>JAHZSR010000049.1:0-339546 GCA_025782845.1 Boletus coccyginus | reverse complement strand
ACGAGAGCGAACCAATATCTGTAATACGAGAAGTGGCCGTCGAGGTTCCTCCAGAAACGCATGATTCCGAGGATGACCAGCCGGCACTGCTGAGTGAACTTTGGCAGGCTGTATCGACCAGTCGCCAACAAAGGATCGATGGCACAAGAGACCTTTTCGGGGAGCTACAAGACGCTCTTGCCTCTGGCGAGGCATTTTTCTCCACGTCGATGTCTCCACCCACTATGTCCCCGAACGACGACAATGCGCATGACATAGAGTCTGATTTCGGTATCGAGCTTCCCGGTGAGTAATTTTAGGCCCGGGGTTTATGTTTTCTTACGTTCATGGGACCGAACATTTCAGACGATCAACCCGATGAGTTTTCCAAACTGTCCCCCGATAGTCCAACATACCCTTGGCCGACGAGAGAGGTAGGTTAGCTTAATCGGGTCTATGAATATTGCTGAATGACTTTTCTCCTGTTTATAATAGCATTTTCTCGCATCGCTATTGTTCAGTTCTCCAAGACTGCCGTTCTCTCGACTACAAAAGAGGGCTGTCCTTGATTGGGCCAGAGAACTTGGTGCGCGCAATGTGCCATCCTTATATTCACTTCAACGTTGCGATGAGGAGGTGAGGAAAATGGTTGGCGACCCGACAGACAAGGTCATCTCACCTCTCGGCAATATTTTTTACATAAATGACATTGCGAAGGCGATTGCAAAGGTGAGTTGTTCGTGATAATTCCACCCAAGCCCAGGGACTAATCACATTTCAGGATTATGCAAGTCCTCTTACACGACTTGCGATGCAAGACTTCCCAGAGGACGGTGGCAAAGGGATGTCACAAGTATTTAATGGGGAGAAGATGCTGCTTGAGGCACCTTCTCCACCTGCCGCTCGGGTCGATGGAAACATATACTTCATCGGCGAATTGTTACAGGAGTCCTCCGGAAGGTTTTTCATACCCGAGCGTTTTTTTCTTTCTGGCCCTCTCGGCACTTCCACAGTCATACCCGAGAGCTCCGGCGAACAAACACTGACTGGCATGAAAGAGCTGTTTGCTCTCGGGCGGTCAGCTGTGCGTACCAACGTAAGTCAATCAACTAAATACTTACTGCCAACGCTGACCGTCTTTAGGCTGGGTTTATTATCAGTGATGAAAGGGAGATCATCCCGACCTCAATGTTCAACAGGCCGTACGATGAGTTCCATCCATCCGAGCTTGCGTGTGGCCTCACCGAATCATCAAAGAAACACGCCTCATTGGAACCCAACCCGTGGCGTAAGAAATCAGGCGGTCGTATGGTTTATGCCGTGCCGCTGATTATCTTCATGGACGATGTCTCCGGAAACATCTCGAAACAGTGGAACAAGCACTTTGTAATATACATGTCGAACGCCAATCTACCGCGCGAGATGCTGGAACGCGAATTCTTTGTACGGTTTGTCGCATCATCGCCGCATGCGTCCCCTATGGAATTGATGTATGCTATGAAACAATCGATATCGTACGTCTGGTTTACTCAATACAATGTCCCAACTCACTCATCAAGCTAGAAAGGCAAGTACATCGGGGATCGTCGCTTGGGACTGTCGGGATCAGGAGGAAGTAATGCTAGCTCCCTATGGACTCTTTCTCGCTGGCGACAATCCCATGCAGGCAGAAGAATGTAGTCAAGCCGGTCTTGGCTCCAATCATTATTGTCGGACGTGCCTTGTTGGGGGAACAAAAGAGTACAAGGGATCCGACATAGGTTATTGCAGCTTATTCAAGGTTGGGTTATTGTCAGGTCTGTTGTTTATTCGAATCTAATCTATACTGGTAGCCAGGCATACCTCGCACTCCGGATGGAACCAGACAGACTATCAAGAACCAGTTCGAGAACGCATCATTGTCGGGAGCGGCGACGAAAATCCAAGCGTCGGTTTCGAGCACGGGTGTTCGTGATTCGCTTTCTCTGGGAATCCTGAATACGGTTGTGGAGATGGGTAAGCGGCTTCGCAAACGAGGATCAGGTAACGCAGCCATGCAAGAACATGAAGTCAAAGCTACGTTGGAAAAGGAGCTCGATGAACTTCTTGGCGGCCGCGGTCTAGAGGATATGATAAACCCGCTTCTGGGCATGGATGGTACGTTTTCGTGACTGTCTGCCATTGTACCTCATCAGTTTCCGCACTCAGGTATGAACATACACATGGACACTCCGACAGAGATTCTCCATACTATTCTGCTTGGGGTGGTTAAGTACTTCTGGGCGCAAACTATACACCTGATAGAAAAGGCAAAATTGCTCAATCTTTTTCAGAGTCGTTTGGATTCAGTCGAACGTGACGCGCTCAATGCACCCAGCCTAAGCGCAGACTATGTCTGCCATTATAGGGGTGCATTGATCGGAAAACACTTCAAGAGTCTCGCGCAAGTGATGCCATTTATCATATACGATATGGTACCTCAGACAGTTATAGATGGATGGACAACAATCGGAGAGCTCGTCGTCCTCGTTTGGCATACCAGAATCGAGGATCTTGAGGTTTATCTTGTGCGTTCGTCTATGGAATGCTCGTCATCTAACGTCCTGACCGAAGTTCAACAGGCACAGCTTTCTCGAACAATTGAAGACTTCCTTAATGTGACAGCCATGTGCGCCCCCAGCATCCTCATCACGAAGCCAAAATTCCATTTTCTTGTTCATCTTCCGGCCTATATCCGCCGATTTGGACCTGCGTTGATTTTCTCCACAGAGCGATACGAGTCGTTTAACCACGTTTTTCGACTGACGTGCATACACAGTAGCCATCAAGGACCAAGCCATGATACATGTCGGACGTTCGCATGGTTTGACATCCTCAAGCACATCATTACTGGGGGCTTCTGGTACGAGAAAGATTTACAGAAATGGACCCGCGCTGGTCCATTCGTATTGAATTTCCTTTCCGATCATCCAGCACAAGCACGCTTGCTTGGGATCAAATTTGACGAACTCAAGGACGAGCCTATGGGTGTTGCGGGTAACCGACGTCATGTAATACCAGGTATATTATTAACACCTGTCTTCAGGAACGGGTCGTGTCATCCGGGTGGCTTCCGCTGTAAGGAGTCAAGATTCACGGGGGAGTTCACGGCTTTCAGAAGCCATCCCATGGAGGAACACTGAGTGTGCCAAAATTGGTACCGTCCCACCAATGCCAGCGTACCATTCGGATCGCAAGTATTTTCGAGGCAACGTGCTGATGGCGAAACATGGGGACAAAGTCAAGCTCATGGGCCATGTCATTTTTGCTCACGCTTCATCAAATTCAGAATTCTCCATCGGGCGTGTGCTTGAGATACTGATTGACGATGCCCATCATCGTGTCGTCACACATGTCGCGATTCAACTGTTCGAATTTGAGCCGACGTTGCACCCTAGTCTCCATGTCCCGAGACTACGCTTGACTGATCACAAGGTTGTCGTACCTTGTTCGGTGAGCCTGCTGACACCCCTCCCGTCTTGCGAAACATTCTGATCCGAACTGCAAGGACATCGTATGTGCTGTCAATCTACAGCACAACTGTACAGACTCGAAGTGCATAGCACTTTCGCATCGCACCATCCAGCAAGAAAGAGTCTCAACAACACGAACCAAAGCTGTAATCCGTCATGAGGACACCCCAGATCATTTTCTCAATACCTTCTCCATTCACAACCACGTATTTATTCGCGCCGCATTGCCTGCACTCTTACGAAAAACTCCTTTACGTGTTGCAGCTCAGGACGTCGAGAAGGTTCGCAGTCTGGCAACTCAGCAAATCCGACAGAAAAAAGCCCAGCGTGCATCCAGTCCTGTCCCCGGGGCTGCGAATATGGGTTTGGATGATGCCACTTTGGCTCCTCCTGTATTTGATCAACCGTCAAGGCAAAAGCAAAGGCAGAAACAAACTAACACGACAGCCGCAGCGCGCCAGTCCAACTTACGGGTGGCTTCTGCGCAGTCCTCCTCAACCCCCATTCAAACCAATGCGTCTAGTGGCCGGACCCCTCGTTTGATCACGTCTACGACATCTTCGTCTATGGCTCGCGCTCCATCCGCGGCACCTCGCGTTCCAGTACCACACCCGCATGCCACTCTGGTCGCCCAATCCATCTCATCGCCATTGAGCGGCCCGGCCCCTCTTTCGACCACACCCACAGCATCTTCAGCCTTGGCTCGCACTCCATCCACGTTGTCTAGCATTCCACTTCCACAGTTGCATCCCGCTCTGGTCACCCAATCCATCATGTCGTCGTCTAGCGGCCCCATCCCTCTTCCGATTGCGTCCACGACATCATATTTGACACGCCCTCCATCTGAAATGTCCAGCGTTCTACTACCTCATCCGCACCCCACAACGGCCACCCAACTGAGTTCGGTACACTATGTAAGTATCCCATGCAATCAATACATTCCACATTCTCATCGCTCGTAGTATCCATACCCAACGATAGTGCCACTTCCGGAATCCCCCGCCCCAACAGCCACGACAGCCATGACACGCCAGTTCAACTTGGCAGTTCCCTCACAACTCCATACGGCTCCGCTTGTACCATACAGCGCCCCGGCGACCCATTATCAACCTGGACCTACTCAAGGGCATTTCGGTTATCATATGCAGTCTTATACCGCAGGGCAACAACGTGGTGCTCACTTTACCGCCCCCAGCATGCCACAAATTTACTACAATTCACGGCCTGTGCCGCAATGTAACACGTATTACCCTTCCTTGTAAATGGTCAAAGTTTAGAGTGAGGCTTTCATCGCGCTGTGTGAGCGAGCTCTATACGTAAAATTAGTTACCAAGAAATGTGAATTTTGTTTTCCTTAAAACCATGCCCGAGCATTCGTTCCTCAGAACCTCCAGTCATCATGTTCCGGCAATACCAGTTGCGAACAACATCTGGGTCTACTGGTCGTTCTCCATCTGCTCGCCCTACTTCTTCTGGCACAAGTTCAAGGGCTTCAGTACCTGCCTCTAGCAGGCATCTGTCGAGTACAGGACCATACGGCTCCGCAGACTCTTCGGCCCTTGCTGGCTTCGGACTTGAACCACCTCCTAGTTCCCAACCTCGTCGACGTGTCAGTTCAGAAATGCTTTCAGAGGTTGAAGAACCTATATCCGCAGGTGTTCGCCGCCGAAGGAACTCCGAGGATCATGACAACTCACACTCCGCACAACTCAGTCCTCGGCGCATGAAACGACTCAAGACATATGCCAAGGACTTATGCGATGAACTGGAGATCCCTGAGAAGAAACTTTTTGACTTCGTTGAGGCAAGTCGCATGTTGTTGTAAACGTATTATTCTCTCATCTCACCAATACCGTCAGTCCGGCAATGTGTACTATATGCTTGTCAATATGAAAGCTTCGCTCCTCAAGTATGAAAGCACTAACCAAGCTAACGAATCTAAATTGATCCTCGAGACCTTAACTTCGAAGGACTTCGAAGTATTCATATGTCCATAGTATCTAGTCGACCCAAACTGACTAATTTTCCGACAGATTGCCCTTCATAATCGCCTCTTGGCTTGTTTACTTTCCCCGAACCTTACTGCGTATGTGACGGACACACAACGCCATGTCATGGTATGTCTCTTCTCTGACTCAAGCCCGATCGCTAACCTGCTCGTCGACTACGTGGTATGTAGGATTTCATCTTTGAGCACCAAGACGTATTCAAGATTCCGGCTGGCCTTTTCGATGACTCCGAGCTCAAGTCTACCCTCCGTGCGACAGTGTCTAGATTGCTTGCGACCATTCGCTCTCATTTGAAGACACAGGTACACACGAACTATTTAGCCCAGTTGTCGGGTGATCTAACGATGTTGCATATCTAGTTAACCTTGTCCATATCCAAGAAGACGTGCATCATTGATGTTACGAAGTCATTGGCGCGGCTCAGTTCAGGAATGGAGGTGGATGCTGCACACTGGAATAGACTCGCTTTTCTTGTAAGTGGATTTGCACGAAACTCAACAAAATACTAATGTATCCCTCTGTGCAATATATCCGTCTATGCTTCAGCGCCGCTGCCTCCGCATCTTCCTCGTTGGAACTGGCGATCTCAAAAGTATCCCCCTCCAAGTTTGCTTCACACCCAGCCTCGTGCCCATGCTTAAGGTGGACATGAAGAAGAAGCTGGAGAAGCTCGGCGTTGACATCCAGAGTATAACGGAGGAACGCCTTCCTACCAGCAGTGCCCCAGCGGCCACTGAGCAAGCCCCTGAGTCAACCCAGAATGACACAGCAGCCGGCACCTTCAGCTTTAATGACCTAGACGGTTCTATGGGCGGGCTGAACGATACTGATTCTGATCTGGACGCCGATGGTATTCCTGATGTCGAGAACCCTGAGCAGGGAATCGATGAACTCGATGAAGACGACTCTGGATTCGGGCTTGACGGCAAGGCTGTAATCTTCACCAGCAGCAAGTTCTGGAATTACGTTGACTATATCCTCACTGTCTTGCGCGAAACCGCTCGCAAGGGAGCCAGTACGAAGGAGGAATTCGAGAAGGAAGTTACTGGGTACGTTAGCACTCAAACGACCGTTGTCAGTTGACAAATTGACACGATTGACAGTATTATGGTGCAGATCTTTCAGGCTGATCTCGTGGACTGTCCTGGCCGTAGGAGAGCAACAAGGCTGTCGGCGGTGAACCCTCCGTGGCAGAATACCATTGAGCATGGGTTGATGTGGTAGACTCGCTCGTTTCCATTCCACTGTCTTTATTATTGTGCCGTGCCTTCAGCATCCATTTAATACAGTCCCCCGTGGTTTTACTATTATCTGGCGCTGATGCGGAATGAGGGCCCGAGGGATCGTACCAACGAAAGGTGCGAAAGTATGTGTGACCCATATTGGTGGAATTGTGCGGTGTATATTTCCAAAAGTACCCAGTCCGTAGAGTACAGAAGATGTATCCCATATATGTGACCAGTACATAGGCTGACATGCTGAGCCGTGTGTGCGTTGTATAATCTCGTCGATTATCTACCCACATTGGGCAGAGGATATCCAACGTATATCTGGGCCATATATGCATTGTACATCCCCGGATCAACCATTTGTCAGGATCGGGCGGGGGATAGCCAACCTATATCCGGGTAACAATATAAAGGCACAACTCATTTCAGGTCTAACGTAGAGATTTAGCACGGATGATACACCCGTGAGTGTTGGCATAGTGTCACAATGTTCAATTCGTGTGTGTGATGTGTTCTGACACCGAGATCCCTAGTGTAGATTTTTGAATTGTTTCTCGCAACAATGCCGGAATCTAAGACCTGTACATAATCTAACTATCGGTTGCATAATTGCCAAAAAAAACATTGGTTGTACAATATTTACGAACCGACGTGTACGCCATGCCATGACAGGCGAGGTGTCATCGAAGGAAGAAGGCTCGCGCCGGGATACATGAAGTGGACGGCGGAGGCCACTCTCATCGTTCCGCAGGTATTTCTTTTGCTCACCGGTCCTTGGGATGACCGGATGATCTTGCCTGTTTAGCTTGAGTGGCCCTGGACTAGCCTTCTGATATCTCACTTCCCCCTCGCCTACATGTTGTATCCTGTCGTAACTCTTTGCCGCTTTGGGCACCCAGAGCTACGTACTTCAAGTTTTGAACACCCGGTGTCAGGCCGCCACTGATCCCCAGCGCGAACGGCATTGCCGACAGGGACCTTTTCTGGACAAGAAGATGGCTCGGACGAGTGTGGTAGGAAACAAATCGGTTAGAAATGGGTGTGCACGCGTCACGGTGCGACTTGCATTGCACACTAGTGATCCCGCCGTCAAGCTCGTCACCGACCGCTGGGTCGATCACAACATTGTCATGGGAAAACGCCAGCAGTGCGTATTTCCCCCCCTCTTTTGCCCGTGCTGTATGACCCACGCGTCCCACCTCTCCACCCTAGCGAGCAGTATTACTCCCTAGACCCAGCTATGATCTTCTCAGGCGTCATCGCCTGCCCTCCCGACGTGCGTTTTCTCCGCATCTCCCTTTTTTTTTCTTGCGCGTTACCCCCGACTTATATCCCGTCCACCCTAGCTTTCTGTCGCCAACTTGGAAGAGGCATCATTGCACTCGGCGGTCAGTGGCGTGCCAGTCTCACGCGCATTGCCACCCATCTCTTTGCCCTCCGTACAGGCAACAACGAGGTAAACCCCACCCGCCGCACCCGGCCCTCTCACCCGCCGTTCACAGTACAACACCACCCTTCACTTGCACCTCAAGTCCACACGTGCATCCTCACCCTGCACTGGTTCGGCACGACGCCGTCCGTCTCGGTAGTCGTATCCTAGAAACACCTACGCTTCGTCAGACCCGCCTGTCCTCCACCCAGGAATGACACTTGCCCTCGACGATGATCTACTTCCCACGGAGGGTATACGGAAACGAAACCCCACTGCAGATACAGATGTAGAGAAACAGCAAGGACTTCATCAGTGAAGGGGGACACGTCCGCATTTCGGCTGGTCATCGCATTCTCCTTTCTACCTCGCTCGGATTGGGCGACGGCTCACGACACGCGATTGAAGCACGTATCCAATGCGCCGTTGGCATCGTTGTGCTCATCTCCGAGGATGCAGACGAAGGTGTGGAGGAAGAGGCAATCGACGAATCTGACGTCCTTGTCACTCGATGGCGATGTGGTAAATCGTACTTTATGGTAGGTACTTCTGGCGACCATGCCTCACTTTCATCTTTTGGTCACTTAGGCAGCACGTGCATCTCTTCTCATTGGGACCCTCAGTTGGGTTGGCTGTTTAGTGCCGAGTTTAGTGGCACGCTCCACTCACCCTTCGACTCGCTGATTTGGTATCCAACTCCAACAGGAGGCATCCCCAATCTCGTCGGTTGTGTTCGCGACAGTTCATGCATCACCATTTTCCCCCTCCCGTCTTAACTGACCCCTTGCAGGAGATTTCATTTACCAATTACACCGGTGCAGCACGCAACTATCTCAAACGTCTTGTTACACTTGTCGGTGTCAAGTTTACGCCAAGCACGAGTCAATCGAATAAGGTCCTCGTAGTGGATTTGTGAGTGTAGTTCCATATCCATATCGTCGCTCACACGAATCCACTGAATCCCCATGTAGCCAGTCACCCCACACCCGTGCACTCTCATGGTCTATCCCAGTCGTCAACCACGCGTGGTAAGATGATTATTTCGTGGAGTGGTAGTGATGCCCTCTCCTTGCTCTCCTCATATCTTACTGTTCACACACCAGCACGCTCACGGTCGGACTTAGGAGGCTACATCGAGTATCCCCTGGTGTTGACTTTGGCAAAATTCTGATGACATGACAAGGGATCAAAGAAGATACTGTCGTCCTCCGTCAGGGTGGAACATGGGTCAATGTCGACACTGATAACAGTGTTGACCACAGGGGTGTTTGTTGATCATGTCATCGAGCTCTCTGCAGATGACAACAACAATGACAATGGCATGGGTGACAGATGATGTACCATAGTGAATGGTAAACAATGTGCATTGGTGAGTTCAGTAGGTTTGCTTGAAACACCATGGGCTGTGTTGAGGCTGTTGTCAGTGGGTCTCTTTTTGACTGCAAAGGGGGTCAAGGTTATTGTTTGTAATCCTGGAGGGAGCTCAAAAGATGGGAACAAAAAAGACATGGGGAAAGGAAAGGGGAAGACTGATACTCTGGAGTGTTGATAGTGATGTCCACCATCAGCAGCATTAAAGGTTGTTTCTCTGCTTTGGAAGTCTCCAGTCAGGTCACAGGGGATAATTGAATGCAGCCATATATTGTTATGATATGATAAAATCTCATACATGGATTGTTCATTCATGTACATTGTATCTCTTACATACCCACTGCCTGTGTCCCAGGTTCATCTGCCTCCAAGATCAATTGCTTGCCTAACTGGCTTTGGATCCAACATGTAGGGACAAAAACAGAGTAATAACTGCGATGAATAATATCCTTGCCTCCAGGTTTGATAAAGAGAACATTGGACAATCCCAGGTCAAGTGGAGCATTGAAACTTGTTATTGCATGCATGACAATATTGGGTTCTTGGGTGGCAATTGTGCAGGTGTTCTTGATTGCATTTTGATATGCTGTCTGCTCTTCAGGTGTACTGCAAGATCTTAATAGGGCACGGGGAACTGGACCCCATTTTTCTGCAAGTTTGCTAATGTGGTTGGTGTCAAGCCTGAAAATGAAGCTAAGTGTGCAATTAGGTCAGTTAATTGTAGAGCAACAAGCATTGAATTTGACATACGCAAGATCCTTGATCTCTTCAGTTGACCAAAGGTCCATGAAATACAGTCGAACACCAGTTTCCTTTGTCCACTCTTTGTAGCGCTTTCTGTCAGGAAAGGTTGTTTGGAAGGTCCGAACACCAAGGGTCTTTGTAAAAGCAACAGTAGGGGCCAGGACATATTCATTGGAATCAGAGAATGCCCATATACCTGGATGTGATGTTAAGGGGTCCACAGCTGTATGATCATAGTGATAGACACCATTTTCAGAAAGGAGTATGTACTGTGAACGCTGGTTCTCATTCCAGGTGACCTGAATGGCTACTGGCTGCCTCTCACGAAGCAGCTCAACAACAGCATATAGGATAAAATGTGATTTCCCTGTGGTTGGTGATTAGAAATCACTATCAAACTGAGCTATGTATGATGGATCTTGCCTATGCCAGGTTGTCCAAGGATACAGGCACCCTTCTTATACTTTGGGCTATCAATCCTGAAGTTGCTCATTGCCTCACGATATTCTTGGATTACTAAGAGCTTTTCTTCCTCCATTGTGCTGCAAATGGAATGCACAGCACCTTCATGCTTGCTGAAGTCAAGATACTCCACAATTCGCAGGTTTGTTTCTGATTGATGACGGGTGACTGTTTTAGTAAAGATGTGTTTGTTGCCCCAGACAGCATCTCTAAAATGTTCCAGGGCAGCAAGCTGTTGGTTGTACACAGGAGCCGACATGATGTTGACAGCACCTGAATTCAGAGTATGGATGAGTCCCCTTTCAATAAAAAGGAGCAAGTTCTGTGATCTGTGGGAAAGTGTATAATCCAGTAGCCTCGCCAATACATGACTAGGGGTTGATTGGTGAGCTTCTGTGGCCATGTTGATGGTTGTTTGGTCAGGCTGACGCGACCTTCGTCAACCTCGATCGAGGAACGACGGAGTTCGGCGTTTCTCGACAAAGGTCTTTCCGTCGACTTGTTGAACTCTGGAAAGCTAATGTATGTAGAGGCTGATGCATCCCGGGAAAATTGCGGCCTGTCTCCCGAACTATATGAAGATGTATGGGCCCAGTGAGGGTGTATTCGCCTTGCTCATTCATACACTGGCATTTAGATCCGAGACTCGGTGACCATCATTATTCACGGTGCCTGGAGCCTCGATTTCAACTTGTCCCTGGTATCATTCGAACCCAACATCAAGGCCACTCGGAACCTTGTCGATCTCGCAGTGAACGCCAAGCATCGAAGCACGCTTCGCTTCGTGTTTGCATCCACTATCGGCGGCATCGCACAATGCTGGGACTGTACAAAAGGGGCCTTTCCCGAGGAACTTCAGTTGGACCCGTCCACGGCTGTCGGAACGGGGTATGGGGAATCGAAATATGTTTGTGAGCGGGTGCGCAGTGATTCATTTCATTGAGTTGCGGTGCAATTCCTAACGCTTTCCCGTTCCTCTTTGTATAGATCATTGCCGACGATGGTCTCCGCGGAACATCGTAGAAGATTGGACAGATTGCCGGTGGACCAAATGGATCGTGGGCGGCGACTGATTGGGTACCGATTATCGTCAAGTCTAGCATTGCACTTGGCTCGCTCCCGGATTTACGAGCGCGGTCCTTCCGGATCCTTTCCCCACCTTCGTATCTTGCACGCAGACGCTGGTCAAGAGCTAATCTCATGGATAGTGCAAGACGTTGTCGAGGGTCTACTGCCAAACTTCAGCCTGGGACAGCTCCGCTCAGGCCTTAAGGATGCAATCCGAAGCTTCATATCGTGCGAGAATGTCCCTCCCGCAAAAGTCCAATTGGTAAAGGACTATACTCAAGAAACTCCTCTATGGAGTGGTCTGCTACTGTTGCGCGGTCTCTTGGCCACCGGGATTCTTCTGTATGCTTTGAGAGAGCGACGGTGGCGAGTGGACTACGGCCTTGCCCCAGAGCGTACCAAGCTTGCGGTCCCATATAGAGCCAAAGACGTCCCAGCACAAAGGGCCGAGTTTGGACTCTCCAGACATCGCTATCATCATCACGTGCCTCTCCTATTACTATGGTGGTCTCAGTAAAGAACAGCTAAAGCTTTCTTTTGAAATTTTGCTCAAACAGGATGACCCATCTTTGGATTACGATCTCTGGGTCAAAGACTGTCCTGCCGTGCCAGATTGTTTGCAGACCTTGAGCGGCGTGAACATCAAGTCGTCGGAACAATGGAACAAGTCTCTGTTTTCTTTGTTCAAGCGGAATCAGGCAACGGTCGATTTTTACCTTTCGAGTGTCGCGCCCCCGAAAGAAGCCAAAGAATTTCCTTCAAAACTGTCGTGTTCAGGTTGGGATTTGGCAGAGACCTATTGCTAACCGGTAAGTCAAGAATTAAAGTCGCACGATGGCCGAGCTCGCTGACTCAGTTGAACCATGCTAGGGTTTTCGGGAACGAATGACGGACAATACCTATTACCCCTCCACATCACTCAACGCGACCCCGATCACCAGCGAGGAACCAACGCGAAGCTTCTCTCATATCTTCTACAGCCGGAGAACAAGCACTATATGTGCATGACCCAAGAGAACGGCGAGCGGCGGACCACACATGAATTCCTCAAGATCCTGGTTGGCGAGCAGCCCGAAATTCGTGTCCTATTGGATGTCGGCGCACAGATGCTCGACCTTCAGAACGATGAGCTGGCTAAAACATGGCTAGCCATCAATACAAATGCTTCGGCAGCCATTTATTTCAACAAGGATGATGAGTTGATGGTACTCACGCGCGACGGCAGCGAGCACCTTCTGATATCGTCGCCATTCGCACAGCAATTGGACCAATGCGTCGTATACCTTGATGATGCTCATACGCGAGTACCGACATCAAGTTTCCTAACGAGTTCCGTGCGACTGTTACACTGGGCCCCAAGATTACCAAGATCGTTTGGCTCAGGGTATGTACGGTTCGCTCTATTTGCATCCATGAATTTCAGTGTTTCCTTGCCGTACGGTGCATGCGGATGCGCAAGCTGGGCCGTGGCCACTCCATTATGTTTTTCGCACCTCTCGAGGTTGATCGACGTATCCGCCACGTAGTTAGCAAAAGCCCTGAGGACACCATCGACACTATGGATATCTTACACTGGGCTATACGCGAGACATGTGACGACATTCAACATCGGGCGCCTCATTGGGCACAACAGGGCATGGACCATACGTCTCGATATGCTGCCTGGACAAGCTTCTGTCGAGATGAACTACCCGCAGAGGAACTATCGGACAACTGGCTCCAGCCGGAAGCGAAGAAGTTGGAAAATCTTTATGGGACCCGCAAGATTTCGAATTCTGCCTTGTTGGCTGTCTTGGACATTTATCAACGTTGCGTCAAACTCGGGGTTCTGTCTCTACGCGATGTGAGCATGGATGAAGAACAAGAGCGAGAGGTCGCCCACGAAGCTGAACGCGAACGACAAGTGGAACGTCCCCCGAGGGTGCCACCAGCGCGCCATTCAATCCATCAAGCTGTCATTGACTTTGTAAAGACGGGCGTTGTTCCCACGACTACCAATGCCCCCGTGCTTCGCTCGTGCAGTCTTCTGTAGACGACACGGACGCTGAGGGTTTTCGTCAGCCACACGATCTCTGGTCAACCGTGGCAAGTTGGTGAAGCTGATGGCGAAGGAGACCCGGTGAACTTTGAAACCGGACAAGGCATTCCAGCATGGTCACTAAAAGTCGAGGGGCGTCTCCTGGAGGTATGTTCTTGTTCACGCCGCTGCTCTCCCTGCCGGTGTTGACAATGGAAGCCACCGAATCAACGCTCTCGAGACAAAGTGGCACCGCGGAAATTTTCGACCTTTATCAAGAGGATGATCGTGGAACTCGATCGTGATCCTCGTTTGTACCCTGACGGAAACATCGTCGAGGTATGTCGTGAACGTTTTATGCAAGTATATGATTGAGGATGTTCGTAGTGGCCTCGGTGTCCAACCACCGCTCGATGGCTTTACGGTCAAGGACGGGGGACCAACCGACACGCGTTCGAACCAGGGCGACTCTGCATTGAAGGTAGCGTGGTCTGTAACAGCCTCCACGAACCCTAATATATGGGTCAATCATAAACCGTTCGGGAGCCGTGATGTCTACGGCTCCCGTTCCAGAACTTCCTCAGTTGGACTGTTCGCTGTTTTTCCCCGACTTGATAAACCTCCACATGCAGAACAACCCATCTCTGCCGATGTGGGTCTATCTTAATGACCAAGGCGTCACCAAAATCACCTCCCTCGAGTTTGGTCCCACTGCGCACAGAATTACACACGCCCTTCGTCCTAGGCGTACTAGCGATGACGGGCAGGTCGTCATCCTCATCGCCAACACTGACACTATCCTCCATCAGGTTGTCATTGCCGGAATGTCCATTGCTGGCCTGGTAGTGAGTGCTTCCTCATTACCGTACCTGAGGGCCGCCTTTCATCCCCTATCAGCCGTTCCCTGTATCTCCTAAAAACTCTCCAGCTGTTGTGGTGCACATGATGAAGAAGATCAACTGTTCGCGGGACGTGACGTTGCACCATGCGCACCAAAGTTTGATCGATTGCGTTCGGGAGGAGGGTTCTAGTCTTGCATCCACAGTCGACAAGATGCCGATGATGTCTTACGCATTCCTGAATCTCGGGTGCGAAGTTCGAGCAAACACCTTCATACCATTCCCCATTCTGCGTCACGCCCCGACCCATACGTACCCTCTACGTGCATTCACTCCTCGGGCAGCACCGGATTTCCAAAGCCTATACCGCGTAGCTCCAAAGTTCAGATCCATTTAATGTCGCGTAGTACGTCTATGCTCCTTGTTCCTGAGTCTCGCCACTAACATGGTATTGACTGGTAGTAATGACAGCCTATTTCCCCAACCTGTCTCCTGGCGACCGCATTGGTGTGATGCGATTGCCTCCTTTTCACACTTTCGGCATATTAGTGCAATGGTATCTTCCTCTCGCGTATCTTGGGACGGCCGTCGTATATCCACCGCGGGTGACCAGTCAGAGCGCAGTGCCTATCGTACGACGTCGGTCGAGTGGTGGTGGTACCCACCTTCTTGGGGCAGTTGGCAGCTTCTACGGAGGCCGTCGAGGCACTCACGAAGTTAGATCAAGTTGTCAGTCTTATCTTTACGGCTGGTGTCAACATATGCATCGTGTATGGTGGGACGGAATTTGGTTCCCCCGTTTCTTCTCGCGGGAGAAGGGAGCCTACGGATGGGGAGTATGAATGTCAAGTGTTGGTATGTGCTTTGCTACGTTTTCTGCTCTCCATCGTTTGTTGTAGTGCTTGCTTACCGTACACATAGACGACTGAGAGCAATCAAACGGCGATCGAGAACCTTCCAGACGTCGAAGGATATGCAACATCAGATATGTTCATAAAGCATCCTACAAAGAATCTGTGGAAGATGTCCGTATCGTTCTGCATCTTGGCTTCCTACTGACCGGATTGGCTTGTGGGACAGTGTCGGCAGAGCGGACGATGTGATTACCCTCGCTTCTGGGGAGAAAATGGTACCTATGATGATGGAGTGCATCATCGTTGCCAGCCCGTTGATTCAGGGCGTGGTCATGTTTAGACGAGAACGAAATCAAGTTGGCATCTTGGTCGAACCGAGCCCCGAGCATGTTGTCGACATTTTGGACGACAATGCTATCGCTGTATTCAAGAATGAGATCTGGTCTGTGACCGTCCGTCTTTTCAGACTTTCCGCCTTCGTGAAATGATGACTTTCGGAATACTGATCGCGGCATCATTGGCCAGTGATCCAGGAAGCAAACAAGATTGCACCTGCGCTCGCTAGGATATTCGAGATGACCTTGATCGCGGATCCTAAACTGCCGATGGTAAGGACGTCCAAAGGAACCATCCAAGAAAAGGCGACGGTCAATGCTTATGAAGCCAGGATGAATTCGCTGTACGCATGCTATATTCTTCTGCGTACTTCTATTTGTAAACCTTGTCCTTGATCAAGATATAGTTCTTTATACGTGGGGACTACTTATGGATCGATTAAACCGTTTGCGTAGACCACTGAAGGTGTGCTGGTTGACGACACATGCAAGCACAATCGGTCAGTGCTGTAGCCTGGATCCCCACGCTGACCTGTTTGCTCAAGGCTCTGACAGGTGCGATCTTCAAACTAGCAGAAAATACCGCGGTCTCACGCTAGTTGTGTAGTCTGAGTGCTACCTATCTCCGAAATCAGATCGTTAACGCACTTCGTAAATGCAACCGACGCCCACGTTCGTGCCTTGGTCTCTCTTGTCTCGCCCAACATCGTCTTTGAGAATCCGGCCCTTCGACTTCTCGCAGCTCGTATCGCCAGCCTCGTCGGCGAACGTGGGGTATTGCAGAGTTTAGACCCAAAGCAACAGCATGTCACAGCGATGAATGCGATGATAGAGAAGCACTGTGCCAGGTTATCCGGATCTGCTGCATTGCCACGCGATCAAGTCGGAAGTTCTTCACGTCAGTTCTCACGAAGTGGTGCATCATAATAGAACCGGCACTTGGCGTTATGTCCTCGCAGCTTCGTTCCTGCGAACTAGTACGAAAAATAGAGATCGACCGACCTATGTGCTATGATACATGCACACATCGGATACAGATGGCACAAGCCAATTCCCAATCTACATCTTGCTGAGACTCGCCATTCGTTGCGAATCTGCGATCAACCCACTATAAGACACTCCTCCTTCTCCCACTCAATCTCCTGCCTCAAAGCACCCCTCAACACCAACTCGGGCGAATAAACTCTGAAACCTTCTTGCACCAACGGACGCCAGATGGTCTGGTCTTCTTGACACGATATCACGTATCGGTTCGCCTTTCCTTTCAGAATACGCACAGTTGGCGTTGTGGAGATTTGAACTTGGCCACCTCCAGCAGAGATGACGTTCTTGAGCAGCTTGACGTCGACAGAGACTTTGGGCGTCACGTAAAACGTCATTTGCTCGAACAAGTTTGGACCACCTTTGGGCCCCTTTGCGCGCACCATAGCATCCGCAAACTTGAACGCCCATTTTTGCTCTCCAGCCGCATCAGATAAGGGGTAGTCACTTTCCGCTGGAGATGGTGGGGTGGGTGAGCGACAAAAATGAGTGTTGAGAATGAACTTCGGGACGTACAAAGGAGCTTGCCACCTTTGGCACTCGCATTCGCCCATTCCTCGGTTAAAATGTGCGGCAGGGCAGACATGGCACAGAGGAATTTTTCCGTCCGAACGATGCCATTGGCGATGAGATGGGTACAGTCCATGGGTTTTGTCGTCATCTGTACTCCCAGTTTCATCAGGCGCTGTGCCATCGAGATGTTCGGCGTTATCACTTTCTCCATGTGTGAGGGAGAGAAGACCAACCTTGATGACGTCGTCTGACAGGACCATGCCAGTCGTCATTAATCGGATGGCAGCCACTGACTCTTTCCCCCGCCCACGAGCGCCCTTCCCCTCACTCAGTTCACTCCTCGCCAGCGAATCGTTCATGTCTTCGTTGGGGCCCACAGCAGCCGTCCCTTTCGTATTGCCCTTGCCATTGATCCGTTTTGGCTTCGCCTTGACCAAGGACTCCAACACTACATCCTCTGCCTCTGCCTCCTCCTCGTCTGCCGCTGGCACTTTTCTTCTTTTCCCACCCTTCTCTTCCTTCTCCTCTTCCCCTCTCACAGTCGCGACTGACTCGCCCGCCACACTCCGCCTCCGCTTCGCCTGTCTCTGCTCCTTTTCAAGGCTGACCACATCCGGCATGATGATCTCTTCCCTTAGTCGCGTAGTCGCCTTGTTTGCGGCACTTCGTCTCAGTCCACCACGGCTGGTGGATGTCACGGATGACTCAATGATCATAGACGCGCCGTTGTCTGCTTCCCAGCTGTTCAGGTCCTCATCGCCATCTGCACGAGTCTTGGTCATTTCCCTTGACGCGCCAGGCCTGGATTTTGCATTGGTCTGGGGCTGTGGTTTGGACTTCCCAGAGACAGTAAGAGGAGCTGATATTTTTATGGGCAATGCCTTGCAGCGTTTATTCGTCGATGTCGACGTTTCTGCAGTGACCGCATGCATCGATGCTGTAGACGTGAGTTGCTCGTGTCTGGTCCCAGATGTCTCACCAATATCTGCTCCCTTTTTCGAAGTCTTGCCTCTTTTTTGCTTCTTCGGGTTCACAGGCTGACTACCCTCGGTAGGTGGGCTGTCAGGTGGCTCACGTCGTTCCAGTGGCGCCATGGTATCCTGCTTGCGCTTCCCTTTTGTAACGATAGAAGGTCCTGGGGAACCTGGTGGCGCAACTGGTAACCCTTGGATGACGGTAGGTGATGACGACATTCCTGCCACCCCAGTGCCACTCTCCTCGGGTTCGTCACTATCGAGTAAATGCTGTATGCAGTCCGTTAATCAGTGAATCCCATGTAAAGTTGATAACTCACGGAGACTCCAAGGCTGGCAGGAAAGATTGAAACTCGCCCAACTGGCAAGCAAACCTTCGACGCATTTCTCTTTCTCTGTTTCTTTATTCCCACCTGTTCAACCTTAAGCTTGTCAACATATTGCTCTGAGATGGTCCTAATGCAGTCTTCACTGGATCCAATGAAAAGGACCTTCCACTTCAAGCTACGCAGGGCTGGCGCAGATTGCCATACACGATCCACACCATTTTGTGGGCTAGAATGCTTCCGTGCAATTGTCACCTGCACGAGAAAAACATTCTCTGTGGTGACAATAACACCATCGATTCCAGGAAAGTTTTGCTTCTTCGGTCGCCAATAGGAAGGAGTGGGTTTGACATCGTTGAGGTTGGTACATACTTGGAGGTGGGGGAAGTTGAAAGTTTGTGGTTGTTTGTCATGCCAGTTGACAGTTATACACTTTTTGCTGAGAATGTGGCAATGGACATGTTCCTCGAAAATCCAGCCCGCTGCTGAACGGGTCTGGGAGGAGCCAGACATGATATTGAAAAAATTAACTCTGGTATTATCCGCCTCCAAGATAAGTTGCTCGCCTAACTGGTTAAGGAGCCAACGCGTGGGGACAAAAACAAAGTGGTCACCGCGATGAATGACATCCTTGCCTCTAGGTTTGACAAAGAAAATGTCGGATGATCCTAGGTCAGGTGGACCATCGAACGTTGTTATGGCAAGCATGACGGCGTTGGGGTTTTGAGAGGCCATCTTGCAGGCGCACTTTACTGCAACTTGATACGCTTCTTCTTCTTCAGGCGTACTGCAAAGCTTCAGTAAGATACGTGGAACGGGGCCCCATTTTTCTGCAAGTTTGCTGGCGTGGCTGATGTCGAGCCCAGAAATGAAGCTAAGCATGCGATTGGGTCAGTTAATTGTGGGGCAACGAGTAATTCAATGTACGCAAGATCGTTGATCTCTTCGGTTGGCCAGAGGTCCATGAAATATAGTCGGACACCAGCTTCTTTTGTCCAGTCTTTGTTGCGCTTTTTACCAGGGGAGGCCGTTTGAAAGGTCCGAATGCCGAGGGTCTTCGTAAAAGCAGCCGTGGGGACTAGAACCAGATCGTTGGAATCGGAAAACGCCCAAATACCTGGATGGGATGTTAAGGGGTCCACATCCGTACTATGGTGAAGATGAACGCCGTTTTCAGAAAGGAGTATGTACTGGGTACGGCCCTCGTCCCAGGTGACCTGAACAGCCACTGGCTGTCTCTCGCGAAGTAGTTCAACGACGGCATACGAGACAAAACATGATTTCCCTGTGCTTGTGATTAGAAATCGCTGTCAGACTAGGTTAGAATGTATGGTGGATCTTGCCTATGCCAGGTTGTCCAAGGATACAGGCACCCTTCTTGTACTTCGGGCCATCGATCCTAAAGTTGCTCATTGCCTCGCGGTATTCTTCGATTACTAAGAGTTTTGCTTCTGCCATGGCACTGCAATGGAATGCACAGCGCCTCGATGCTCGCCAAAGTCGAGATACTCCACGATCCGTGGATTCGGTTCTGATTGATGACGAGTGACTGTTTTGGTGAAGATGCATCTGTTGCCCCAGACAGCATCCCTGAAACGTCCCAAGGCGGCAAACCGTCGGTGGTACTCAAGAGCGGGCATAGCAGCGACTGAAGCCTTGGGAGCGTGCAGGCAGGTCTGGAAATCAATGTGACATCACAGATTTTAAAAAAGTCCTCGACTTGAACTTTCCGAATATCCGAGGATCCGGACAGACAGTTGCGGACCATCACAGCCCATTAATTTGATAACAGGCTAATGCAATTTTGCGAGCAAATCTGATTACAATGCCAGGTTTCTATCTTATCCCCTCACCAGTTGTGATCACAGAACAGAGGGAATTGTCGTACCTTCCTTGGTCCTCACCCATTCTTGGTACAGTTCCGAGAGACGCCAGCATCGCATCAGCTTCCTTAGGTCCTTCCACCTGGAGCGGCGCTCCATAATGAGCGGTCCCCCAGCAACGAAAGACCTCGCTGGAACTATTCAGCGCATGACTCATGTGAATGTTCACACCCAGCAAGCCGACGCAGTATTTCGGTAATTTATCGACTGGATGACCGTCATCAGTATCATGGTCCCAATGAGAACAGAAGTCACGAACCTGCTGGCCGCCATACCCCACCGCCGCCACGTTCAACCAGCCAATCGAATGGGCAACACGAGCTAAGACATGAGCAGATGGTTTGTACCACGACAAGCGAAGGAGTAAATGAATTGACTTGCCTGCAGACCGTTCTGGATCCAAGTACAAGAAGTACTTGCCGTGTCCTCCACGTTCCTCTACAACCTTGTCATACAACGCCCGCATCGTCTGACTTCTTGGAGGCTTTGCCATATTTGTCCAAACTTTGGCTAGCGCGAGCGTCGTGTAATCAAAAAACTGGAATGTCACTGTGGCCAGGTGACAGAGAAAACTGGCCTCCTACACCCAATGAATGCAAGAGTGGGATCCCGCAGATAAACTGATCTAGATGCAAGTCCCGGATGTGTGTACTGTCCAAGGGGAGGAAGGTGATACTATCCTGGCAGAACCGCGTGGGGTTGATACCTTGCACCGTCGTAACATTGTGGCAAGAATGGGAACAAGTATCGGAAGCCAGTAGCAAGTATCGCGCTATCGATTCCAGATAGGACCTAGACATCGAGTTAGTCGAAACACATTCCAAGGAAGACAAAACTCACAGTACCATTCTTCAGTTCGATGAGGCCAGACTGAACGGGAAACCCTTCTGGCATAGGTAAAAACGGCTTAATTTCCCCGACGAGAGTAGTGTTCCGGGGGATCCAGTTGCCGATACTGTCTCAATGACGGATAAGATCCGGAAACATCCAGACCCACTCCTCGAGACCGGGAATGGATTGCATTGCTGCATTGTACCTGCCTACGGCGACGACGACAGCATCAAAATCCTACATAGATAAGATGCAATGTTCAGACGTGCAGGATGGGGAAAACGCACCTCGGCCCACCAGGTCGCTCGATACGTGTTACACTGGGTTGGCTGGAGTGACCTAAGCCAGAGTCTCTAACCTTGCTCTTGCCCGAGTTAGTTAATTCGCTTCTTGATACGCTCCACGCGGGTGTTATAAGCAGTTGCAGGGTTCTCGTCACTACAGTTGACGGTTAGATAGGCTGCATAGGATCGAATGTAGTTGCGAACTTGATAATGCGAGAGTTCTGGTACCGGAAGTGGGTGACTAGTTCGAGAAATCCTGAGGGGCAGGAATAGTACCCCATTGGGTACCCGCAGGCCAAGGCTATTGAGGAAACTGATGTGCAAAAGCGTTCATCGGGTTGGAGAAGAACGACCAAGACCGACATACCGAAGGCAAACTCGTAGTTAATGACTCCAAACCGGTTTCGGCGCCCTATGATCCTTCCAGATCTCGTCGTCCTCAAACTCCTCCGGATATGGTAGGTCGACGCCCGCTGGAGGAAGAGAAGGCACAAAATTGCCGATTGGGATCGGCGCATTCGGCACGGGAACATCGAGTAGGACCTCTTCGGTATACTAGTAGTGCTAGTTGCCTCCCGGGACACGGTCCCGCTCGAAGATGCGGACGTCTAGACCTGCTTCTGTCAATTCGCGGTATGCGACTAGATCACTACGATGCGACACGACGAATGGGACACAAGTCCCACCTTGCTCTAGCACCGATAATTGCGACCCATTAAATGGGCCAGTCAAAGTGGCACCCCCGCCCTGAGCTCCCGGAAAGGTTGTTGGACGCTGGCAGGTGAAACTTTACCAGCCTGAGCGAGCCGGATCGCCGTGACACACGGTTTGTGACTACGACGTCACGTCTATTCTGGGGTGTGCTGTTCGCTCTCTCTACCGCTGCCCCCGGAAACGAACTCGCCGACCTCAACAGCGCAGCCCCGCACCCACCCTACACCCATCTCATTTCCCCCCGGCCTCCCACACCCACATCAATGCCACCGACTCGGAATAGGAATTTATTTGTTGCTGTTGACGCATTCATGCATGAATGCTGCACCATACTGTATTGCACCGTCAAGCTTCCTGTATGCGACTGCTTCAGAGGCCAGTGCTCCAACAGACCATGAAGCCCTACACAAGGGAAAACTAAATACTATCAAAGCTTTATCATGGCCCAAGAACGCCAAACTATGTATCGATACGAAAATGATAAAGAGGTCACTTTAAAAAACAGGTACAATGTTGACGGTCGGCTTTCAGTGCACCCTGAAGCAGTTCTTGCACAACCCCTTGCGTTCATAAGGGTGTTGTTCAAAGCTGGTACAATGGGAGGATGTGTCTACTAGGCTGTCGAATGGAGAGACGTCCTGGCCAGCAGTGTCATTCAGTGCCGTCATGTATATGCGCGCAGACGAGGACTTCTCTGTCTGCAGGCGCCGGTCAGGTATGAGAGGGGTGATGGCGGTTACAAGCGATCGACGAGGTGGCGGTGGCGGTGGCGGCGGCCTCTTGGGGATATCCGAGTTGGTTCTGTTCCACAGAACGGGCGGGGAAGTGGAAGGAAAGTCCCCGGGAGGAACCGGGAGGATGTCTTCATCGTCGGATGGCTTGATAGGCATCAAGTGCCGCTCTTCCTCTTCTTCAGAGACTGTGCTCGTGACGCTCCGAGCATCGAAACCGAGGCTGTTCGCAGAGTGTGGTGGGTTCATGTAATCGTGGATCGATTCTCTATCATCCATTTGGTCTTCTGGACCGAGATGATCGGACCCTGATTCAAAGGGTAACGATCGGCGGGTCTTCAGGACTGGCTCGGTATATGTTGCGGGGAACAAACCCTTGCGACCACCCTTGTCCATCCCTACCCACCAATCATCCAGCACTTCGTGGATGACCGTAATTTCATCTCCTGCCCTGAAAGAGAGCTCGTCTGAAGAGCCGGAGAAGTCATACAACGCTCTGACCAACTTCTTCTCCTGCTGAGAGGGGGGTTTCAAAATGCGTCCATTGGATTCGAGGGGTAAATCTGCAGGTTTGGCTCTGGGTGACTTTCGAGAAAATGACCGTGAGCTTGGCGGACATGAAACGTCAGGGGTGGCCGCGCCGTCCTTCCCATCTCCATTCACCAACGCGGTGAAGGTATCTCGGTCCTTCTTCCCAAGCCCTGCAATAGAGCTGACCGCATTCGAGGCCCACCCGGTGACGCTCTTCCTCTTGTTGGGTTTTGTTGCACTTTCATTTCCAGCCGCAGTGATATTACTGTCGGAACGCTTGCGGGAAGTCCGGGAGGTAGGTCGTGAAAGGATGATTGATCTTTCAGCATCAGACTTGCGTCGTACTGGGGTAGGAATTCCTGGGTCATGGTCCGATTCCACCGACGAGGTACGATTCGAGAGGGTGGACCGCTTGGAACGAATAGTGTGGTATTTGTTAACGTCAACAGAAGATAGGGCTTGTGATTGAGATTTGACTCTCATGTCGTCGAACTTTGTCAACGTCAACCTTGCACCTTGATGTCAGTGACAGGTCGGAAGGATGTCACGGACTACTAACTCGTCACACCAGCTAGCTTTCACGTCATCTAATATTTCAGAATATTCCCTCGCGAAGTTGAGTTGGATGTCAAGGAAATTCGTCAGTTCGCGTAGCTGCAAGATCTCGTTCTCCTGGATAGTCTGAATCCGAGAGCGTACATCCTCGGAGGTCTCCTCGCTGCTCCGCATGACTATAAGCGGAGAGCATAGAGAACGGACAGGCTTACAAGCGTAATCGACACCGCTGCAGTTCGTCTTCTGCTTCTCGTCTTTCCTTTTCCTTCTCTTTCTTACAGTTCTTGATCTTGTCGAACTTGGTGATGGCCGCATCGTAGCTAAGTCTGGGTGTGATAAGGAACAAGTATGGCGATCACCTAGTCCAACAGCCACCAACTCACCTGCGACTATCCAGTTTCTTACGCTGGTATTCGTAGTCTTTGATATCCTGTGCAAAACTCTCGCACGATGTGATGAACGTATCTCGAAAAGTGAGCCCGTACGCCTCTTGGAGTGTGGCGATCTTGCAATGAGCCCTGCCCATGGCAACCAGACACGTCCCTTTAAGACGGTCCACCATTGAGCGCATCATCAACGATCGACACGATCGACACTCACCAAATGCGGATTCGTTGCCATATTCTTCACCGTGTGTGACCATGACAATCCCCAGCGCGTCCAGCGGCATAAGCTTCTCCGTCTCCCCAGAAGACGGAGACTCTTTCTTCTTTGAGATCACATGGTGGTAGTCTTCCGAGGCTGCCTGCAACCTAACAGTGACGCGCACGAGTGATCGTTAGTTGAGACCGCGTTGGATCCGATGCGGATCGAACGGGTTGCATACCGAAGGATACCTTGCTTTCTCAGCTCTATGTCCTGCTCTAGTTCCTTGAGTTCGTCTTCTACGACGACGGTCTTGTCACGGGAGGAGATCTTCTCGCCTGCCCACTGATCTCATACGTCAACGTGAGCCCACAAAGAAGTCCCATCCCGTAACACGAACCTGCCTAAACTTCCCGAGCTAGCTCCATGACTGAATTATTGTCAAGTGTATTCAAATACGGCGGGTCACCCACCTGTTTGGTGGCCATGGTGGTGTAGAGACAAGCTGCCACGTTTCAATGTCCGAGTCCGTGGCCTGATTTTTTTTCGGGTGGTCTGACTTGAGCCGGCCCAGTCCGGCTGACCGTCGATCAGCGATTCGGATCTCCTACTTGGGTCTATTTCATGTTCCTTTGTCACGCATCACGCTAGACAACCCAGAACCGTCAATAACAAAGCTCCAACAGGGAACAAGACAAGGCACAATTGACGAGAATTACACAATGCGACTAATCATAATTTGTTTCACGACACCAAAACGAACACTGTCATCATGGTTTTGCAGCCAGACGCACGCCTTCTTGTATCGCGACAGCTTCTTCGACCCAGGGAAGCCTGAAGAAATCACTCCGCCGAAGTTCCTCTGCACGAATGGTGGCACCTTCGCTCGGCCCACTCCCGAGGATACTCTCCAGATCCCGCGACTGTGACTCCAGCCATGTCTGGATGAATTTTGCTGGGTCGGATGCAAAACTTTGCAGGAATACACGCTTCGTGTGCGAGTTGTGCAATGACTGCGCAAGGAGCGAAATCTGAAAAAGTGACTGCACGTGAGATCGTATCGTTCCAGAGCTCTGCAGAGGACCCCGACCTCGTCGTCCAATTTACTTAGATCTTGTGCGCTCTCTTTGCTGGACTGAACGATCACGGCCATACGGTTTTTCGCGGCAGTGTCCTCCATTTTAACCTCTATATCCCAAGCGGATGGTCGTTCCGGGAGCGGTGCTCCAGGATTAAACGTGTAATATAGTATGATGGGATCAGGAGGCATGAGGTGGCGGTTCACCAGCTCGGGCAGCTGCTGAAATATGATCGAGTCTCCTCCAAAGATCTAGAAAACAGCTATCTTCAGGCAAAATAACCCATATCACAACGCCGTGCACGCACTGGACGCAAATAATCATCTGCCCTTATTCTCCGGCGGTCCACTTTGTCTTGCAGGCCATTGAGTTTGATATAGTTCCATAGCGTTTGTATGACACCTATCCGGCTCTCTTCCTTGATACCCAATACGTAGGCTGCTCAGGCCAGTATGAGATGCTGCGGAGAGAAACACGAAAGACTTACCTAGATCAGGGCTAACTTTGTATTGTTCTGGGGTCTGTTCGAGGTAGATCAAGATTCGAACGCGTGTCGGTTGGTCCCCCGTCCGTCTGACCGTAAAGCCATCGAGCGGTGGTTGGACACCCTGCGGCCGAGGCCACTACGAACATCCTCAATCATATACTTGCATAAAACGTTCACGACATACCTCGACGATGTTTCCGTCAGGGTACAAACGAGGATCACGATCGAGTTCCACGATCATCCTCTTGATAAAGGTCGAAAATTTCCGCGGTGCCACTTTGTCTCGAGAGCGTTGATTCGGTGGCTTCCATTGTCAACACCGGAGGGAGAGTGGCGGCGTGAACAAGTACATACCTCCAGGAGACGCCCCTCGACTTTTAGTGACCATGCTGGAATGCCTTGTCCGGTTTCAAAGTTCACCGGGTCTCCTTCGCCATCAGCTTCACCGATTTGCCACGGTTGACCAGAGATCGTGTGGCTGACGAAAACCCTCAGCGTCCGTGTCGTCTACGGAAGACTGCATGAGCGAAGCACGGGGAGACCACAGGCGAGCGGGACATACGGTCGGGTTTCGTGCCAACGCGTCCTGAACCTCGACTCTTTTCCTCGTCATGGTCCAATCCAACTTCTTTTCCATCTCCAGCAAGCTTGAATACATTTTAGATTCTTGCGCGAATTCGGGTAATTGGGCAAGTGCATTCGGTATAGATTTATCTGTGAGCTTGCGTTTCCTGTTAATTCAGAACTATGGCGTGAATACCTGCACAACATTGAGCCTCGTTTGACCTACTTTGCTGTTTTGACACCGTCCATGTCGAATGATGGCTAAGAGAAGTATCGGGGAAAGTTTGTGTATTCTCGGAGCTGCAGCACAGCAACTTGCGTCCGATTTAGAAACGGCTCAAAATAGTATGTTAACCCCCTCTGCTTATCATATCCCGAATTACTCAAGCCAAACTTGCAAGATTTTTTAACACAAACTGACGCTATGCATAGTACATTTACAACAAGAGAAGTACAAGAATCTATACAACCAAACTTCATCTACAAATGAGAGTCCAGTCAGTGGGGACCGTGGGGATGTTGTAAAAGTCAAGGTCGTCACATGGTTTCATGGATTGGGTGGTTCGGGGCGTGTACAGATGGAGGTGGACCTTGTCGCTCGACCTGATTGCCGGTAGTAAATGGTTGGCTTCGTAAGGGCTCAAGATGACAAGCGCTGAGTTGTGAGCTCTTTTCGCGGAAACAACCCACTGGACAGGGCGTAAGTACTCGTCCGTCTCTCCTGATGATTTGATGGTTATTTGAAAGTCCCTCGTAGCTAATACATTTGGACTCCAAACGTGTGCCTCGTCTGCAGCCGCAGAGGTTACGTCGAGGATCTGGAAAGCTTGGCGGAAAGCATTGGTAGTCGTGGGAACAACGCCCATCTTTACAAAGTCAATGACACCTTGATGGATTGAATGGGGCGCTGGTTGCACCCTCGGGGGACGTTCCACTTGTCGTTCGCGTTCAGCTTCGTGGACGACCTCTCGCTCTTGCTCTTCATCCATGCTCACATCGCGGAGAGACAGAACCCCGAGTTTGACGCAACGTTGATAAATGTCCGGGACAGCCAACAAGGCAGAATTCGAAGTCTTGCGGGTCCCATAAAGATTTTCCAACTTCTTCGCTTCCGGCTGGAGCCAGTTGTCCGATAGTTCCTCTGCGGGTAGTTCATCTCGACAGAAACTGGTCCAAGCAGCATATCGAGACGTATGGTCCATGCCCTGTTGTGCCCAATGAGGCGCCCGATGTTGAATATCGTCACATGTCTCACGTATAGCCCAGTGTAAGATATCCATCGTGTCGATGGTGTCCTCAGGGCTTTTGCTAACTACGTGGCGGATACGTCGATCAACCTCGAGAGGTGCGAAAAACATAATGGAGTGGCCATAGCCTAGCTTGCGCATCCGCATGCACCCTACGGCAAGGAAACACTTAAATTCATGGATGCAAATAGAGCGAACCGTACATACCCTGAGCCAAACGATCTTTGGTAACCTTGGGGCCCAATGTAACAGCCGCACGGAACCCGTTAGGAAACTTGATGTCGGTACCTCGCGTATGAGCATCATCAAGGTATACGACGCATTGGTCCAATTGCTGTGCGAATGGCGACGATATCAGAAGGTGCTTGCTGCCGTCGCGCGTGAGTACCATCAACTCATCATCCTCGTTGAAATAAATGGCTGCCGAAGCATCTGTATTGATGGCTAGCCATGTTTTAGCCAGCTCATCGTTCTGAAGGTCGAGCATCTGTGCGCCGACGTCCAATAGGACACGAATTTCGGGATGCTCGCCAACCAAGATCTTGAGGAATTCATGTGTGGTCCGCCGCTCGCCGTTCTCTTGGGTCATGCACATATAGTGCTTGTTCTCCGGCTGTAGAAGATATGAGAGAACCTTCGCGTTGGTTCCCCGCTGGTGATCGGGGTCGCGTTGAGTGATGTGGAGGGGTAATAGATATTGACTGTCATTCGTTCCCGAAAACCCTAGCATGGTTCAACTGAGCCAGCGAGCTCGGCCATCGTGCGACTTTAATCCTCGACTCACCGGTTAGCAATCGGTCCTTCTTCTCTGCCAAATCCCAACCTGAACACGACAGTTTTGAAGGAAATTCTTTGGCTTCTTTCGGGAACACGACACTCGAAAGGTAAAAATCGACCGTTGCCTGATTCCGCTTGAACAAAGGAAACAGAGACTTGTTCCATTGTTCCGACGACTTGATGTTCACGCCGCTCAAGGTCTGCAAACAATCTGGCACGGCAGGACAGCCTTTGACCCAGAGATCGTAATCCAAAGATGGGTCATCCTGTTTGAGCAAAATTTCAAAAGAAAGCTTTAGCTGTTCTTTACTGAGACCACCATAGTAATAGGAGAGGCACGTGAGGATGATAGCGATGTCCGGATGTCCAAACTCGGCCCTTTGTGCTGGAACGTCTTTGGCTCTATATGGGACCGCAAGCATGGTACGCTCTGGGGCAAGGCCGTAGTCCACTCGCCACCGTCGCTCTCTCAAAGCATACAGAAGAATCCCGGTGGCCAAGAGACCGCGCAACAGTAGCAGACCACTCCGTAGAGGAGTTCCTTGAGTATAGTCCTTTACCAATTGGACTTTGGCGGGAGGGACATTCTCGCACGATATGAAGCTTCGGATTGCATCCTTAAGGCCTGAGCGGAGCTGTCCCAGGCTGAAGTTTGGAAGTAGACCCTCGACAACGTCTTGCACTATCCATGAGATTAACTCTTGACCAGCGTCTGCGTGCAAGATACGAAGGTGGGGAAAGGATCCGGAAGGACCGCGCTCGTACTCTACTCCGAAAGGAAAAAGCACTTGAAGGGAAGATGCATGTTTGTTCACGAGGCCGAGAATTTGTTGAGTGGTGGTCCATCGATCGGGGGAGCCTTCCATGGCTTGCTGAAGGCCCATGGTATATACCAGTTGATACCGAACGTGAAGGATTTCGTCGCTCTCGTCTAAAATATCTCGGGAGTGGGAATGGAGCCACTTCTGAAGTTTCAGCAACCGGTGCGCAAGTTTGCCGTATCCTGCCTGAGGAAGCTGCTTCTCCACACTCACTAGTTTGAGCGACAAAATGTGCTCCGGCTGGACGACCACAATCCCGCGCTCCTTCATGCATTCCGACATAACTTCACTAAGGGCAGCCACTTTCTGATGGTCGAGGTCGAGGGACCGAGAGAATGGAAGGAAATATATTCGCCTGTTGACGAGTCTACCCAGACGGTCTGCGAGAAGGTTAAACATCTGCGCTGTCAACGCTTTCGGGACGATGACGCGGACGAGTTGAGCACCATCGGCAAGGACAGCAACAACGATGGGGACAATCACGGATGACTTTCCCTCTCCCATATTGAGTTGCATGGCTGTATTTTCCCTCGAGCGTGGTGACATCATTTCATCCGCAACCTCAGCCTGAACGCGACGAACCAAAAGGTTGTTTTGCAGCTGGTGGGCGAGGGATGTGGCGTCAGATGGTAAATATATTCATCACACGAGGAACACACCTGAATTAGTAGCCAGTCTGGATGCGCTTCAGCGTTCCAACCATCACATCCTTCGTTCTGCAGTTCCCTGCGGAGCTCTTCGCAAAGATGATCGAAGTGTAATCGAAGCAATCTTCGAGCGCGTTGTAGCTCAAGTGCGAGTAGAGTCAGCTGTGTGAGACATTTTTTCCAATCGTCGGGGAGCACGATTGGTGAGTTAGACGCGAGGGATCGAAAAAGTGCATGTGCAGTGATGCGTGGCCATTGACCGGACTGCTCGAGAGCTTCTTCGCTCAGGCTTCTTGGGCCTAGATGCTGCTTGACATGCTCCAGACCGTTAATGTAGTTGGCTCTGCACCGAACGTAGTGTGCCAGAAGTGTTTCGGTAGTGGGTAGCTTCGTCGCTTCGCGGGTTACAAGGGACATCTCACTTCCAAAGCATTCCGCGCTAGTGCGGAGGGCCGAGACATACTGCTGTTGGAATTGATTTACTGCGTTCGCCTGAATCGCCTCAACCGTGGTGATTAGTCGGTGCAGCGAGGAGGAAGCAGAGAGTGCGGTATTCCCGTTTTCGACAGCATATGAAGGCAATCCACCGTGTACTCGTAATGATGGTGCAGGTCTGACGAATAGCTGGTCCACCGTGAGCAACCAGAAGGTGCGAGGGGGGATGCTTTGCGAGGATTGGAATGAGTAATGAGGAGCTGGGGTTGGGGAGGCATGGGAGAATGTATCATTCAATATACACGTCGGAACGCAAAAATCAAATAGTGTACACTTGCCGGAATCCAATTTTTTTTAACGCAACCCATATTATAAACACATTCATACCGTATGCATGCAATAAAATAAGAATTTGTTCAACGGAGACGCCAAGCGTGACATTTGGCAGAGATATCTCACCTATTACGGGAAGGATACTTAGCATATAGCACACTGGTATGGAGTTGGTGTGCCTGCATTAATTGCCAGGGATCATGTGTACATGTTTTGTTACAATTATATGACAGATAATTTGGATAATTGACACCAAAAATTATAGAGTACACATTGCCTGAATGTACAATGTACATATATACCAGACACTTGGATACTTCGAGTGGCGAGCGCAAGTCGGGCACGGGTCATGGGGTACGAAAACTCACACGGTTTTCAAGACTTGGTGCTCGCCTCTCCTTTGTTTCGCTCACCTCTCCTTGCCTCTTGCCTTGCCTCAACGTGTCGCTCACACGGGCTCGACTTTGCTTCACCCTCACCCAAGGCTCGTCACTGATCACCCTGCCCTCCCCTTGTCCTCAAATTCATTCTCCTGCCCTCATCTCGCGCCGCAACCCATGAGCATGAGCATGCATGCTCACTCGCGCACCATTGCCTCCACTTGCCGTGCCCTGCCGCGCACCGCGCGTGCGCACACACTCCGCTCCTGCCAGTTGCCGATAATGCCCACGACGTTGCAAGAAGTCGCCATGGTGGGGAGAATGGAAAAGGAGCGCGAGAGAGAGGAACTCAACGAAAAAGAGGTACGATCGATCGGATGACGCAGCCACATCGACGCACTCCATTTGCTGTGCCCGGCATCTCCACCGCACCTGCGACATGTGCTCAAGCACACGCTCCGCTCCCGCCAGTCACGGGTAGAAATAACATAGCATACATGTTGTAATCTAAAAACATTGTATGACCCGAGTCTGTGTGATGTATATCTACAAAATACTGGATCCATGGGTAACAGAAGATGTAGCTAGTATAGTACGACGCACATGCGCTGACAGGTTCCACTGTATGTACATGGTATAGTAGCTGTATGTACATTGTATAATAGCTGTATACACACTATAGAAAGAGGGTCCAATCAACTCATGAGATTATTTTAAATTATGTCCTGCAATAATGCCGGAATCCAAGACATGTACATAATCTACATATTGGCTCCATAATCGCCAAAAAAAATGTTGATTGTACAATTTTTACAAACCGACGTGTACGAACACGGGGACCAGGTCGCTAAGTTGCGATTCTTGCGAAGAATTGTATGCCATAGCCGGCAGTGAGAAAAGTAATTGAAACCATTTTCGTTCATTGCGTTTTCGCAGCAGATTGTATGCCTCGAGCCATATTGACGGAAGCTTAGGGTTCAACCACTTTCTGTCGTATTCCAGAGACAAAGTGGCATCCCCAGACACGTCCCCTTTCCACGATTCCACCATGCTCAGTATATTCTTTGTGATCATTGCAGTGGCTGCCCGGTGATGAACAACAGTCGTCGCGATATAAGCGCGTTGCTCTCCGGAAGGAGATTCTAGTAGATCTCTGGCGGAGTACCGGACATCGAAAATCTCCCCGGAAAGTTGCTCAGAAAACTGGGGTGGAGATAGATATGCAGCTCGCAGTGCACTGCGCTCCAGCAAGTGTTCGTCGTGCAAAGGGAACGATTGGAATAGGGCGCTGGATTGAACCCCCTGGATCAATAGAACGCTTTCGCAATGTTCCTTGATTCCTTTGGCAACAATGTACAACTCGTGATGCTGGGTGCTCGCAGGGAGATCGAGCCACTCCACCTTCTGCATGCACTCCAGGTGTTTCGGGTACCACGTGCGCGTGGGGCATATGGATGCGATCAACTCTAGGAGCTCCACTTCACGAAAACCGAGCCTCATGATCGACCAGCAACTGGCTGACCGGAGTATAGACAATGCTTCCTCTGTACCTGACCTTCCTGTAAGCGGATCGGTGCTACACCCGCTTGTTAGAGCGTGCAGGTAAGCACAGTACAACTTGTTTGTCAAACTGACATTTCCTGTCAGGCAGCCCATGTCGGTATCGATTCTATAGCTCTGGTACGTGACCCGCCGGTCAAGCGCGGAAGAACAAGTGTCGATTTTGACACAAACGTGATGACCGTCCATGTTGAATGTAACTTGACCGTCGGGAATGAGTACACATCGGGGAGTGAGTTTGGCAGCTTTGGCCTTTGGCCGAAGTACAAGGCGATTGACCAAACCAAACAAAGTCCCGACAGATTGGTTCTTGTCATAAACCATACCCCGGATGTTGTGAGATTGGAGGTCCCCATCCCCATCGATGTAAAAGGACAGGCCATAACGAGGCAAGACAACAGATAGTCGTAGTGACGAAATGGGTTGACGAGAGTCGGTCGGTGATACACTGACAAGGAGATTCTGAGGAGCATCGAGGGGTCTCAAGAGTTTTGAAACCATGACCCAGGATTGGCTTCGGATGTCTACGAGGGATTCGTTGCCTTTGTACATGCGATATTTCCCAGGAGTACAGTCGATCTTCCAGTTTTCCGATGAAGTCTCCCAGGGGTTGCCAAGTGGGCGAATCTCCATGACGGATGTGGAAAGGTTTAACCAATGTGTATGCTTCTCAACCAACACCGCGGGCAAGTCTCCTCTCAATTTGTCATGAGGAATGAGCTCAATGATACTCGAATCACCAGCGGCTTGCTTTCGTTTTGCTTTTATCACGAGATCCGAGTCGTTTCTGAGAGAAAAGTATACCTGGGCATGCCACCTGAGTCCTCATGGTATACCCTACTTGTCGGAAAGTGCGCTTACCTGGTGATCTGAAGTCGTACCCCTTGTCGAGTAATCCATTCCGGGGAGATCACCCGGTACGACCCCGAGCACATGCTGCAAAATTGATCAGTAACCTGCGTTGGAATGGGCATGACAGGACGAACTTTGCCAAATAGTAGGTTGTATAGGGGATGTCGCAAAATTTCGTTCGGCAATCGCCCAAGCGGTTTCCCGTTGACCAAGAGTGATCCATCAAGTAAATTGTAATGCACCACTTGTGAACTCTGGTCAGTTGTCGGCGCAGTCGTGCAAGAAAACCAACGTGAATTCGGACTCTGTAATGGGGTCCACTTCAAACATGGACGGTATTCAGGCCAAACCCAACCGATCGCATCATCGATACCCCGATCGTCGTCGTCGGCCTGAATAACGTCGCTTATGACACTCTCGAGAGTAAGAGAGAGGCGGTGATCTCGGGAAAGGAGTAACTGTGAATATGCAGGGAGGCTAGAGACCATGCTGGGTGTATGATCGTGGATTATCCTAGCAGAGGAAAGGAGGATCTTGATATCTTCCGCCGAATGAAGGAGCTTTCGGATCACGGAAGGGTCAACATCGAATGTGCCTCGACAGATGGCGGCAGTGTCCCGTAAAAACCCACGGAGCTCTTCATCTTCCGGTGTTTCCGTGAGTTTAGCCGATAGCTCCCGTACCCAGGAAAAGGTCTTGCCACGCACAGTACGAAGAAGTCCAAGCGCTTTCTCTGAGACAATCTTATTGGGGCTTGACGTGAGTAGACGTCGAAGTAAGAAGGAAATAGTGTCCATTGTCACCCCCTCCAGCCAATTGGCTTCGACATCCCTGACAAGGCCTTCAAGCTCTCTTATAAACGCAAAACAAAAGGAAAGTTGTTGAAGCTCCTGGTGCCACTTCCACTCCGTGCTGTCGGGCGGTCCAACCTGGGAGACTGCCTGAGCTATCAGCAGATGAACTTCGTGACGACGGAAGCTCAACGATCGGCCTCGAAGCTCTTTCAAGACGTTAAGCCATTGGAGTAAGCCACCACTACGCAAGTGCCCGAACGCCGTATATTCATGGATGGAAATGTCCGTGTCGCAATCGGCTTGGTTTGCCACGACGTCGTTCGAAGTGTGGGAGGTGGCATTAACATATTTTTGAAGGATCTGATATGGTCCACTTTGAAGCTTGTACGTACAATACCGTCCGATGTCGAAAGAATCTAGCGCTTGTGCGACAGGAACACGGGCACGACTATCGAATCCATAGAATTTCAGTCCGTTGTTGACACAGACTCGTTCCTGGGTGGGGGGGATGGACGTTTGCCTATAATGCGTAACAACAAATGGTTTCGTATCGGAAGCGAGGGAGATCCGTGAGCTCGGATGCTGAACAAAATAAGGACTGAGCGCGATATATGAACTGAGCAAGATGTAGGGATCTTCTGGGTCGATGCACGGAGAACAGAGATCGACCAAGAGATGGAATGTTGCAGTACGCCACATGTTGAAAGAGACTGGACAATCTAACTCGAACACAACAGCCTCAGCGTGGAGCCGCGCAACCGGCAACGGCCACTCGTGAACGGTTATGTGCATGTTATCGCGCTGTTTTTCGAGGGAGCACTTGCTGCACCAATAGGCGTGGCGTTCGAAGCCATACTGATTAACGGTGAGTTCGTGATCTGCCTCAGCCGTTTCCTGCTCAAGCTCGGCATGACGAGCATTCTCCCTCTCCAATTCAGCAATCTTTTCACAAACTTCACGCTGGGCCGCATCCTCGATCCGAGCCTTGAGACACTGAAGATGCGAAGACTCTCTGTAGTAGCGGATAGCGAAACTGTTTGCGGTGATTGAGGGAGAAAACACTGACCACCCAGTGTGGGATTGGTCGTGGCGACGAGAAAGATATTGGTGTGCGCGGTGGAGCCGACGGAGGCCCCCGGCCTTGCAAAGTAGCAGATGCTCCAGAAGACTCCCGGGAACCTCCGGAGAATAGTCTGCGAGGATAGGTATTTCCTGGATAGCAATCTTGTCGAGCGCAATCCAAAGCTCGAGCGTGGTCAACAGCATGACTGACAGGAGCTCTGGATTGTGCGCGTATGTACTCAGCGCACTAGAGGAGTATTTGTTTCCCAGGGTCTCCAGTTGTGCGCAGGCTTTGTCGTTGTCTGTGACCTGATCGACCCAAGCGTCAATACCCTGTTCAACTTCCCGCTCTACATCGTAGAGGGTAACATGGGGTTCGGTATGATATGCGTTTTCGAAAAAGATCCCATCAGAGGACAGAAAATCCTCAAGAGTACCTCGAGGACGATGATCGGGTTCGAAGGGGGTGTTGGGAGAATTGATGTTGCGATTGTCAAGGGAGTTGCGAAGGTAATCACCACTGCTCAAGAGAGATAGTTCGATGTCTTTATCAAGATCGAGCTGGGAGGGGGACCAGAGCGGGGATACACGCTGAGCAGCCTGTACCCGCGCCCACCTCTTCTCAAGGGTCGTTCGAAGGGAAGTGCAAGTTTCCAACACGGTGCGCGAGAGCCAAGCTTTCTCAACCGTCGGCTGATCTTGGCTGACATGAACTGAATTTGATCATTGGGGAGGTCGGCACAGTTCTTTTCATTTGCAAGACGACACATGAAGAACAGCATGAATTGCTTGTAGATATCATTCCCGAGAGTAGACCGATCCAGTGAGGTCTGAATGGCAACCCTAATAAGAAGCCAGAGTGAAGAGCGGCGCCACGGTAACTCCGAGTTGTTCCATACGACATCATCCCCAACGCGTTTGGTGATGCGAACGATGTCGGCAGGACTACCGACACTTCTCAAGATGCCGGTAAGCAATTCGGTGATATAACGGGGGTGGGCAGTATCTCGGGGTTCGAGGACAGTGGACTGCGCTTTTCGGCTTGTTGGAGCAGCGTCAAGGACGTCATTGTTCATGTGAACGAGGAAATTCACGAGGTTGGCAAGAAAGTTCCCGTCATCAAATATGGCGTTGGGAATCTCGATCGCAGGCCCAGGATATGAACAGACAAGCTTTCCTTGAGCAGTCATCACGGCCTCAGCCTTCGGGGATACTTCGAACGACTCGAAGACGGTGACATCTTTCCGCTTTCTGAACACGACCGCCACATTTTGGGCTCGGATAAGAAATGCGAGGACATCTACACATTATGAGTTTCTAGGATACTGTAGTGATTTGAAAGCTTACCTCCAACTTTCATGCCCTTGAGCTGAGAGATAGTTCGCGATTTATCCAAGCTCTCAAACTGGATAAGGGCGCGAAGATTGTCCAACATTCCTGAAATGCTGTGCCACAGAGGCAAATTGGCTTTGTCAAGGTGGTCGGTGTAGAGACCAGCAGCAGCAGCAACTGCTCCAGCTAGAAAGCGGTCGTTGCTGATACTGTGGTCATCCCCATGGGGAAGCTGGATAGGACAGAAGACATGCGTAACGATATATTTCAGTGTACAAAGGTCCCAGTGAGACATTCGAGCGATGAATGATATTGAGAACGGGTTTGGAGTGAGACAGTGTGGCGTCGAGAGGGTGAAGAAAGGAACGGGGGTACAACGCACAGACGCCTTTTTATGATGCTGATCTGTGGCGAGGAATTTGTCCTAATGTCGAAGATCTGGGTCCAAACAGCACAGGATGGACCCACACCGTTATCACCAATAGGTAACAAGGGTGCAACTCGCAGCATGAAGCCGCTACAAATCTAGTAAGTGATACTCGTGCCGCTGCTGTGGCCCTCCAGTGTCCGGAGTCCTCGGCACAGAAGTTGAAGGTGACACTCACAATAAGATTCCGAATTGAACAGGATCCTTGAAGATGGGATAACTTACTCGTCAGCTGCCTAACCTTGCATCGGGTTCAGGACCACTGGCAAAACGGTTGCAAATGTCCATAAAAGTTAGATTGCGTTGCCATTAGGCATTGGCTGCATGGTCGAGAACGTTGATCATTGCCAGAGGGAACAATACGCTGGCGCCGCCCGCGGAGTCAACACGGAGCATTAGTAAATGCCTACGGTACTGCCACCAGTACAAACAAGGCTCTATATCGACTCTATGTAGGGGACTGGTCTTTTATGTAAACTCTTGCCAGTGGCACTTATGCCCGGAAAAACAAAGTTTGCTGCTTTTGTGAACATACCCCAAAACCCATCTACTGCCTCTTTCACGGCATCCTGCACTGCAGTTATAGTTACGCGACTATCAAACAAGTCGAAAGACAATACATTATGATGGTACATTAACAACACGATAAATCCATACAACTACGAGCATCTTCCTTGAACCCTAGTCCGCCACGCTCGCACGCTAACAGGCGTTGGCATTCTGGACAATCGCGAGACATCCGGATCACCAGTCAGCCACCCACAGACTACAAAAAGAGGTGAAAGAAGACGCACATCATCACGACCGTCGAAATCGTCTTCAGAGAGCGGCCGTCCATCGAGAATATTCCCCATGTGTGTCTGCGCAAAGCGCGTGCCTTTCCTACGAAGGCCCATCAATATCTTCAGTGAATCGAGTGGCGAGTTTTGGAACGTGTGCACGATCTGCAAGTGCCTTGGTCGGTTCCCTGGCGCGATAAACCCGTCACTCCCAGCTGCAATGCCCTCTTTGCATTGCAGGTCCTTTGCGTACACGCAAAGGAAACGGCACAACCGGATGTACGTCTCATAGTCCTTCAGGTATAGCTGCCCGGAAAATATGTTCAACTGGTCCATAAGAGGCGACTGGGGAAGCCACCCAGCGCGGACCCTGGGAATGCTGTACAAGTCGAGGTCGTCGCATGGTTTCATGGACTTGGTGACGCGGGGTGTGTACAGATGGAGGCGAACCTTGTCGCTCGACCTGATATGCGGTAGCAAGTGGTTGGCTTCGTAAGGGCTCAAAATGACAAATACTTCATTGTGAGCTCCTCTCCCGGAGACAACCCACATTGCAGGGCGCAAGTAGTCATCTATCTTGCTCGCTGACATGACCGTCTTCTCGAAGTCCATCGTTACCAATACGGATGGATTCCAAACGTGCGCCTCATTGGAAACTGCAGAGGTCGCAGCGAGTGTTTCGAAAGCTGGACGAATAACTTTTGTATTTGGAAGAACGATGCCTGTCTTCAGAAAGACAACGACATCTGGATGGATTGAGTGGGTCGCAGGTGGTACCTTCGGAGGACGTTCCACTTGTCGCTCTCGTTCCGCTTCGTGAGTCACCTCTCGCTCTTGTTCTTCATCCATATTCACAGAACGGACCGACGAAACACCGAGCTCGATGCAACGTCGGCGAATGCCTGGAGTGGCCAGGAAGGCAGAGTTCGAAGGGTTGCGCGGCCCATAGAGATCCTCCAACTTCTTTGCTTCTGGCTGAAGCCACTTGTCTGACAGTTCCTCCAAGGACAACTCGCCTTCACAGAAGCTGGTCCAAACGGCATATCGGAATGTATGATCCATTCCTTGTTGTGCCCAGTGAGGTGCACGCTGCTCAATATCATCGCAAGTCTCGCGTATCGCCCACTGTAAGATATTCATGACGCTAATGACGCTCGAGGGGTCTTTGCCAACCACATAACGAATACGTCGATCAACCTCGAGAGGTGCGAAAAACATGATGGAGTGGCCATGACCTAGTTTGCGCATCCGCATGCACCCTGCGGGTAGGAAACCGTTAGTCATGAATTCAAATAACGCAGAGCCTACATACCCTGAGCCAAACGATCTTTGGTAACCTTGGGGCCCAGCGTGACAGCCGCGCGGAATCCGCTAGGGAAGTTTATGTCTGTACCACGCGTGTGAGCATCATCAAGGTATACGATGCATTGATCCAGCTGCTGCGCAAAAGGTGACGATAATAGTAGCTGCGTGCTCCCGTCTCGCGTGAGTACCGTCAACTCATCCTCCTCATTGAAGTAGATGGCCGCAGAGGAATCCGGGCTGATGGCTAACCATGCTTTAGCCAACTCGTGGTTTTGCAGATCCAACATCTGGGCACCAACATCCAACAGGACACGGATTTCGGGCCTTTGTGCAGCCAGGATCTCGAGGAATTCAGATGTCGTTCGTCGTTCGCCCCTCTTGTGGGTCGTACACATGTAATGGTTATTCTCTGGCTGAAGGAGATAGGCTAGAACCTTTGCATTGGTTCCACGCTGATGGTCAGGATCGTGCTGAGTAATATGCAGGGGCAAGAGGTATTGGCCATCGTTCGTCCCCGAAAACCCTTGAATATAATTAAGCGGGCAAGCACCGCAGCTAGGGAACTTCATCACTCACCCGTCAGCAAACGTTCTCGCTTCTCTGCCAAATCCCAACCCGAGCACGATAGTTTAGAAGGAAACTCCTTAGCTTCCCTTGGGAACACAACCCTCGAAAGATAGAAATCGATTGTTGCCTTATTCCGGGAAAAGAGCGGAAAAAGAAACGTTTTCCACTGTTGCGATGACTTGATATTGATACCGCTCAAAGACCGCAAAGGTTCCGGCACGGAGGGGCGTCCCCGAACCCAGAGGCCATAATCCAAGGATGGGTCGTCCTGTTTAAGTAAAATCTCAAAAGAAGCCCGCAGCTGTTCTTCATCGAGACCGCCATAATAGTAAGATAGACATGTGAGGATAATAGCAACGTCAGGGTGCCCAAACTCGGCCCTTGGTGCTGGGACGTCCTTTGCCCTGTATGGAACGGCAAGCATGGTACGCGGTGGGGCAAGGCCATAGTCTACCCTCCATCGGCGTTCCGTGAGAGCAAACAAGAGTATGCCGGTGGCCAATAGACCACGCAGCAGTAGCAGACCACTCCATAGAGGAGTTTGTTGAGCGTAGTCCTTTACCAACCGGAGTGTTGCCGGAGGGACGCTCTGACACGATATGAAGATTCGGATGGCATTCCGAAGGCCTGAGCGGAGCTGTCCAAAGCTGAAGTTTGGAAGTCCACCATCGATGATGTCTTGGACTATCCAGGAGATTAGCTTTTGACCAGCATCTGTGTGCAAGATACGAAGGTGGGGAAAGGACCCGGACAGCCCTCGCTCGTACTCTACTCCAAGAGGTAAAAACTCTCGAAGGAAAGACGCATGTTTGTTTACGAGGCCAAGAACTTGTTGGGTGGTGGTCCATCGATCGGGGAAGCCTTCCATATGTTGCTGAAGGCCAATGGTATACGCCAATTGGTAGCGAACGTGAAGGATCTCGTCGCTCTCGTCTAAAATATCTCGAGAACGGGAATGAAGCCATTTTTGAAGCTCCAGTAATAGGGCTGGCACTTGGCTGTCCCCTGCTTGATACAACTGCTTCTCTACGCTCACTAGCTTGAGTGACAAGACGTGTTCAGGTTGGACGACCAGAACCCCACAACCGTGCATGCATTCCGCCATAAGCTTACGGAGGACAAGTATTTGTTGAGAATTGACCTGGAGGGAACGAGAGAATGGGATGAAGTATATTCGCCTGTTGGCGAGTCCCCCGAGACGATCTGCTAGAAGCTGAAACATTTGCGCAGTTAACGCCTTCGGGACGACGACGCGGACTAATTGACCACCATCGGCAAGAACAGCAACAGAAATAGGGACAATCACTGATGATTTTCCTTCGCCCATATTGAGCTGCATAGCTGTATTCTTGCCAGTGCGTGGCGATATCATCTCGTTGGCGACGTCTAGCTGAACGGGGCGAATCAAGAAGTTACCCTGGAGCTGTCATGGACAATGTGCACGGCATCAGCAGGTGTACATATTCTACCTCGAGGGTTGAAACACACCTGAATAAGTAGCCAATCCGGATGCTCTTCAGCAACCCGTCTATCACACCCTTCGTTCTCAGATTCCCTGCGGAACTCTTCGAGGAGCTTATCCAGGTATAGCCAAAGTAGTCGTCGAGCACGCTGAAGCTCGAGGAGCGACAAGGCTAGCGTTACGAGGCACCTCTTCCAATCACCGGAGAGTACAATTGGTGAGTTAGACGCAAGGAACCGAAAAAGAACGTGCGGGGTGACACATGGCCATTGACCTGATTGTTCGAGGGCTCGTTCACTCGGGCTCCTCGGGCCTAGATACTGCTTGAGATAGTCCAAACTTTGAATGTACCCAACCCTGCACTGAGTATAATGTGCCAGGAGTCTCTTGGTAGTAGGTTTTCTCGTCGCTCCCTGGGTCACAAGACGTGTCTCGCGCCCGAAGCTATTTGCACTATCTTGAAGAACTGAGACATATTGACGCTGAAATTGATTTGTTGCGTCAGCCGCAGCCACAGAGATGAGCTGACGCAATGGGGCGGAACTAGCGAACGAAGGTTTCCCAGTATCGGTGGTATATCGAGGGGATTTCTTATGTGACTGTAAAGACGGTGCGGGTCTGGAGAATAACTGATCCACTGTGGGCGACCAGGAGACACGGGAGGGAATGCTTCGTGAGGGTTGGAATGAGTATTGAGAATTGGGATAAGTTAGGGCGCCCTCAGAATGAACGTTGTTCAGAATATCCTGAACACGAGTAAGGTGCTCTGTGAGTTCGACATTGCGATAACAGCTGGAAAAGTGGATCTGAACGTCGGACGTGAAATTCGCCACATCGTATAGATCAAGGTCGAGTGAGCACCGTGGGGGGGTCTCACACGGCCAAGCGTCAAGCAGCTGGCGTACTGTTGCATCGGCGTCTGATTCTCGTCTCTTGTTATATATTTTGAGTTGACGGCTTTGCAAGGCCTTTGAACTCTCCCCAGGTTTCGCAGGTTCAGTACTCTCAGGGCTACGCTCGAAGGGGAGGGCACAGTTCAAAACATAACTGCGCAAGGTGACCGGGGAGGGATGATATCCTTCTGCGAGGTTGTAAGAATCATATGGTGGTGGATCCTCCAAACAAAAGTGCGGGTCTGTCGCAAAGGCTACGAACACGGGCACCAAGTCGCTGAGTGTCGGAGAAGCATACGCCATAGCAGGGAGAGAGAAAAGCAACTGAGCCCCTTTTGCTTCATCGCCCCGTAGGAGATTGTATGCCTCGAGCCATGTAGACGGAAGATCAGGGTGCAACCACGAGCGGTCATACTGCAGTGACAAAGGAGCCTTCCCAGACACCGTCTGCTCTTTCCATGCTTTCATCATACGCCTGATGCACTTTGCGGTTATTCCATGGGTGGTCCGGTAGTAGACTGTGGTCGCCGCAGTATAAGCACGATGCTCTCCGGACGTAGACTCCAGTAAATCTCGTGCAGAGTACCGGACATCGAAAATTTCACCGGAAGTCTGTCCAGAAAACTCGGATGGAGATAGATACGCAGCTCGCAGTGCGCTGCGCTCCAGCAAGTGTTCGTTGTGCAAAGGGAATGATTGGAATAGATCGCTGGATTGACTCTCCTGGAACAATAGGACGCTTTCGCAATGTTCCTTGATTCCTTTGGCAACAACGTACAACTCGTGATGCTGGGTGCTCGCAGGGAGATCGAGCCACTCCACCTTCTGCATGCACTTGAGGTGTTCCGGGTACCATGTACGCGTGGGGCATGTAGATGCGATCAGGCCCAGGAGCTCCGCTTCGCGAGAACCGAGCCTCATGATCGACCAGCAACTGGCTGACTGGAGTATAGACAACGCTTCCTCTGTACCCGACCTGCCTGTAAGAGGATCGGTGCTACACCCGCTAGTAAGGGCGTGCAGATAGGCACAATACAGTTTGTTCGTCAAACTGACGTTCCCAGTCAGGCAGCCCAGGTCGATATCGACTTTATAAGTCTGGTAAGTGATCCGCCGAAGGGCAGGGCCACGAGTATCGATCTCAACGCAGACATGATGACCGTCCTTCTGGAAGGAAATGTCACCCTCAGGGATGAGTACACATCGGGGGAAAAGCCCTCCAGGGTTGACCTTTCTAGACTTTGGGCGAAGGACAAGCTGATTGACCAAGCCAAACATAGTTCCAATAGACTGATTCTCGTCGTAGACCATGTCACGGATGTTGCGAGACTGGAGGTCCCCGTCCGCGTCAACGTAAAATGACAGTCCGTAGCGGGGTAAATCAACAAAAAGTCGCAAGGGTGACTCGGGTTGGTTCGAGTCGAGTGGGGAGGCGGTGATTATGAGATGTTGGGGTGAGTCGAGTGGCTTCAAGAGATTCGAAACCATAGCCCAGGATTGGCTTCTGAAGTCTACGAGGAACCCGGAACCTTTGCGCATGCAATATCGTCGAGGTGTACAGACGATGTTCCAGTTCTCCGACGAACTCTCCCAAAGTTTCTCGAGAGGGCGTATCTCTAAAACGGACGTGGAAAGATCCAACCAATGAGCATGTCCCTCAATCAACACTTCCGGCAAGTCCCCCGCAAGCTTTCCTTGAGGGATGAGCTCAGTGGTTGTATAATTGCACGAGGCCGCTCGTTTTGCCCGTATCACAAGATCGTCATCTCTCAGGGAAAAGTACACCTAGACACGGCATCTGAGTTCCCGAAGTTTTGCCCCGCACCTCTAACGTACTCACCTGGTGATCAGAAATCATGTCCCGTGTTGAGTATTCCATCCCCGGGAGATCCGCTGGCACGACATCAAGTATTTGCTGTAGAAATAGTCAGCAACCTGTATCATATTGATAATGACCTTGCCTGCCTTGCCAAAAACTAGGCTGTATAGCGAATGCCGCAAAATTCCGTTCGGCAATCGTCCAAGAGGTTTTCCGTCGACCAAGAGTGACCCGTCAAGTAAATTAAAATGCACCACTTGTGAACTCTGGTCAGCTGTTGGCGCGGTCATGCACGAGAACCAGCGTGAATTCGGGTGCTGCAACGAGGTCCACTTTGAACCTGAACGGTAGAGGGGCCAAACCCTGCGGACTGCGAGGTCAATACCTTGACAGCCGGCACGAGTTCGGATCATGTCATTCAGGACATTCTCGAGGACCAGGGAGAGACGACGGTCTCGGTCAAGGAGTAACCGCGAATGTAGGGGGAGGGAAGAAACTTTGCCCGGCGTGTTGTCGTGGATAAGTATGGCAGAAAAGAGCAGAACCTCGATGTCCTCTGTATAACGAAGGACCTCTCGGATCATAGTAGGGTCAACATCGAACGTACTTCGACAAATAGCGGCAGTATCCCGTAAAAGCCCGCGAAGCTCTTCATCTCCGTGTGCTTCTGTGAGTTTATCTGACAGATCCGTCACCCAAGAGAACACCCTCCCGCGGATGGTATGGAGAAATCTAAGGATTTTCTGCGAGACGGCTTGATCGGGGCTAGACGTAAGGAGACGGCGAAGCAAAAAAGAAATAGTATCCATCGTTACTCCTTCCAGCCAGTTCGCTTTGACATCGTTCAAGAGGCTTTCGAGCTCTGCTATGAGCGCATAACAAAACGACGGCTGTTGGATCTCTGGGTGCCACGTCCACTCCGAATTGGCAAGCGGTCCAACTTGAGAGGCTGCCTGAGCCAACAGCAAATGGACTTCTTGACGACGGAAGCTCAACGATCGACCTCGAAGCTCTCGCAAGACGTTAAGCCATTGGAGTAAGCCACCACTACGCAGGTGTCCGAACGCTATATATTCATGGATGGAAAGATCTTTGTGGCAGTCCGCTTGGTTTGCCAAGACTTCATTCGACGTATGGGAAGTGGCATCAACATATTTTTGAAGGCTCCCATATGGCCCGCTTTGAAGTTTGTATGTGCAAAACCGTCTGATGTTGATATTGGCAAGTGCCTCTGGGACAGGAACACGAGCATGACTATCGAAGCCGTAGAATGTTAGACCATTTTTAACGCAAACCCGGTTCTGCGTGGCTGGGATGCGCGCTTTGCTATAATGTGTGACGGCAAAAGGTTTGGTATTGGAGCCGAGGGAGATCCGTGATCTCGGATGCTGGACGAGATAAGGTTGGAGTGCACCGTATTGGTCGAGTTTGATATAAGGATCTTTTGGTTTAGGAGATAGTGAACAAAGGTCGACCAAGAGATGGAGTGTGGCAGTGCGCCACATGTTGAAAGAAACTGGACAATCCAGTTCGAACATCACAACTTCGGCGTCAAGGTCTCCAGCTGGCAACGGCCATTCATGGACAACTATCTCCATTCCCGCGAGCTGGCGCTCAAGCTGGCACTTCCGGCATTTCTTGGGGTGGAATTCCCTGCCATCTTGGGTGATAGAGGAAGAGTGATCAATATTCACAACTTGTTGCTTGAGGTCAGCATAACGAGCATTCCCTTTCTCGAGCTGAGCGACCTTCTTATCAACGTCCCGCTGCGCAGCTTCTTCAATTTGACTCTTAAGATACTGAAGCCGCGAGGACTCTTTGTAATAACGGACGGCAAAGGTGTTTGCAGCCGTTGTCGGAGAAAATACAGACCATTGACGTTGCGATTGGGAGTGGCGATGAGACAGGTATCGGTGAAGACGACGAAGACGACAGAGGCCAGCAGTCCTGCAGAGTAACAGATCCTCCAGCAGACCTATTGGAACCTCCGGAGAGTAGTCTGCTAGCATCGGAATTTCCTTGATAGCTATCTTGTCCAGCGCGACCCAAAGTTCAAGCGTGGTCAACAACATGACCGACAAAAGCTCTGGATTGTCCGCGTACGTCTTTAGCGCACTCGAGGAGTATTTGTTTCCCAAAATCTCCAGTTTCACGCAAGCTTCGTCGTTGTTGGTCACCCGATCAACCCAGTCATCAATACCCTGCTCGACGGCTCGCTCAACATCGTACAGGGTAACCTGACGTTCGAGACGGTACGCCTCCTCGAAAAAGCTCCCGTCACAGGACAGAAAGTCGTCAAGAGAACCTCGAGGGAGATGTTTGGGGCAAAAGGAGGTGCCGAGAGGATTGGTGCTATGATTAGCGAGAGAGTTGCGAAGGTAATCACCACTGCTCGAGAGAGACAGCTCGATGTCTTGATTAAGATCGAGCTGGGAGGGGGACCAGAACGGGGATAAACGCTGGGAAGCCTGCACCTCTCCCCACCTCTTCTCAAGGGTCGTTCGGAGGGAAGTGCAAGTTTCCAACACGGTGCGTGAGAGCCAGTCTGGCGCAGAAGAGCCGAGCTTCCTCAACCGTCGGCTGATCTTGGCTGACATGAACCGAATTTGATCATTGGGGAGGTCGGCACAGTTCTTTTCATCTGCAAGACGACACAAAAAGAACAGCATGAACTGCTTGTAGGTATCATTCCCGAGAGCAGACTGATCCAGTGAGGTCTGAATGGCAACTCTGATAAGAAGCCAGAGTGAAGAGCGGCGCCATGGCAACTTCGAGTTGTTCCACACGACGTCATCCCCCACGCGTTTGGTGATGCGAACGATGTCGGCAGGACTACCGACACTCCTCAAGATGCCAGTAAGCAATTCGGTGATATAGCGTGGGTGGGAAGTATCTCGGGCTTCGTGAACGGTAGATTGCGCCTTTCGGATCGTTGGAGCAGAGTCAAGGACATCATCGTTCATGTGAACAAGGAAGTTAACGAGTTCGGAAAGAAAGGCCCCGCCCTCAAACACGGCATTGGGGATCTCGATCGCCGGCCCAGGATACGAACATATGAGCTTTCCTTGTGTGGTCATCACATCCTCGGCCTTCGGGGACACCTCGAAAGACTCGAAAACAGTGACATCCCTCCGCTTTCTGAACACGACCGCCACATTTTGGGCTCGGATAAGAAATGTGAGGATATCTACATGTTGTGAGCTTTGGGATGCCATGGAGGCTTGAAAACCCACCTCCCACGCCCATGCTGCTGAGCTGAGAGACAGTTTGGGACATGTCCAATCTTTCAAACTGGACAATGGCCCGCAGATTGTCCAACATTCGTGAAATGCTACGCCACTGAGGCATATTGGCTTGGTCGACGTAGTCACTGTACTGACGTAGGACAGAGGAGATTGCATCAACTAGAGAACAATCGTTGTGGACGCTGTGGTCATCCCCACCGGGGAGCTGGAGAGGACAAAAGACATGTGTGATGATATACTGCAATGTACAAAAGTCCCCGGGGTCAAGGAGAGTGCGAGGCATTCGAACGATGAAGGATATTGAGAAGGGACTTGAGGTTAGACAACGAGGCGCTGAGGGAGAGAGGGAGCAGAACGTGTCCAAGTCCGTTCTTATGTTCGTTGATCTGCGGAAACGAATTTGGTCAAGATTCGACGGCTGAGTCTGAACGACACAGGATGGACCTACATTGTTATCGGTATGGAGCTAGGGCGACTGAAGGCACGTTGCTGCTACGGATACATATAGAATAAGCTTCAGAGTCATGTCCTCCAGGCTTCGGATGTGGCGTTCCGCGGTTCTCGGCACCCTGTTCCCTGCCCACAGGGCCACAAGGTTGGTAGCCTGAGGGCAGAACAATGGAAACTCTTAACCCACCTTCAAGTACAGGTTACTAAGGAACCGTCACCATAAGTACTATGAGCAACTTGATATTTAAGTAACTGTTCATACCTATGTGCAACGGCTCGCTGTCAAACGGAAACCCTTGCCACGCCTAAGGACCGAGGGACTCATCCAAAAAAACATGCGACTTGAACGTTGGGGATGGACTTGGACAAATCCAGGCTCTCGGCGAGGCCCTTCAATTCACCGCATCGGTTGTCCGCGGAGTGAACACGGAGAGAACGGTGCCGAGAATTTCGTGGGAACTTTCAACGCGAAGAACAGCCCGAGGGCCGACCGTCCGAGTCTAAGTAAATTCGAGTCCAACAACTAACATCCGGGCCAAGTTTCTCAGCTCCAGCACTCTTCGATAATTCTCCCCTCACGCTCCATCACCGAAACAAAGTTTGCCGCATCTTTGGTCGACATGTCCCCAAACTCTTCCACTGCCTCCTTCACAGCCTCGCGTACGGCAGCAGGCATCTTGTTCGAAGACCTACATCGACGTTTAATCACTGCCTTCGTCGACCACGCTTTTGGCCTCATGGATCACATACCCAGAGATTATCAACGTTCCTCGCCGCACTCCGAGAAGCTCCCACACATTCTCCTTATCCAGCCGCAGAAGGTCTTGAACATATGTCCTCTTTGTGCCTTCGGGACCATCGCGCGAGAATGCAACACGGTACGTGATTTTGCCAGATCTTGCATACGCTTCCCATTCTGCACCGTAGTGATGATCCTTCGAAGCCGATCGGCAGCCAAAGTAAAGCTTTGTAGCTGGGCGGTGTCAGAAATTATGTGCACGGGGTGATGCAAAGGGACTGACCCTCGGATCCTGCAAGAACGCGGTCCTCTATGACCGCTCGCAACGGGGCAACGCCGGTACCAGGACCGACACATATAACCGGTGTTTGCGGATCGTTCGGGAGCGATATCAAGCCTTTTTGGATCGTAATACGCAACTTGACACCTCGAAGACACCAGCAAACTTCAGTATGGATTATTTTCAGCGGGAAGAATTTCACTGACCAGGTTGAAGCGCAGCAAGGAAACTCGTGCAGACACCTTTTCGAGGCACCCTGAGCTTCGTACGATACCTGACGATTGCAACACATAGGTGAATTTCCCGAGGATGCTTCTGTGTGACCCGGTAAGTGATGAATGCGTCGCGCTACAGAGAACATACTTTCGGAGAGCTAGATATCGAAAACTGTCGTGGTCGAAGGGAAGGAAATAGATCAAAGACATAGTCTCTGGGTATTCGTACCGACCGGAACTCGGCTAGTACCTCTCTAATGGTGCGCTTTACTCGTTGACAGTACTCGTATAACTCGTCCTATGTGATGATTAGTTTGTCAACATTCTGCGCCACGAACAACCTACGGCGCCTTCATTAGAAATAAATTCATCGAGTTTCTCCCGTTCCATTTCATCAGTCGCAAACCATCGAAGTAACTCGAAGAAGGATCGACGAGGGACTGCGTTGAAATCAAGGTAACGACTAAAAAGAGTGCGGAGTGTTGTAATATGAGGGGTATGTTCGGGTAACGATTGGTCTGTGCCCGAGTGAGAAAAATGTGAGGAAAGTGTCAAGCACGAACCTTTCATCATATGGGTGATAGAAAAAGGCTCGTCTGCAGTATTTGCCCATCCCATAGACACTAGCAGGCTATCCACTTCTGAGGCTAGGACAATGGGATGGATTACAACAACATCCCCCGGCAGATAACTATACCATCGAGGTCAGCATAGACTAACAGACTAGACGTCCACGCACTCCAAGTCCCTTTCTGAAACAAACTCGAAATGCCTGACATCCTGAAACCAATCCTCTGCGGTGATTCGGCGGTTACACTGAACTATTACATCCCAATATTTCTGGTCGGCGTCCAGAGGGTCTGTGCATTCGGTTTCCGCTGGGACAGTGATGGTTTTAACGCGAGGCAAGGGTCTCTGAAGTTTCGGAAGCACTTCAAGTGGATCATCACACGGGTATAGCTCCAGCAGTTTGGGAACTAGTTGTTCTATCCACGGATCTAGGGCACCCTCTATGCTGAACTTGCGATCAACAACGTTATGTTACAACTGCCGAGCTTAGAAACTTACCCTAGTGGATGCTGGTCGTCCCCTTCCCCTCTATTACAGAATTCTTGACCTCCGAGATTGGTCAGCCGACGAACCAACTTCTTTGCGGGCCAACAAAACTTTTCGTAGGCAGAATCACCCAGCCCAAAGACGGCAAAGTGCATGTCTTCGAATAAGTCATTGGGTAGGTCCGATCGGAGCAGAGAATTCCACAAAGGCGTCATGGCACGTGGCTCTATGCCCGACCCCGTAGTCGCGACGACAAATATGACGAAATGTTCCGAGATCAATCCCTCCTAAGAGAGGAGGATGGGAATAATTCACCAAGAGGTCAGCGAGTCACGTACGGCGGGATAAGACCCAATGTTGCACACACGAGATTGAAAGTGACCCCTTCGGCACTCTCTCGCGATCCGATCAGCGACTTCCTGCGCTGTACCGGTTTCCGTTGCGTACAGAATCAAGATCTTGCGGTTCAGGGTGACATCATTGCCGTCCACTTCTGTTGATCCAGCATGCTGCATACTAACCGACTCGCGGTAGTACCGGTGGAGTCACGGTGTTGAGGAGACCGACGTGTTGGTGAAAGCAAAAAGTCTGGGAATCAATTTGAACCTTCCGAGCATCCGAGCAGTCCGAACTGTCCGAACTGTCCAAACACACTGCCACGCATTATCGCGCCTGCTCTATTACCCCGAAGTACTACTTTCAGCACCAACTGAACGTGGACACCAGCGAGTCGCGACAACATTTTATTTGTGCTCAACGCCTCCGGAAGTCGTACAACGTCAGTAAACCGCTAGCACTCCGCCGTCCATGAGCATGCGAGCCCCGCGCAAAGGCGAAAACTATGAACTCAGCGTCGATCTCAACAGCGAGTACCGCGATAAACGCAAGGATGCAATCAAGAAAGTCATCGCATCCATGACAGTCGGCAAAGGTACGACAATCTATCTTGGTATCCTACACAACACCGACACTTTGGACAGACGTCTCCGGTCTCTTTCCCGATGTCCTCAAAAACATGCAGACAGACGACCTCGAACAGAAGAAACTCGTGTACCTATATCTCATGAATTATGCAAAGACGCAACCCGAGCTCGTCATATTGGCCGTGAATACGTTCGTCAAGGATTCCGAAGACCCTAACCCTCTCGTTCGAGCGCTCGCCATCCGGACGATGGGCTGTTTGCGCGCGGAGAAGATCATCGACTATCTATGCGATCCACTACGACGCGCCCTAAAGGACGAGAATCCCTACGTTCGCAAGACGGCCGCGCTCTGCGTTGCGAAATTGTACGACCTCAAACCTGAACTCGTCATCGACAATGGTTTCCTCCAACAACTGCGAGAAATGATTTCGGATAGTAATCCCATGGTGAGTTCCGTTCGTTGTGAGAATGGATCTCTACTGAAACCGCGTAGGTCGTCGCGAACACGGTCGCAGCTTTGACGGATATCCATATAATCGCCACCTCAAGTCATCCCCCACCCTCACCCTCTGACCCAGCTCTCTTTGCTATTACCTCATCAGTACTGAACAAACTATTGATCGCGCTAAACGAATGCTCAGAATGGGGTCGTGTTGCAATCCTAAACGCCTTGGCACGTTATACTGCCCAAGATGACAAAGAGAGCGAACATATTTGTGAACGTGTCGTCCCACAATTCCAGCACGTTAACGGGAGTGTTGTGCTCGCGGCTGTCAAAGTGCGTTTATTAAAATCTCATCCCTGGCTCTGACATATGTTCGCTTAGGTGATTATGATACACATGCGTAGCATAAGAAGAGAGGAATTATCAAAGCAACTAATCCGCAAGATGGCGCCGCCATTAGTTACCCTCTTGTCATCCCCTCCAGAGTTTCAATGGGTCGCGTTGCGCAACATCAACCTTCTGCTCCAAAAACAGTCAGACTTGCTCTCGAACGAGATGAGAGTCTTCTTCTGCAAGTACAATGATCCACTGTACGTCAAAGTCGAGAAACTGGACATCATGGTGCGGTTAGCGAATGACAGTAACGTTGATGCGCTCTTGAGCGAGCTAAGGGAGTCAGTACCCTCTTTGCTACCCCTTCTTAAATGTCGAGTTTTGTCTTGACAGGTATGCTTCGGAAGTTGACGTCGATTTCGTGCGGAAGAGCATCAAATCGATAGGGCAAACTGCGATTAGCATCGAGAGTGCTGCTGAACGATGCGTCAACGTGCTATTGGACCTCATCGGAACACGTGTAAGCTACGTTGTTCAGGAAGCTGTTGTGGTGATGAAGGTGTGCGCGGTCTACGGGGCGGACGGGTTGTGGTTTCTAACGAGAATAACACAGGACATCTTCCGAAAGTACCCTTCGACTTACGAGGGCGTCATACCCACGCTGTGTGCCAATCTCGAGGAACTGGATGAGCCAGAAGCGAAAGCATCGCTGATATGGATCATAGGAGAGTATGCAGAGAAAATCGACAACGCCGACGAACTCCTGAGTACATTTGTGGACACGTTCACCGAAGAATCGTATCAGGTGCGCACCACCTGTGAGCTGGTGATGGTACCATCACTGAGGCGCTTTATTAGGTGCAACTACAGACTTTGACAGCAGTTGTCAAGCTGTTCTTAAAGAAGCCTGACTCGTCACAGGGTGTGGTGCAACGGGTACTGAATACAGCAACGAAAGATTGTGATTCACCCGACGTGCGCGACCGAGCATACATCTACTGGAGATTATTGTCCACGGATCCTGGCGCAGCGAAGGTGCGACTTTCTAAACGGTGTCTATCGGATTGGGATGACGAACATTTGCGACTTGCAGGCCGTCGTTCTGGCGCACAGACCTCCGATATCGATTCCACGAACGACGGTTCCACCAGCATTGTTAGAAGAACTCCTGGGAGAGGTCTCCACCTTGGCTAGCGTTTATCACAAGCCGGCCGAAACATTCATTGGCCATGGCCGAATAGGTGCTGACTCGGTTCAACGCAAGGGATCAGAGTTCGCCGTTCTCTTTGTCTGTCAAGTTCTCCGCTGAGTGTAGCACGCAGGTTATCGGACGATCGCTTCACTGCACAAAAAGCCCTCCAGACAGTCGTCGCCGGCCAACAAGCGGAAAACTTACTTGATTTCGACGACGCTCCTACCCAAGAAGGTCAACCTTCGGGTCTTGCAGCGACGCAGATCCTACCTTCCTCGCCTGCTGCGGCAAATTTCCTGTCTGGAGCTTCGACAAATCCGTTGGACGATTTAGTGTCCATCTTCGGAGGAATGAGTGCCAGTGGGGCGGGTGATGGGGGGATTGGCGGTGTAGATGCTTTCGGTGGTTTGGGGAGTATGTCACCACACAGCGGGAATCATATTGCATCACCGCTGGAAAGCCTCCCATCCCCAACCACTACCCAGAAGCCACAGGAAGACCTGCTTGGTTTGTTCTAACAGACATGTGAATTGTATCACATGTATCCTCTTGTTTGGAACCCCCGCTTTTGTCAAGCACAGATACCTCTGAGCCGGAGTTCCGGTTGGCGTGCTGAGGGTGGTTATGGATTTGTGATCTAGCATCACGGACCGTAATATGTAAATGTTCGAAGTGACATTGTCACACCCGAACTACTGAGTTGTTCCTGCAAAATTTAATTTTCTCCTGTCTACTTACCTCCCAGTCTGCTGTGACCCGGGCTATTGTCCAGGGGTTCCACTTGAAGCATGTTTATGTGAAATATCAGGGCGGCGCTGCTAGCATCGCTGCATATGCACTACTTCCACTGCTTCCTCATGCTGGCCTGCACGGTGACTCGTCGTTCTCGGGCATGGAAGTTAATGGGGCCCGCCTTCCTTGCGCAGGCCGTCGTTGGCCCGTAGCACACCACATTGATTCCACGATCCCCGCGTTTCCTTTCCGTAGTGAAGTTGAGCATGCAGAATTGCACGTGGTGAGTCGCAGGCCATGCCAGTGATTCTTGGCAGTGGCCGGCATGGCGCAGCATTTACCACCGCTGGGGCCTCGTGTTGCAGACACGCTTCGACTTGCATTCTATCACAGTCGGAGGGCCTTTCTTGGGTACGGTTGGTGCGTGCAGTTCCGTTTTGCTATTCAAGTTCTTGGTCACTCAAGTCTTCACCTTCCATTTTGGTTCATTTAGACCTTCCTCAGGTTTCTGGATCCTTAAATGTTCGGCCTCGTTGCTTCTTTCTGTTCAGCCATCACGTGCCGGAAAGCCGACGGTAGTAACGGTATCGCTGGCCATACTGTATTGATCCGTTAGTGTTGTCCTGGTCGGTGGCAACGTGGGGCGGACAAAATCGGAGACTATAGCCCACGTGCCCTTCGCATGCCACACTCAAGTCCGCTACCATTGTGCCTCATGCAGCCTTTCATTGTTCACTCGGGGCTGTTCAGGGGGCGGCGCGTGGGTGCGTCTTTCCGTCCCGGAACAGCGAACTCCACCAGGACTCGGACCACCTTACAATGCTTTTGGCATTTAATGGCCCACGAGTGGCCCTCGTACGTCTTGTATACCCTCAATCCCTCCTTGCTGACTGAAGACGACGATGCGCCTGGCCTCAACAGTCGTTTTACTCGCCGCCCTGGCCACAGTAACTTGCCAGCAGATATATGACATTGTATGTGTTGGAGCACCTGTCGACGCTCAAGCCTTCACTCACGTTTCGATGTTTTTTCTTGCAAAGTGGCAAACGACATCGGACAGGAAGAAGCTCTTCACTCACTTCCAGCCTACTCCAGATCCGATAAATTTCGTGACGCCTGGCGCCATCGGGAGTGCAGATATCGTCGTTGACGACTCGGCCGTTTACCAGACTATCTATGGCTTCGGCGCTTCGTTGAGTGGGTGATCATGTTCCATTTACAAAATCACAACGGAGATTAACCGTCGAGAGTAGCTGACTCCTCTGCGTCCCTTCTACACACCCTCAAGGTATGGAGAATCCCGTGTGTTAAACATGTGGCTGAACCGAACGCCTTTCCAGTCCCAGAACTCGACCAGCTACTGGAAATTGCTGGATTATCTTTTCAACAGTGAGCATGCATCCGAGCCTCGTGTACTTGTAGACCCGCTCATCATTTCGATGGTGTAGTCACCGATGGCTCCAACTCTGCCGGCTTCTCGTACATCCGGGTTCCTCTTGGGGCCACAGACTTCTCCGCGAACAGTACGGCTCACTCCATCGCCGTGGGCACGTTGTTGACACCTGTTTTGGACAGCATATAGCTATGACGACACCAGTGGAGATGTTAACCTCAACCACTTCAACATCAGCGCCGCACCGAGCTACGTGTTTTCGACCCTCAAAGATATCTTGTCGATCAACCAATGGCTGAGAGTCCACGTCGTTCCTTGGTCTCCTGTGAGTACTCGCATGTGTGCCATTTCCACATGATGTGACGTCTCGCCCTAATTAGCCTGGGTGGATGAAGAGCGGAACCATGAACGGTGGTTCTTTGAATACAGCGTATGTCTCGATTAGTGAGTATCTTGCACGGATCCGCTTGGTACTTCCATCAACTGTGTGTTACAGTGGCCAATTACCTCTTGAAGAGTGTTCAAGGCTTCTCGAGCAAAGGGATCCCTGTCTACGCCATTTCAATCCAGGTGAGACGCCATTGACTCATGCTGCATGAGCGTGACGGCAAACCGATACATCTCCCGCAGAATGAGCCTGAATACAGCAATCCAACATACCCTTCGTGCAGCATGCCAGTGTCTGTGGAAGCCCAAATTGGGATTGCGTTACGCAGCCTGATGGACTCGAACTGCTTCTCAAGTACCAAGATTGTTGGATATGACCACAACTGGAATGATGCTGCGAATTACCCAGTCCAACTCGTTCGTGACGAGAATGACGTGTAGTTGGAATTTGTTGCTAACTATGTACCAGATGCAGCAAGCGGGGAACGCCTTTGATGGGGTCTCTTTCCACTGCTATGCGGGCACTGTTAGCGAGCAAGCATCTTTCACTTCCAAGTACCCTAACAAGGTGTGATGGGAATCGAATTATTACGATATTCATTCTGAGGTTCTCCTTAGGAAGTATTCCTCACGGAGTGTTCAGGAACTATCGGCTCTAATTGGTGGACTGATATCAAGGTATGTTCTTCAAAGCGTTCGGTGTGAATACAGACTTACATGCGCACAAGTGGTACATGGAAAATCTGTGGGTCCAGTAATTGTAGAATTTTCTCACTGATCGAGCCAAACCGTCCTTTAGCTTCATTGGCAGTATTAACTACGGGTCCTCAACAGGACTAATGTGGAATCTCGCGCTCGATGGTACCGGCGCTCCTCAGCTCCCTGGATCCAACAGCTGTGGTGGCGGATGTCGAGGCGTCGTTCAAATCAACAACGATGGCACCTGGAGTGTCAACCAAGAATTCTACGCCATGGCTCAAGCCTCCAAGGCCATCTTACCGCGTGACCAAGGAGGGCCGTGGGGCCAGCGAATAGGGGTGAGCGTCGGAGGTAGCCTCGACTGGGCCCTTGTTGTCGGTGCCTATGTCACGGGTCGCGTTTCCTCGACCGACTTCAACAGATATAGTATTGTCGTGTTGAACTTGTACGCCCTCTCCCACCCTTGAGTCCGGGCTGAACCATTGACGCGCCCGCTGGCAGGGACGACAGTGCGTCTACGCAGCCTGTTAAGGCAACCATCGAGTTTAGGGGCAAGCAGGTGAGCCTATATCGGCGTCTGACTGTTACGCGATACGGTCCTGTGCTGATTTAGGGATGTTCAGGCGACGTACACGTTCCCCGTTGGTGTTACCACGCTGTGGTGGTATGCGTCTTGAAGCTAGAGGTAGAACATTACGCCCTTGATCGGCGTGTCGGGTACCTCCAGTACTTGTCGAGCAAGGTTTCTGTGCGGGAAGACAGCAATTCCCTAGTAAGGATGCGGCGAGCATTGCATGACGAGTCATGATGTACTTAGACGAGCACGCAAGATACTTATCAATAAGCAAAAAAAGTATTTACTCAATGTTTGTACCAAGTGCCATTATCAGTGGAGTCGGCCGTTCAAGTTCTGCTGGTATTTAGCATCGGTTTTTCTGCAACTGGGTGCAGCTCGACTCGCGATGGCACAAGACGGTGCCATATCAATGTTTTCTTACGATGGCGATGGAGACCCTGATACATTTAGTCTTTTTCAGTTGGAAGCCGTAGTCAACTCCCACTTTGGCGCAGCTTGTGAGCTCAAAAAGCTGGCGGAGGGTGGTTACCATAAGGTTGGCCCGGATACAAGGTCCTTATTCCTTTACGTTGTCTTATCTATAGGTGTACGAGATTATTAAAAGACTAAACAAAGCGCTCAGTCGTTGCGGGGCAGACGGACTAAATGATATTCACCTAAACAAAGCGCTACGTACGAAGTAAGTATAAGTCCGGTACGATCTATGTGAATGATACTCACCTCAGTCGTTGCGGGGCAGACGGACTGAGGTGACGACTACGAACGGGGCCGTTAAGTACTCGTAGACATAAGCCAACTATCTAACGGGGTAAACAAAGAATGCAATGATAACGAAATAAAAGTAGAATGCATCGTATCCGAGGGAACGCGTAAGTAATCAAACATGTCGGGCTGTGTGCGCGTCGTGTGGTACATCGTCCGGAGCCAAACGACATGCTCCGTGCAATGGATCTGTACGAGATCGGCGGCGCGCACGCTTGCGCATTCCGACAATTATCAGCGAACATGGGACAGCGATTGGCATTGTTCGTGTAGCGGCCCCTGCATTTCCGAGGGACAAGCTAGAATCAGAGGTGAGCCAGGGCCTATTCGTTGGTCGGTCTACACTTCTATCGACTTCATGTTGTTAGGTTGCAACTCTCAAGTACTTGGCCGCACACACGCAGATTCCTGTTCCCCAGGTTTACGCATGGAACTCGGATGCTTCTAATCCGGTAGGCGCGGAATACATGATCATACAAAAAGTCGGCCCCGTTTCATCTGATATCTTCTATTCTAACGTTGGTGATGAAGGTGCCGGGTGTTCCCGCCAACACAAAGTGGGATACACTCCCGGTGAATGTGAAAGAGCGGGTTGTCTCACAGGTTGCACAGTGTCTCGAAGCTATGTTTGCCTTACGCTTCGAGCGCGCTGGATCCCTTTATCTCTCCTCCCCGTCAAGACATGAAGTGTATGTCGGGCCCATCGTTAGTACACCATTCTATCGGGCCATCGATGGCGTCGTTCGCATACCAGACGCGGTGCTTCAACTGAGCACCCATCTTTCTCAATACCGCGGTCCTTTTTCAAATACCACTGACTATCTCCAGAGTTTCTTACATGCTGAACTTTACGTTCTCTCTCACTATCGCCCTATCGTATCATCCGAGCTCAAGGAGGCAGATGTGCAGGAAGCCGACACTCGGCTTGAAACTGGGGAACGTGCCCTTCGCAAGACGCTTGAATTGTGCACCATCTATCCGGGGAACAATCCCCCTGGAGGACCAATAACGACGCCAACAAAACCATTTTCGCTACGGCTCGACGATTTCCGCTTGTCGAACATCATGGTATGCGTCTTTTGACACATCGTGCTAGGAGTAACTATATACCTACCAGATCGACGACAAGTCCGGTATGGTGACTGGTTTGATTGATTTTGAGGGAACTACGGTCGCGCCCCTCTGGGAATGCGCTGTTGTGCCTGGGTGGCTACTGGACCTTGATGATCCAGAGAGCCAATACGAAGGTGGTTCCCCCGAGGACAGACGACATTTACTGGACGTCTTTTGGAGGACCATGAGTAACACGAAATGGCACGAAACGTATGAGAATGGAAAGCCTTTCCGACGCCTTACGGATCGTCTTTCGTTTCAAGCTGCCATTTGGTCTATGAGAGGTGGGGAGAGGTGGGTAGACGAGAGGCTTGTTTGGGCAAAGTCGCATCCCGGGGACGCATTTCCGGAAAACGACTGAAGGTCTGTGTCCACGTCACTTTTCTCTCCTGAATTCGGACGTATATTGTCCTAGTGGCTCAAGTGTAGCAAGTACAAGGCGGCAAACAGATGGCATCAATGGAAGCGATGGGTATCCTGTGTCTCGCTTTGTCCAAGCAAGGGAGATGGATTGCGGCTAGGACATTGACTCCAGCGACGTGCTTGTGTGGGAAAAGACACGCAAACAAGTCTTTGCGCGCAGGATGGACTACACCGTCGTCAATGCAGTCGGTTTCTCGCCAGACTCCGCTCGACTCGACTCTACATCGGATAACAAGACAGCCACCGTTTAGGACATCGCAGTGCGCTCGCAGCGAAATACTCGCCGCAGGGTAATCGAATCGCAACAGCTACTCCCCGTGCCATTCGAGCCTACGATGGCAACGATGGTTGCTTGCTCGTGGACATCAAAGTAGGGGTCACCCGGCACGCTTGGGCACTTCAGGAATACATTGCTGCCAAGGTCATCCACTTCTACACAGAGGATTGGACCCTGTACCTCGACCTGGAGTTGCCGAACAAGCCTCAAGGAGTCACCGGAAATCATCTCAGAGATGGAACAAGCCACTGGGGTTTCTGCACAACAGTTGGTGGCACTTCGTCCAGGCCTGACCAACATCCGGGAAAAGTTGCGTCTCGCATCAATGCGGTACACGACACTGGTAGAAGACGCTGCATACTCCTTGCTCGGCATTTCCTCGGTCGCTGGTATACCGGCAATATATGGTGAAGGGAATGGTGCACTGGGAGGGCAGTCTGGCAGCTTTAACAGTTGCCTACCTGCGCAAATCAGCGTATTCAAAGGATCATCAACGTCGCACCTCCCGCCACCTATTCAGGACGTGGATTTGGAAAGAATCATCACCGCGTTGCACACTTCTTTGTTCGACCTCGATGTGGCCCTCAGTTTATATGACCGCCTCAGCGTCCTACACCTGGGTTCGCAGCGAGCTGGATGAAGTTTCCATGCATCGCTTTCCAACCCCCACCTCCTCCACCTTATCGATCACGTTCTGGCCGTGTTTATCGCAGGGACAGTCGCCTTTTCATCCCTGGCTGGATACTCTCCTGGAGCGCAATGATATGCATAGTAATGCGTTCGTAGAAGATGATGTTGTGGTACCACCCTCACCCAGCACGGACGATAAGAGATATTGGACTCCTCCTCGTTACTTCCTGAACCTGATTTGTCCTCACCCCATGCTCCAGTGCGTATGGTTACAATGGACAGAGAGACACGAGCACGACGGCTCGTCGCGCGTCTTAGACAGCCGTTTGGTGCGCTGTTGGTCAAGTTGGTATCGACGGGTCGACGGATTACAGACAGGTCGCTGCTGATAGCTTGATCACGGTACAATTTCAGGAGACGTTTTCGTGGGTAATATTCTGGACAAAGTGCGGACACTCGACATTTTGTAACCTGCATAGCATCTCGGACGACAATTGATGTCCACACGAACGAAATGGTGAGTGTTTGATTGCCCTGCGGCGGGGACTTCGTTACAATCACCGAATCGCCCTTATATTTGCACCGTCGAGCTAGAAGAGCTCTGAGCTGAGTCGAGCCATAAAGCCCTTCCTTCCTCCTCTCTTTCCTCCCCCCACACCAGACCCTCCATGAATCCATATCTTCGTCAAGTCATCATTTCATATGCCCCAGACTGGTGAGCGATTAGTGGGGTCGACCAGCATAATTCTACAGCTCTGGTGTTTGGCATAAAATTCTTCAGGATCGTCACATACTTCTTGTGGTACGCGCACTCTCGTTCATGCAGCGAACCGTGTCGACGATACTCGGCAGGTGGATCTTTACGCATGCCACCAGGTTTAAGAGACACTTTTCGCTCTCGGACTACTCGTGCGTCTCTCTCGTTTTCTGGTTCATCCTCCTCGGGTCTGACGTGCGTGCACTGGCAGCCTGCAATTTTCGTGAATTAGATCTTTCAAGTCGGTACTTTGCGCTTATCAGGGCCTCTCCGTATCATTCCAGCCGTGCGGCCCATCATGCATCAACGCGTTAGCGTACGTCATGCCATCCCTGGTCATACCGTTCCACCTGTTTGATACCCGTGGACATGCTGTGAGTATCCAAGTCCTAGCGAGATCTGCCTGAAAAGATATTATGATGTGCGACCCTCTTCTTTGTTTCGAAGCGAAAAATCGACCTAACACGTTCCCGGCTGGTCGATTGTAATGTACAAAATGACTATATTGGATACACGTTCAAATGTCCATGGATTGATAAACAATTACTCTCACTGTCTCATTCGCTGTAAGATAGATTCGTCAACAAGTAAGGTGTTCAGCGGCCGCGCCAACCCTAGTGAAAAATGCCGTTGAACACATGCGATTCCTCTGTCCGCCCATCGATGCCATCCCACTCTGTGCCTGCTGACTCGTTGAATCCTGGAAGTTACTGGATAAATCACATCGAAAGTTAGAACTTCTTATAGTTGCTATGAACCTGTTAACCTTCCTTAATGACGGACCCAGATCCCCGGAGTAAAAACTTTATTGTATGCATCACCGAGAGGAGGTATGTCTGTCCTTTCTAGACTGTCTCTATCGTATGCATCTTCAAGGACAACGACCAGGGAGATATGCCCACCCGGCTCCTTCCCGCATTCAATATACTTGAAAGGGAGGGGGAAATGCTTCCAAAGTGTCACAAATCTTGTATTCTCCGGATCGTCCTCTCGGTTGCCAAATCTCTTCTGCAGCTTCTCGTGGTCAATCTTGTAGCCCTTGATATAAACGGTTCTTGGGCCTAGCATCTGCGGTCGGGTTAGCCTCGCTACTCTGACCTATAGATGAGACTCACCAGGACTGGTTCTGTGTATCGTCAGCAAGGTCCAAAGCGATGTCAAAGCTACAGTTTAAAGTCCGCCTATACCTCGAGTCGATATCGAATCAGTTTTCCCTCGGAATTCCGCTCCGTGCAGCAACTTCGCCGCTTCCGTTATCGTCCATCACTTCCTCTTTTGGCTCATCGCCATCCCCTTCGAACTCGCTTAGAATCTCTCGTCGTTCCTGCCTCCCGCGCAGCGAACCTCTCTACACATGGTCGCTACATAATATTATCATTGATCAAATCCCAGTTGACCGTCGGGCTCAGGTCAGGCAACCCTCGTGCGATCGCGCCGTTCCAGCTGTGGGAGAGTAAGACATACTCAGTCGACCAAGTGTCACCGGGTCGCCTGAACATGTCCCATGATGGGTTAATCGATGCTATAATAGTCCCAAGGTATTCGGGATAGATTACCGGGTGGTTCTTCGGGATATAGTCACGACCCTCTCCGAGTCCGCCGGTTCCCCTGTCAATGGCCAGCTCCGAAACGATAACTGCTCCGGTCACAGCGAGTTGTCAATGGGGATGTTTGAGCTACACCAGCGTTTCCAGCCTGATTAGCAGAGGTTGGGGCCGCCGTGGGTACCCAAGAGACTTGAGGTGCAAGGTGGGGCAGCAGAACACTGGAAGTCGACGCAATCGGACAATGTGTCCGTTTTAGTCATGTCGCGTCCAAGACCCTCCGCATGTCAAAATGACGGTGGCCCACAGCAGCCGTCAAAAATACACGCATAATATTCACGCCGTCGAGCTAGAGGAGCTCCGAGCTGACTCGGAGTCGAGCCATAAAGCCCTTCCTTCCTCCTCCTCTCGTTCCTCCCCCCGCACCAGACCCTCCATGAATCCATATCGCAGACACCCCAGTCTTCGTCAAGTCATCATTTCATATGCACCAGACTGGTGAGCGATCAGCGAGGTCAACCAGCATAGTTCTACAGCTCTGACCTTTGGCATACCGGGCAATTTTTCAGGATCGTCACATGCATCTTGTGGTACGCACACTCTCGTTCATAGCTTGCAGTGAACCAGTGTCGACGACACTCGGCAGGTGGATCTTTACCTATATCAGTCACCATGCCACCGGATACAAGAGACACTTTTCGCTCTCGGACCAGTCGTGCGTCTCTCTCGTTTTCTGGTTTATCCTCCTCGTCTGACGTGGGTGCACTGGCAGTCTGCAATTTCCGTGAGTTAGATCTTTCAAGTCGGTGCTTTGCGCTTATCAGGGCCTCTTCGTGTCATTCCAGCCATGCAGCCCATCAACGCGTTAGCGTACGTCATGCCATTCCTGGTCATATTGGATGCTCATCGAAGATGGGCCTCAGTCACGGGCAAATTGGCTCCTCGCCTGGCGCGCTCCCCCTAGGCGTGCAAACTGTCGTCAATGTATTCCTTGTGCGCTCGTGGTGGGATCTTCACCACGGCGCTCTTGGTCGTGCGTCCTTTACTGTCCCACCTGCCTTGATGTCATTTGACGCTTGCCCGTGATCCAGTGTGGTCGTCGATTACCATCACCAGCGCCATCACGCAAATCATCAAGATCACCGTTGGTCGTCCTCGTCCTGGTGGGTTCATCGCGCTTGGATGGATGACTCTTCGAGAGTACTCAGTTCGACAGACGTGATCGCGCGCTGCCAGCCCCCGGCCGGTTCTGAAGATCCACTGTGGGGCTTGTCGACGATCGATATCTGCACGCAGACGTCAAAACGCCTTCTCGAAGACGGCTGGCGTAGCTTCCCAAGCGGTCATTCCAGCCTGTACGTACGTCCCTGCCTTGGAATCTGGGGACGCGACTGACCTACGGCGCTTGAAAAGTATCCTTTGCTGGACTTGGATTCCTCACGTTCTACCTCGCTGGCAAGTTCCACCTGTTTGATACCCGCGGACATGCTGTGAGCATCCAAGTCCTAGCGAGATCAATGGGACGTTTGGTTAACCTTTGATCCCTGTGCAGACCAAGGTATGGTTGGTACTCGTACCCTTCGGAGTCGCCGGCTGGGTGGCGATCTCACGTACTATGGATCACCGACGTGCGTTCCACACCCCGTTATTCGGTCCCGTTCTTATTTCCGATGACAGACCATTGGCAAGACGTGCTCGCTGGGTCTGCGCTCGGTCTCTGCGTCGCCTACTTTTCATACAGGCAATATTACCCCCACCTTGCGTCCAAGAGGGCTCATATCCCATTCACGACGCGCTTCGATTCAGAGCAAGTGAAAGACGACATGGACAGTGGAACGACCGTGTTCAGGGATGACGATGCTGACGAGGAAGAAACCGTCGGGCTGATTGGCGGGAATAGGAAACCTTAGACGGTCCCTGAACACGCCAACATGATCACCAAGCGCAATGTAGTACTGATATCATCACATTCGTATACCACCGGAACGACCACAAAGCAGCAGAGAATATCTAATAGGGTATCCTAGCTCGAGAAGCCAGCCGCCGAGTGACCCCAATAGACACGTCGTAAGACTCGTAAGGTGGGATAGAAGACCGCGAAAATCACTCCTTTTTCGCGGCGCGTTTGGCATAGATCATGTCGGTAAAAGGCCTACGAGCGTGTTAGTGACTTGGCGGAGGCAATGTACACAGACGACTTACCCCTCGAAGCGCAAGGCAACGATGTATACGACGTACACGTACAACGTGATCAACAAACCAGCCGGGCGTTCATACCTCCAACCCACGCATTGAGCCTCGAGCAAGCAAGCCACGCCGGCGGAAACCGACTCACCACAAGCGCCGTCGCAGAGAAACATAGCGTGCTCCCGACGTACATGGGATCCCTCAAGACGTTAAAAGGGAATCCCTCCACACGATGGTCCATCAAGATCCCAAAGTAATCCCCGAGGAACGTCCCCGTGATCCCGAGCGCGTAGGTCGAGGTGACGACAAACAGTTGACCGAGGGCAAACATGACCACGGGGACCGTGGTCGCGTACGGCTCTGGAAGCAAGCGGCACGCGAGGTTGGTCGGCCAACGCGCGCTGGTACCTAGGTCGTTCGTTCGTCGCGGGTGAGAATTCGAACACGCGGTGAGCAGGTTGCAAAGACACACGCACAGGTGATCGCGCAGGATGCCACAGGAGAATATCAACACGGCGAGAAAGTAACAGCCGTGACGTGCATTGCCGCCAAAGAGGCGGGTGATCGTGTTGTTCGCGTACTCTGTGGATATCCGCGTTAGGATCCCTTGTTCGGTTTACGCGCGTCGGTCGGGCTTACCGTTGCGGGCGACGACGTTCCATGCGGTGGGGTTGAACGCGATGGACAGCAGCGAGATGTACAGCGACTGTTGCGGAGGTGTCTACGATGGAGGTGAATGCGTCCATGATGACCAGCGGCGATGCGGAAGAGCAGCCAGAGCGTCCGAGTCCATAAAAAACTTGGTACACGTGATTCCCACGAGTGTCTTGGAAGTAGACACCCCTGACGAGATGGACGACGCCACGTCCGCCCACCATCCTCTATGGATGTTCGAAGCCAGGCCGGGGGGAACCCGCTTGGGCGATTGTAGTTTTTTGTGGTAGCCCTTCCCGGAGACCGAGCTCGTCGGTGGAGAGGCGGCGGACTGAGCCACGAGGGAGGGGATTTTTCGACGGCTGCAAGTGGCCGCAGCGGTGAAAGTAACCCACAGGCCATGCAACCGAGTATGGTTTCACCCTAGCGCTAAAGTACCGAGTTGAGAAGGCTGAACCTCTTCCGACCCAGATTGGTATTAATATTAGAGTTATACGCCAGCACGGTTGTGGTCCAATCACAACCAACGGCCCTAATAATGAGGTGTGTGTATATCGTGCTTGGTGTCCATTTCCAGCCAGACCACAGCGTGCCATTTCCACAGTGAGCGACACTTCCCAGGCTGCTGAAACCTAGCCAAGGCATCACGAGGCTCCCGGTCGTCTAGAACCATCTTTGTGCAGCATCGAACGGGCACGCCAAGCCGATCGACATCGTCGAATCATTTTTGCCACATACAACCACCTTCACAGTTTCTTGCATATCAAAAGACTCTCTATGGACTTGGGTCTCAAAGGCGTACACGTTCTCGTCACAGGTACAGTACCGCTGACAGCTCACCCTGATGCACCCGATCAACTTGACCAACGCATGAATCGGCAGGTGCAAGCGGAGGAATCGGTCTCGAGACCGCCAAACTTTACTGCTGTGAGTCCCACAGGCTTGTGCGCTTCGTTGATGCCATCTGAGCGACCCAACATGCCAGCACTCGGCGCCGAGGTGACTGCCCACTACAACACTCGATACGGGCCACTGGAGAACCTCTCGAAAGACTATTACAATCTTCAAACTGTTCAAGCCGAACTTTCTGACGAAACGTCCGTCACGAATATGTTTATCGCCATCGCACACGCTGGTCCTGTGCAAGTGCTTGTCGTGAACCATGGAACTCGGTCCACGGAGGAGGTCCCGGTGGCAGACTTGAGCCTTCAACAATGGAACCGAACCATCTCGGCCAATCTCACCGCGTCGTTCTTGGTCTGCCGCGAATATCTGAAACAGTTGAGAAACGCGACGCCCGAGGTCAAGGAAAAGGCGGCGATCGTGTTGATTGGTGGTACAGCTGGCAAGTACGGCGAGGCGGGACATGCTGACTACGCCGTCACGAAGAGCGGTGGGTGCCTACTTATGTTAGGTTGGGCCTATCTGACCATCGGGTGCTCTTCCAGCGGTGATGTATGGTTTGAGCATGACGCTGAAAAACGAGATCGTGAAGATCGCGCCGAAAGGGAGGGTGAACACGGTCGCCCCGGGTTGGGTAAGACCGCCGACGAAAGAGAGCGTTCTGGCAGACCCTGCCGTGTTCTACCGTGCCGTTGCTACGTGAGTGACTGATCGGGTCCTACGTTGGAAACCAGGGCCTGACATCCTCGCAGGATGCCTCTCAAAAAATTCGCGACACCTCTGGACGTTGCAAATCAGATCGTGGTGTTGTCGTCATCGACCTTATCTGGTCATGTTACTGGCCAAGTGGTGATGGTCGAGGGTGGCATGGAAGGGAGGTTGTTGAATCGGCCCGAAGATCTCTAGTACCCCCAGCATGAGGTTAGGGTCTAGGCGGCTGACAAATGTAGCTAGTTGGGACAAGGTGGCGCACGCTTGATCCTATCTACCATTGACTTTTGTGTATTATCCCTTCTTGTACCTCGTATACCAATCATGGTGCGTTTTTCGTTTTACCGCGTTCCACTCCGAATCAATCAACAACTCGGTCGTAGTCTACAAACTGCCGACGACGTCTCATCCGCGATTTTAAACGGTTATCGAGCGACCCGCCCAGTGGTGTCTCAGGCAGCCCATGTCCCGATAACATCATGGTATGGAACGCCGTGATATTCGGCCCAGGCAAGTCTGACTCTCCCTCGATCTCGCTCTTGGCAATTAACACACCCGCCCTTTCCGAGCCAGGCGACACGCCGTTCGAGGACGGGACGTTCAAGCTCGTGCTGAGCTTTGACGAGTCCTACCCCAACAAACCGCCCACCGTAAAATTCCTATCACGGATGTTCCACCCAAACGTGTACGCCAACGGCGAACTCTGTCTCGACATCCTCCAAAACCGATGGTCGCCCACGTACGACGTCGCCGCGATCCTGACATCCATCCAGAGTCTGCTGCACGACCCGAACCCGAACAGCCCCGCGAACGCGGAAGCGGCGCAGTTGTATAGGGAGAATATGAAGGAGTACGTGCGGCGGGTGAAGGCGACGGTCGAGGATAGCTGGTTGGATCCGGAGGAGCGGCAAAAGATGCAGGTGGATGGGGAGGAGGGGAGTGCGGCTTAGCTGCGGCTCGCTCGGCTGGGACCGTTGAGTCACGCCGTTCAACCGTTGGGGCTGTTCAAGTTCTGGGCCCGTCGTTTTCCGGGTGCTGAGCGCGAGAGACTTGGACAGGGTAGACGTCTATTTATTTTTCTTCTAGTGCTTGTTCGAACCATCTCATTCTTTTTTTTTTCGTCCTCTCTGGATACTGTAGTAGTGCGGTGTGAGTGCCGTGTCTTGTTCATAAAACGCCGGTTTGATTCGATCTCGTATCAAAGATGTACTATGATCCGATGGAGTCAGGGTCCTCTGTTCCTACCACCACCATGGACGGCTCGAGTCTACCCTCGCCGTGCTCGATACTGGTCCAACCGATCGAGCGCTCACTGCAATCGCGATTCAGATCATTCGATCCCAACGCGCGACTGTTTTGCCACAACCTCTTCTAGAATCCTTTCCCCTCCCGACTTGTCCTCCTGACAAACATGCAACGGACACCCACGTTCTGCTGCCAAATTTTTGGACGCTCATGTACGCCAACGCCAAGAATATGATACGGCGCCAAGTTCAACCCTCTTGTCTTATCGATACGCTGCGGTCGGAACAGCGAGTGGATCGTCCGTCTCTCACGTTCGCGTTTTTTCCCCCCACTGGCAGGCTCTCTCGCGCGCGCTCCACGTCCAACCCCGCAGAAACATCACGTACAGCGGTGCCACACACATTGACATCATGGGGACGTGTATGGTACACCCCTGACTGCGCACCACCATTCGGAGCAGGTGGGGGTTGGATTGGTACGACTCGGTAGGACGGTCCGGGTGCGTTTTCTTTCGGCTTCGGGGTCCGAACAGAACAATGAAACCACATGAGAATCCCATCACAAAAAGTCAACGTCATCCCTGTTGATAACCGATCCCGGCGGCACGGCATCAGCAGCGCGCTCGGCCATGCACGGTCGCGTGAGTTGCGCAGGGTTACGCTTGGCCGCTTGAGAACCAGGTAATGCCCATCCACAGTGGACGGCGGGGTAAAAAAAAAGGGTATATCTATGATGTGGTGTGGTGTCGCCGATGGCGAATCCCAGGCATGGAGGACGTGTCATGTCCACCCAAACGGCTGTGGTATCCGTCATAAAGAAAGAAGGAAGAAGAAAAAAAAAGTACACAATAAAGTAATTACGACTGCGTGCACGCGTGCATGTAGAGCGAGAGAAACGAGGAAAGGAAACTAGACGGGCGTCTTTTTGAGCAAGGGATCCACCCGGCTCAGCAGATCAGAGCAGCGACAGCACCGAGGACGACACCAGCGACCATGCCCGACCCACCGTCGCGCAGCCGCCGTGCTCCACTCGTGCTGGTCGGCACGACCGAGGCGGAGACGACCGAGACGGAGGCCGTCGTCGACGTCGGGGTGGAGGTGCCGCCTGTGGCCGTTCCGACGCTCGCGGACGAGGCGGGCCCGAGGTCTGAGTGGGTGGTGGTGAACGGCATGACCGCGGTGGACTGGGAGGAGATGAGGGAGGAGAGTGCGGAGAAGAGGGATGGTTCGGCGGTGGTCTCGAATGTGAGGGTGCCAAACGGGAGACCGCTCGTGCTGTGTAGAATGAGCAACGGCGTGGTGTGGGTGGTGTGGGTACGCACGCAGGTATGCCGCTGGGGGTAGCGACGTCTGGGGAGGCGGCGACGTGGGCCACGACGAGGGCGGACAACGTTGCGAGGGTCGTGAGTTGCATGGCCGAGTTGGGACGCGTCGAGCTGGAGGGGGGTTATATGGCGCGCGCGCTGCTGCGGAACGACTAGATTGCTATGGTAGAGCTCATTCCCTGTCCCGACATAGACACCGAGGTCTCGTGTGATCAACCGCAGTCGTCCGGGATTGTGGCGTGCAACATGCAACTAATCCCAGATTGGATCATTTCCTCAATATTGCCGTCAGCCTCGACAACAGCCCCTTCTCATCATCGCCTTCCTTCCTACTTTCCGACACCTCCTCGCTTGCCAACCCCCCGAGAGCAACAGTGTACCGCTTCTTGTACTCCCGCGGCAGTTCTATCCCAACACCATCTTTCCACATCCCCCTTCTCGCCGCCCTAGACGACCATATGAGTCAATGCTCCCAAGCGGAGACAAGCCGGTTACCTCGCTTCCTCCTCGACGCGCAAAAACGTGTCGCGTCCCCACGGCCCGTACTCGGCACCACTCTCTTCATACGTGGTGGCAGTCCCGGCGCGTAGCATCTCGAGCGCGAGCGAACTCCCAACATACTTGCAGAGGAACGAGGGCAGGAGCGGGCGGGGCACGAGAGGGATTCCGATCTGTTCGACCAGTGAACCACGCATCTCTGGCGCAGGCGACCCGACTCACGACGCGACCATACTGGTCCTTGCGGATCAACTGGCAGTAGACGGTCTTTCCCTGGATCCGTTTCCTCAGCCATGCCAGGCTCTCTTGGGCATGGCGTTGCCCAGGACGACCGTAATGAGCGCCCTATGAACGAGTGCCATCATGAGCAGCGCCTCCGATGCGGTGTGTACGCACCTCGGGCGCGTCCACGCCGGCAATCCGAACGTGTATCGTCTGATCTTTCAAATCTATCACCGACACCGCATCGTCGGCAACCCGTCGCGAGGGAAAGTGAGATCCCACCTTTCCGCCTCGTGGGCACGCGCCTGATCTTGAGCGGCCATCGCCAGCCAAAGCCTGGGGTGTGATACAGCCGAAAGTCGTCCGCGTCCCCGACGCTGTGCCAACGACGGTGTTTGTGGCGTTGGCGGTGGGTGATGGTGATGGTGGACCACGGCTTACCTGGTGACTACGCCGCGTACCCATCGTCGACGCGCGAGCTCGTTGGGGGTGACCCACTCGGCGGTCAAGAGCCGCATTCCCCAGCGACGCCATGCGAGCGTTGCTCCGACGCCTGACGCAGCCCCGAGGGCGAACGCGAGAGTGGGGTTTGCGCCGATGTCATTGTAGCGCGTCCGTAGCGAGCGAGCGGCGGGAACGGTCGGGGTATTGCGAGTATCCGGATCGTCTTTCCGAGGGAACCACGACGAAAAGAAGGAGGGCATAAAGTCTCACGGTAGAGTGCATGGATGTACGATGTTCGATACACTGATACTTGTGATAAATACGGTCCATCAACACACCTCGGTAACAAATGATACTATGGAAAACACGGAGAACACGCGACACGAGACTACGTTCCGTGGTCGACGCGACCTTTGCTTAATCCGACTTCTTGTTCGACGTCTGGCCGGTCGCCTCGTTGTACTTTGTGGCAAGCCGATCATATTCTTCTGCATTCTGCGCAGCTTGCTTCTTCACGATCTCTGCGAGAATGAGTCATGGCGGGAGCGGGTGACGACAGACGAACCGAGATCACGGTTCTTGGCTTCGCTCTCTGCCAACTTCTTCTCGAGTTGCTCGATTTGCTTTGCCTGCTCGCCGGACGCGAGGTTGTTCTTGGAGGTGGTTGCGGTCTAGTGTGCATTCTCAGACGGGCTCGCAACGACATGGGCTGGGATACTTGCCGCCTTTTTCAACTTGGCGTACTCTTCCTGCACCTGAATGAGGTCGAGCACGACCGCGAACGTGCGCGTCAGGACGAGCGAGAGGAAGAGGCAGAAACCTGTGAGATACATGTTCCGCTGGGCGCTGCGGAAGCACGTGAGGCACCGCGGAGAGGACGGAGGGACGACCTACTAGAACTTGCGCGCGGAAATGTTGGATTCGGTGCGGGCATCGTGGATGGCGTGGTCTGCGCGGGCGGTCTCGAGCTCGGCGGTGACACGGAACACGCGCTGGAGGGCGTCCGCAAAGAGGATGCCGACAAAGATGAAGGAGATCTTGAGGCCATAGGCGACCTTGGCGACGGCGTGGTTCTCTGCGAGGAAGCGGAAGAGGCGCTTGCGGACGGTGTGCGGGAGGGGGAACACGAGGATGCAGAACGTGACCATCTGCGGGGGTGAGCGGGGGCAGGGGCGGTGCTGGGCCACGCACCTCTGCTGCAAGGAGCATGAACGTGAGCGTGTAGCTGGCGGGGCTGTCAGCGGGGTCCCGTGTCGCAGAGGGGACACTCACTAGATCGTCATCGTCGTCGTCTGCACACGAGTCGAGTCGGCGTGACGTGACGTGGACTGCACCACATTATATAAGCAATTCCCGTCCGCGAGTCCCCAGCTCTCTTCCGCGCAGCCATGGCCCCGCTGCACGTCCACATCAAGCACGCCGGAAAGACGCACGACGCACAGCTCGACACGGATCTCCCCCCCGCAGCATTCAAGGATGCCGTCTACCACCTCACCGGCGTGCCCCCCGACAGAATGAAGATCATGATCAAGGGCGGCGTGCTCAAGGTCCCTCTCCCTCCTCTCTCTCCACTCCCTCTCACCCGATCCTAGGATGACACCGACTGGAAAAAAGTCGCTCCAAAAACGGTGCGTGCCCCACGCGCACACGTGCTCACGCGTCGTGATTGCCCCACGATCTAGGGCCAGACGTTCACCGTCATCGGCGCCGCGGGCGAACTCCCAAAACCCCCAGAGAAACCCATCGTGTTCCTCGAGGGTGAGATCACGGTTGCCGACCCCACGCTCATCTAATCACCCCATGTATGCGTCAGATATGGACGATTCAGAGATGGCAGAAGCGGTAATGCACTCCCCTGTTCTCACACCGTCCCCTGATCCGTTGGTAGCTCGCACTCCCCGTTGGGCTCAAAAAGTGAGTGTCTTTTCGACGCGCTCTCTCGGTGATAACAACTCCGCGCTAGTCTCGGAAATACGTGTTACATGAACTCCACCGTGCAAGCCATCCGGGCGATACCAGAGCTCCAAATTGCCTTGGGCACGCAAGTCTTGCACTCCTTTGCTTTCTTCTCCGTCTCACCTCTTTCAGATCATCTCACTTGGATGTTTTTCCGAGAGCTTTGCGCGACCTATACTTGAACATGTCCCGCACCACCGAGAGCGTCATTCCAAGTGCATTCTTGGCCGTACTCAGGCACGTCGTCCCCCAGTTCAACGAGCTCGACAGGTCAAAATCGGGTCCAATGATGGGCTATGCTCAACAAGGTAGCGCGTCTGGAGCTCATCCCTCGTGCGTTGTGTTCATTTCCATCAGATGCCGAAGAATGCTGGACTCAGACAATCAATTCGCTCAAGGACGTTCCCGGAATCGATCCGTCCGGTGCGTCTGTTGCAGGCACAAAGTTTGTCGATCAGTTCTTGGTGGGCGACATGCGTCGGGAGTAGGTCACAGTCGTCCTCTTTGTGCGTTCATCTGACTCGTCAACTCAGGCTCAAATGCGACGAATCTCCCGAAGAACCATCCACCGTCACCATCGAACGCGTGCTCAAAGTCGAGTGCAACATCACCATCTCAACCAACTATATGCACACAGGCATCATGGACGTGAGTCTCTCGCCCCGTCACGACGGTCGCCAACCTGATCCACGGCCTCAGTCTTTAAATTCCAAGCTTACAAAGAACTCCCCTTCTTTGGGTCGTGACGCTACTTACACCCAGACGTCCCGATTGTCCCGGATTCCAACCTACCTCACTCTGCACATGGTGCGTTTCGCATGGCGTCGTGACATCGGGAAGAAGGCGAAAATCTTGGTTAGCAACACGCTCTGTCTGATCACCCATCTTACTAAACGCCCTCGCACAGCGCAAAGTCAAATTCACAACCGAATTCGATGCGCTGGATATCGTCACCCCGGAACTAAAGGACAAGTTGACCCCCGTTTCTCGGCGCCTCAAAGAAATCGAAAAGGAACGGTTCGAGAGGAGAAAGGTTCGAAAGCGGACCAAGAACGTCGCGCCTGCCGCTGAACCTAGCATGCATGTCGATGCGCCAGCGGACCCCTCAACGGCTATCGAGCTGGAGGATGAGAGCGTGTATCGTGCTAGGGAGTTGAGCGAGCTTGAGGCGCTTGTTGACCCAGAGTTGAAGGCGGATTTCGGATGCAGCGTGACGGGGTTGTATGATCTCGTCGGTGGGTCCCACTTTTCATCCAGTGCGAGGTGGATGCACGCTGACGATGCTCAGCCATCGTGACACACAAGGGCGCGCAGGCTGATTCCGGTCATTACATGGGCTTCGTGAAGAAGAGCGTGTTCCACGGATCCAGGTCGTCTGTTGCAGCCGCATCCGGGCAAGCATCGACGTCTGAGGTGCAGTTTGACGAGGACGACGAAGATTGGTATAAATTCGATGACGACAAGGTGTCTATATTCCCAAAGGAAAAGCTGTCGACGATCGATGGTGGAGGGGAAGACTCCTCGGCATATGTGTTGTTGTACAAGAGCAAGTCGCTTGCATAGGTAAAACCTGACGACCCTGGGAGTATATCAACTATCTGTAACCTGATTCCTCCGAGTCAAGAACATGTAACGAGATAGTGGTATGAGGGTTATCAGCAGATCAGCAGATCAGCAAGTCGGAACTACATGGTTATGAGATGCCGTTTGTTTTTGGGGTTGGATGCGTATCGGCGTCTTCCTCTGGGCCGTCCAGGTCGTCTGCCGAGGGTACTGCAGCGGATGCGGCAGCACCAGCGGCAGCGGCACCCTGCGAGGATGGAGACACGTCCCTAGCAGGGCATGAACACGGTCACAAAAATCAGGGATATGGCAAACCATTTAATCTGAAAGCGCGTCACACGTGGTTTGGTGTTCATCTCCCTGACCAACCTTTCAAACACGATCTTTTGTGGCGGACTCTCCTTCATCTCCTCGTTGTCATACTCGGTGTTCTGATAATACCCCACGCGGACGAATTCCTGATCGTTATACGAACCGGTGAGTATGAGTGCGGCGACGCCGAGGACGTCCTCTGTGGGTATTGTCGCAGGGTCGGGTGGGACGCCTTCAAAGTCAAACGAGTTGACGCCGACAGGAACGGGCCCCACGAGACAATCGTCCAATTCTTGATCGAGCTCTTCGTTTCCAGGCGACGAGACGTAGATGAGTCTCCATTCAAGGTCTGGTGTGTGCATGGGATGAGTGGGCGAACGTCACGTTGGGTGAGGGGTGGCGTTTACCGTCCTTGAGCGGTGCGATGCACTCGAACGTGACGCGGAATTTGTATGGGTCGAGGAAACGCGCGGGGTTGTTCAGGAATTCGACGTTCTGATGGGTTGTGAGCGTGTTTTTTTTTTCATCGTTCGCGGGTGGACGTACGCGTATCGTGACGATGGACATGGTTGTGCTGTGCGAAGGGGATCAGGAGGGATACGGGATCACGTGAAGGATGGGCACACGTGACTGGTCCCTCTCTTTTGTTTCCTTGTGCTTCAATTTCGCGTACGACGTCGACTTCCATCCAGCGCCACCAACGACATCCACGACCACGACGACCTCGTTCTCTCCGTTCAAGTCAGCAGCGGAATTCGCGCAGCACTGCCGGCACCGACGCCCTTGCTGGGCACTAATTCACACGACCTTGTTCTCCCCCACATTCGATTTCCCTGTCTCACTTCTTGTGCTGCGTCCAGGGGGTGGAAGCGTATTTTTCGGCACGCACTTTCGCCCGTCCTTTGACCTTTTTCTCGCGTTTTTTCTCAAACTGCATGATATCGCTCTAACGTTGGAATTATTCATCAAACGCATCATCCATGTCCACAGATCACGACGGCCGGTTCTCTCCAACCACTCCAGTCCTTTCCTTGGGCCCAGAAGCCACTGTATTACCACCGACAGCATCAGCATCATCACCCTTAGACCACCCCACCACCGAAACAATCATGGAACCATCAGAAACGACAACGCAATCCACATCATCAGCATCCAGACCCCCTTCGCTTCCCCCTTCCGACACGCCTTCCCATCTCATGCTCCCCATACCCACACCCTCGCTCAACAAATCCCAGTCTTCGGTTCTGTTTTCTCACAGTATCGTCACGGCCGAAGACGACTGGGGCTCTCTGCCGCCCGAAGTGGCCACGGCAGACATTTCCATCGCACGTAAGTACGCTCTGCATGCATCTGACGCTTCGTCGCGTGTCGGACCTTTGCGTTCCGCTTCCATGCTAAACCATGCTGCGGCCTTGTTTCAGCCGACGGCAGTTTTGTCGAAACCTCGTCGGGGCCTGCCGCGAGGGAACTCAAAAGACGATACGACCAGCATCTCGGTGTTGGTAAAGACGTTCGTTCTCCTTATGCGATCACCGCGTTCGTCAACCAGCACGGAAAACAAATGTATCGGGTCGGGTCAGTGGCTGAACGCGTCTCCTCGTTCTTCCAGCCAAACTGATCCATGGCAACTGAACCAGACATCGTGATGCGATCGCACCCGCTGCAGAAGCAGAATCGAAGGCTCAAAAAGTGTCGACCTCGATCGACATGTCCCATACACACGGGCGTTCGTTTAGGAGTAGATCGCGTATGAGCGTGCACAACATCCTCACGCAGAGCAAGCCCAAGCCTGTGGTGGCTCCTAAATTGACGCCGACGCAGGACGCGGGTCCGGGGCGTATGTTCCTCAGACGCACGAAATCTATCTCGGACATGTTTGGGGCTGCGAATGGTATGCCTGCTTCCGAGGACCCGTCGAGGCAACCTACGCCTACCGGCCGTACCCATTCACATAGTGTCACGGGCGCCGACATGTCCCGTCCCCTCTCCTCGGAAGTTCACGCTGCGGACCAACCCAAGCCGCCCTCCGGTGATATCTTTGGTGAGACGATGCTGTGGCCTAGTGGTTCCGTTCCCCCTTCGCCTTCTGTATCTGGGTCCCCTGGGGGTAGTTATATCCTATATCCCTTTGGTCCGGGGATCGCGTTCGACTCACCCGCTCCACGCGACGACTCGGTATTCCTTCCCCTGCCTCGCGCCCTTCGCGAGATGCAGTCTTTCGAATCTGGCCTGACTGCACGTGCAGACGACATGATGCGACGCGTTGGGAGTGGCCCATCATCTCCTCTAGACGCTGGTTTCACATTCGACCCCGATCGTGTACGCTCGCCATCCCCGACGCCTCGTGTTGCCGTCTCTCCTTTTGGTGACGACTCTGACATCCCACCGCCTGATCCCGCGCTTGCGCCACTCCCGGAAACGAGCATGCACTCGCGGTACTCCCCCGAAGTATTCGACGTACTGCAAACCTACCGTGGTCTTCCTCTTTTGGACCTTTTGTTCCCCGATTCTGCAGGAGAGACGACGATCAAGATGTCGTTGCGCGCAGACGACAGTGCGACCCCACGCGACGATCCTCGGTTCGTGCTCTGGGGAGAGACGAGTCTGACGTCGGAGGTGGACACGGACGAAATCTCTCTTTCTCAAAGCAGTCGGGCAGGCGTGTCCTCCCCGACTGGTTCCCGGCGTGGTAAACCTTCTGTCGACATTCCCAGTCTGCGCATCTCTACAGACGACCCGAACGCCAACACGAACAGCCGTCGCATTCTCCTAGCTGCCACCATCGAACGTTGGATCGCTCAATTGACCTCTGATTTCAATTACGACGAACTCCTCAACTTCTTCCTCACCTACCGTACATACATCTCCGCCGTCGACCTGTGTCATTTGCTCATTTGTCGATTCCATTGGAGTTTGAGCGGACACGCGACCAAGCAGGACGATTTAGCAAGGAAGATCGTGAGGGTGCGGACGTTTGTCGCGATCAGGTATTGGTTGTTGACGTTCTTCGTCATGGACTTTTTGCCCAATCGGGAGTTGAGGTTGCTGTTGGCGAGTTGGTTGAACACGTTGGTCAAGGATCCGGTGTTGAAGCGACACCAGGACGGGTTGGTGAGCATGGCCCTCTCGCACTCGTGATGAACGCTAAACGAGCGAGGTCGCAGAGCATTGTACGCAAGCTGGTCAAGGTCGTCAAGGATTGTAAAGAGGCGCATACGCGTCGTCGCTATGTTCCGAATATCTCGACCAAGCCGCGACCGACGCACGTCCTCGGAGAAAAATTTGCAGAGGCTATTTCCAAAGACCAAGACTCGGATGTGGACCTCGATTTCGCGCCCGACGAGCGCGTCTCGGTGTTCCTCGGGAGCGGTGGGGAATCAGGGAACGCGTTTGCATTTGGGTCGTCGGGTGGCGTTGCGTCGCCGCCCAGAGCCAACGCGATTGCTTCCGCGTCGACCGCCATCCTCCAACAACCCCTCCAGCGCAATATTCTTCAACAGAGCCGCGCTAGCATCTCCGTCGCCCCAGGTGCAGCGCCCATCGTGGCGCAGCCTCCACAACCGATCACGTTTCCCCAGCGCACGCTCTCTCGCGTGTTCGTCAAGACGATCGGACGTCTGGGACGGTGGCGACGTGTGTTGAACTCGCGACAGACGGTGGACACGGGAATTGCTGTCCCTGCAAACGTGTCCGCGTTTGACCTCGAGCTGAGCGCGAGCGGGGATTTATTGGGCGTGCGTGGTGGCGTGGAACAATATTTGAAGATGATCGAGCCGCCGTCTTCCGCCACGTCGGCTGTTGTCAGCGCGGGATCGGAGACAAAACCAACAATGACGCATGTGGAAGAAGGCAAGGTCCTGGGCGCGAGTGCGTCTTCGCATCATTTGCGGTCCGTGTCCGAAGTGACCGAAGAGGAAGAAGAGCACACGGAGACGGCGACGATGAGTCGGAGACGGGTGTCGTACAAGTCTGGCGTATCCGCTGCGTCGAGGGCGACCTTGTCCACGCGGACGCACTCTACAGAATCGTTTGGCTCGATCTTGTCTTCACGGTCGAGACTGAATCCGTTGGTGGCGCAGGTGCAAGCACAACCGCCGTGGCGGTTTGACGTGGTGTCGATCGACGAGTTGGAACTGTCGGATACGTCGTCCGAGGTGCACGTGGAGAACCCAAACGCGCCTCCGCCGCCCGGGTTGAGAAAGGTGCCGCGGAAGCTTCCGTTGCGTCGGGATTTTGAATTTATACGGAGATCGGGGGAGAGCGTGTCGTCGATGGGGATACGGTCGCGGGATTCGGCCGCGTCGGAGAACTCGGCGGTGTCGCTCGGGGGTGGCGGCCTTGGGAATGGGATCCAGCAGTGGCAGGTGAACGCGATCGTCGATTCGCTGAGCGAGGACGGTGAAGACGGGGGTGTGGACAACGCGTTGAGACGTCTCGAGGGCCAGATCAATCCTCAGAGGCGCAAGGAAAACGCGCTCAAAGTCGACGGATGGGTGCGGACGATCCAGGAGCGTATGGCGGCGGGCGACTTTGGTGACGAGCGTCCACGGTTCTTTGATGTCGACGACGACGAAGAGGAAGAGGAAGAGGACGCGTACGAGATCGATCAGCACGAGACGGGGTCTGCGAGAAGAAGCTGGTTGGCGGGTCGAGATTCGTTGCCCGCAACGCCGTCTCAGATCACGGTCTCGATGGCTTCGGAATCGGAGGATTATTTCAGCTCTGCGCAGGCGTCGGGGTCGTCGTTTGGGCCTCCTTTGACGCCGGTCGATGTGGTCGCGTCGCCGGGATTTGCCTCGTCGATGATGCGAAGCGTGGACGCAAAGCCTGCACCCGAGGATGCGGTTCCGCTTGAGATTTTACAGAGTCGGGTGGTCTCTCGGCCGTCGACGGCGCACGGTTCTCCGATGGTGGTGACGTCGCCGGCGCCGGCCTGTGCACCTGCGCTCACCTCGCCCACCAAGATCCTGACGCCGACGGGTCGCAAATCGCATCGAAGTTGGGTGCTGAACGTCAGAGCTGACGTGTTGGCTCAACATTTCTCCATGATCGATCGCGAGTTGTTCATGGGCATCAAACCCGAGGAACTCATCATGGACGATTGGATGTCATGTCAAGAGGTGAACGTGCTCGACTGGGCACAATACCTCAAAGATCGCGCGCAGTGGAAGATGGAATCGCGCAACAGCCACAAGACGAGCGCGTTGGCCGTCGTCCGGGGTCGTTTCAACTTGATGGCCAATTTCGTCGCTTCGGAGATCGTGATGACCCCGCCTAGTGATCGACATACGCTCGTGGCCAAGTTCATCCGGCTTGCGTTCGTGCGTGCGTTCGTTTTGGTTTGGGACGTCGTGCTGACTGTTGGGTCGTGTGTACAGAAATCGTATAGTCATAGCAACTTTCATACGTTGGCGGCCGTCCTTGCGGGGTTACGCAACGAGTGGGTCAGCAAGGCGATGCATCGGCATTGGGGGCGGGTGGGCCCATGGGAGATGCAAATCTTTCAAAAGCTGTCGCGGTTCGTGAACGCCGAAGACGACTTCAAGGCGATGCACGAAGCGATTTCGGCCATGGTCGATGCCAAGCCGATCGACGTGCGTTCGCACACGTCGACGATCATGAGCAGCAGTGCCTCAGACTCGCAATCGTGGAGCAAGTCTACCGAGGGGAGCACGCCGTCCGTGTGCGTGCCGTTTATCGGTGCGTTGTCGTTTTCAAGGTTGTGTGGGCTTGTTGGGAGAAAGGCTGACGCCGTCGACGGGGTGTGGGGTTCTTAGGTGTCTACCTCGCACAGCTGTATCGCTATAGCAAGCTTCCCGACCTCATCGATCCGACGGCGCCGAACGAACCCGTGTCCATCGACCCACACGCGGTCAGCTTTGACTCGCCGAGTCAACCCGAGGTCTTCGAGTCGCTCACGCCGCTCCCACCGTCGATGCAACTCGAGCCGCTGATCAACGTACACAAGCAACGGTTGATCGCGGGGGTGATCAAGGATCTGGTTGCGGGACAACACCTCGCGAGCCGGGTGCAGTTCACGATTGACAAGAAGCTGTTTCAGCGGTGTTTGCGGATCAGGGGGTTGGAGACGGAGATGATGGGGCAGGTGTATTGGATGTATTGTGATCCGGCGAGACCACTTCCGTTTCTTGCGTTGTAGGGCTTTCCTTCTTTCCTTTTTTTTTTCTTCTTTTCTACCTACTTGTCGTCAGTGCGCTCCTTTTGTTTTTCTTCTTTTGATCGTTTTCCATGATATCCGCATTTGCTTTGGAGTGAATGTAACAGAGCTGTATCTATCGTGTATTGTGGATTTCTTTTCTTTCTTTATTTTCGTGGCGAGTGCCATACAGATCGACGGAGTGCAGCAAGCTCAGTTACCCCAATCATGCTATGAAAGATCATTAAACAGTTTCGATCACGACTTTATCCCTCACTCGGATGGCAAAAAGAAGAAAGCGCGCTCCTGCCTTGAAACAAGGTTCAAACTGACGCAGGCTACTGATCTCACTTTTTGGTAGTTAGGTTTTCGAGAACCACACCAAGTGAGATCAGGGGAGGCCGTATCACGAGCCGGACTCGGGGTGGCATGAGCAGGTGTAAATTTATCTCTCAGAAACGACTTTGAACCCCATGACAAGAGCAAAACGAGATCTAGCCACCCGCCTGGTTCGGATATCACGGAACTCATCGAGCATCCTTCCCACCAAAAAAAATATTGGAAGGATCACTCATCAACACCGCTGGTGAAAACAGTCTAATTTCCGTGAGGGGGTTGTCGATGGATACGCCAAGTAGGCCGACAAGCTCCCGGCACCAAGCTTGACATCCCAACATCACCATCTGATTTTCCCAAGTATCGTCAGGGCTTCTTCGTCCCACCGTAATGCGCACGATATGGTCAGTGAAAACCTCGGAAACGCCAATCCAGCAGTCGGGTTGAGGTAGAGTTTCCAGCCACGAGTATCGAGACTTCCTTTTTTGGACTCGGAGGCCACCGAGAATCCAGTATGTCAACCAGAGGTATCTGTCCCAACGTCTGGCGTGTCCCGTTCATCCGTACCATTTAAATGTCACTGCTATCATCTAGATCGACCATCTCGTCTTCCCCAGATACGACGTCCCTGTCAGAGTTGCGTTCCTCTGTATCGGTGCCAGCATCACTCTGCACCATATAGGTAGGAACAGAGACACCGGAACGTATCTTCGTACCCGGTCTCCGAGCGAGGTTAATCTCTTTTCTCGACCCTTGGACTGCGGCCAGCGCTTCTACCTATGCAACGAAATAAATGTCAAAACGACCCACTATACCGTGATAAGCGTACCTTTTTCTGGATAGTAAGATCCTCCGCGCGCTTCCGTCCCACCTTTGCGGCAGGGTCGAACCCAAGATGTTTGATGACGCTCGCAGAGTACGCTGGTTTCGCAGATGCACTCGCTAACGTTGGTTCCTCGCTCTCGCTCTCGTCCGCTTCCACCGCTTTACCCTTGCCCTTATCCGCTTTCTTTCCCTTCCCTTTCCCTCCGCCCTCGGACGCCTTCAACATTTTCGCCGCGACCTCCCTCGCCTTCGTGACAGCCCTCATCCCTTCCTTGTCCCTATCCAGCAGCGTCTTCAGTTCTTTGTCTGCGTCCTTTCCGAGCCTCCGCTTTGCCTTTTCCTGCGCATCTCTGCCAAGCTTTTCGGCCGCAAACACATCCCCAGCAGCTCCACCAATGACGTGTCCCGAGACAATGTACACTGAGCTACCTGCGGCTGGTTCGGGTTGGAGGCCCCACTGACGGGAGGGTTCATACTCAGGTTTATGCTTATGCTTGCGAGTAGTACTCGTCGTCATACCCGATGTCCTATAATGACAAAAAAAACACGATCATCACTCCACCAGTTAGAAAAATGGAAGAGGGATGAAGTGTCCAAACGAACCCAGCCGTGAATTCCGCTCTCCCCGCTCGTTGTCTCTGGACGGCATTCGTCAAATGCCACTCGCAGACGTCGCTCACCCTCTTGTCCGTCCAACTTCCGCAGGGTTTGCCGTCCCTTTTAGACACTTTACACATGCCGAGGTCGCGAGCACGTCCAATGATGGCCATCGAGGTTGCAGATTCTGGAGTGACTGCGAGGATATTATTCACAGGATGTGGTGTCTTGTCATTGCGCTGAGGAAGGATTAACAAGGAGCATATTGTAGATCTTAAGGACGGGACAAAACACACGAACCTGGTGAGGTTTCAAGACTTTTGGATTCAGGAGGGCGACAACATCTCCCTCCTTAAGCTTGGACATCGCCTCGAATGCACCTTTGCTCCCGCCCTGATAGATTTTTTTCACAGTCCCATTCTCTGCAGTCATTTTGTCGAACCCATCTGACTCGAACAGTAGCAAGGTCAAGAACGCATCTCCCCGGATTGCCGCTTTCCCTTCAGACGCAGAGGACCGAGAGCGAGCCCCGAAATCAATCAGCTTCATGCTCACATATTTTTTGCCGTGTGGTTTCCCTTGACCCTTTGGACCGTTCTTGTCGAACTTGTTATGGGCACTTGAATTGCGACCAGCCTTTGATTTGCCCGTTTCGTCACCCGAAGCACGCCCATCATCTCCGGGCGTGATATCCACCGGTGCCCGAGTGTGCTTGACGGGTCCTCTTTCTGCCACGACCGCGATGGTTACCCAATCGCCCTCCACAGGAACATCATATCCAGATTTATTCGGGAGTACTTGTATGCAGGAGTAAAGACGGGAAGGGGAGAGGTAATATCGCCCGCGGAGATACTCTTCGAGGTCCTCGTGTGAGAGAGATCGAGACCTATGATTATGTCAATATTATTTAATATTTATTTTTAATTAATGTTGTGTGACAGGGGTGTTAGAAGAAATGAACAGCAACGTACAAGAGATGGATGCCAGAGTTCGGCTCCAGGCGCTCAAACAAGGGGTCATCAGGAGGCGGTTTATGATCCGCAGGTCCCATCCGAAGGTCCTCCACTATCACGAGGTTTTCATCTCTTTGGGGTGCGCTCGTCAGTGAAGTGGACGCGGCAGATGCTCCGGCGCCACGTTCTTCCAACGCATGCGACTGGGCACAAGGTCCGGGTGTCTTCGGCTTGGGCTTCTGCGCGAGGTCTGATGATCGTGCAGCGAGGGTCGGGTCGGAGCGGCGAGTGGGTCCAGTATGCAGGGTGGCGAGTTTGCTAAGTACATTAGAGGGTGCTGGTTTCGCGTGCTGGGGGACTGAGGCAGATTTTTTAACCGAGCGCGCGCTGTCGTGGACTCGCGGACGCTCCGACGTGGACGAACAGGCTAGTACAGCATGTGGTTTACGTCCCTGGTCTGCAGCCTGTTCGATCCGCCTTTTCTTCCCTGTGGTCGTGAGTGCTTAATGTCCATCCTCGCGAGAAATCACCGTGCTCACTCGGAGAAGGTGTCGCAGGTGCTAGGAGGGTCGCGTCTGGCTTCTTTCGCTTTGGTGATTGTAGACGTGGATCGTCGTCTGGGATGTCGGTGAGCTGTGCTTGCAGGCGCTCAATCTGCTTTCGCAGCTGGAGCTGCTTCTGCCGTCCTTCCTGTAGTCTCTGGGTGGACGATTCCATGGTCGGCCTCGCGTTGAACGCGTTCGATGCCGCGGTGAGGACGCGTTGTTTGTGTGTAATTCATGAATTACATAATTGATAAGGACATAACCTTCCCACGAACCGCCAGGGGAGAAGACGTCTGAGAGCTAGAACCCGGACTCTATTGAATGCCACCGTGCCAGGTTCCACAGTATCGTCCCAGGCCCCAAAATCTATTGTCACAGACCAAATGAGGGACAAATGGGGTGGTCGGACCAAGCCAATAATAGCCGACACAATGTAGGAAGGGGCACAGGTTGATCGCCATCGGTTCCACTGAGTCACTGACAGTCGACTTTCCCCTTTCTCGGAATGTACCGCAGCTTTTATGCAACTCTTCACGCCTCCAATCCTACGCTGTGCCACATTTAGTACATATAACCCCTCCCCCCATTTCTTTCTTGTCTCCACTCCTTCCCAAGTCCTGATAAAGCGCAATCCATCCGACCATTTGTTCTCTGTTCCCAAGGGGATCTGTTTCTCAACATGAACAGCGAAGCGCAGTTATCTCCATCCATGTCTGTACAGAAATTCGCGATCGATGTTGCTCACCGTCTGTCTTCACTACGCAATTTCTTGGAGGCGTCGGAAGACCTTTGTCGCTACAATGAACGGCTGACCGACGCCGACGTCCAACGCCACGGAAGAAAGGTATGCCCTCGTGCAATCACTTCCGGTTCACACGTTTTCTGACCATCCACGATCACAGTTGCTTGCGACGATGGAGGTAAATTTATTTCGCCCGTTGTTCGGGCGTTCATGGTCTAACCCGATATCATAGGTGGCACGAACAACGCTCAACCAAGCTGGCGTGAAACTCCACCTCTTCACCTCATGTCCGCCTAAATACCAGCCATACAAATCAGCTTATTTTAGAATGCTCGCTTTGATTATTCGTCAGAACCAGGACCAATTTTCTACCGAACTTCAAGGTAGGTTCATTTTCAACGCATATCCACGGATTTAAATTCATTTGGAACTTTCCCTAGGACGAGTGGCTAGATTACTCTTGCCGCTGACCACCCAGCTGGTTATTTGGCGTAATCACGATCCTTACGCACAGCTTGGCATAGCCGACCTCATGAAAGATATCAACAGTCGATCTCGGCCACAAAACAAGCCACAGCTTGAACAATCAACCGGTGCAGCCGTACCCCTGCGCGTGCCACCGTGGCCCTTGAACAACATCGCAGCTTCTATGCCACGTATGATTCATTTGCGCCCACCGTTGTGTATGTAATCCTAATCGGGTCGTTTCAGCCCCAGATGCATTCCCCCCTAAAGTGAAGGAGGACAAGCGGACGAAGAAATCCTTGCTGGATTTGGCCGCCCGTCGTTCCCGTCCTGTACACAAGCAGTATCCTGCACGGCCGGAACCCGATACCCAATCACTCCCGAGTGACGACGACGAGCCCTCTGCGCCACGATTGCCAACTCGTGCGCGCCGGCATTTCGGAATTTTCTGCACAGGAAATAAGCGACCGTCACAGCCGTTGCGTAGATAAACAAATCCTGTTCTCACTTCGGGCAGTGTCCTATCACCTGTATTTCCTGTATATTTCCATGATTTCTGTTTCTCTAAACCGGGTCGAAATACGTACTTTGGTGTTCTCAATTTATTTTTTGAATGTAGTGTCCAGGAGTTGATGCAACACCGTACTGGTCGCTAATCGCGCTTGTTTTAAAGTATGTGACCACTCGACAAAAAAACCACCTCCCCTTACTGGGCGATCCATACTCCCCGCCCTCGTCGGATGTCAGATCAAACATATTCTGAATCACGTATCTCCAGCAGCTCACTCTTGCGACTCTTGGGTTTGTTTGAATATTGAAAAGCCTTGTACGAGCTGCCGGTGGACCCTCGTTCTCGAGCATCCTGATCAAGTCACTGAGGGACATGTCCAGCTCTCGAACAGTTATGTGATTACCTATGACGGAGTTTAGGACATATCGGGACGTCCTCGAGACCGCCGACGGCGAAGCCGCTGTGACAACGAGGGCGTCAGGCGGAATGCTCTACGCGGTGGCGGGTGCGCCGAGGTTCTGACCTTTGGGATCTGGTTTCAGACAGCCCTGCAATGCGTGTGGGCAAAAAAACGGCGTGCGTACCTGACCAAGGTTCTCTATCGTTGGCGACGGCGGAATGCCCCCGCCGATCTGACCTGGAAATTTGCCGTCTGCATTGAACGGAGTCATCGGATGGCCGGGAGTCGTCCGAGTCAGTGAGCCGGCGTCCAACTTGTGGACCGGGGTGGATGGATATGCCCTTTACCTTTGCCAAGTATTTTCCCTAAAAATCGACTTTTAAAGTGTCGGGTTGGGTTGGCGACATGTGAGCACAGGATCTCTCAGATAGTGCAAAGTCTTTGGAATGCAGGCATGCCCACTACACGCCGGGGGCGTGGCAAACACTACCGTGGCTGATTGCAAGAACGTGTCATCACTGAAACTGATGCTCACCAGTGTATGTTTCCACCAGACGCTCCACACTGCGGAGAGTCTGCGTAGTACTGTGCACGACGAAAGTTCTCCGAACAGGGGTAATGATTTCACACTTGTATTACGTGATGCAAGACCCCTCTACGGGGGGTTTTATTCTGATCAAGTCAGATGGGAATCCGAGTCACCGATCGCGAAACCCGCAGACACAACCATGTCGGACGAAGACACACTCCAAAAACACCACGACGAATCCGAGTCCGAAGAGTCTGACGACGGCGTCGAGGACGTCCCCAAGGTTGACGTCGATCCGTCGACCCTCACGCCCTTGTCCCCCGAGGTCATCTCAAAACAGGTCTGTCCCTTTCCCTCCTCCTCTCAGAAATCGGTCGGTTGAACAAGGCAATAGGCAACGATCAACCTGGGTACGCTCACCAGGCGCGTGGTTTGGATGTTGATGTTGACCAACCTTCTGCCGGCGCGCGCACAGGCACGATCGGACATGTCGCACACGGGAAATCGACGGTGGTGAAAGCCATCTCCGGCGTCATGACCGTCCGATTCAAAAACGAGCTCGTACGGAACATTACTATCAAACTCGGTTATGCCAACGCCAAGGTTCGTTCACCGTTTTTTCCCTGATCCGCTCCGCACGTTCGTTCGCGGCGTTGAACTGCATCACTCGATATCCTCGTCAGATCTATAAATGTGAAAACGAAGCATGCCCACGTCCAGGTTGTTACCGGTCTTATCGTTCCGACAAAGAGGACAACCCCCCTTGCGAACGACCCGGCTGTGGCCACCGCATGAAACTCGTTCGACACGTCTCCTTTGTCGATTGTCCAGGACACGACATTCTTATGGCTACCATGCTTAACGGCGCTGCCGTCATGGACGCCGCACTCTTGCTTATCGCCGGCAACGAAACCTGTCCTCAGCCTCAAACGTCAGAACATCTGGCCGCTGTCGAAATTATGAAACTAGAGAACATCATCATCCTGCAGAACAAGGTCGACTTGATCAAGGAGACACAGGCGTTGGAGCATCAGAAGAGTATCGCTGCGTTCGTCAAGGGTGCGTTGATACACTTTCATAGGACGTTCTTTAGTGACTGATGGATCGCTCTCGTTAGGTACCGTCGCGGAGTCGTCACCTATCGTGCCCATATCTGCCCAGTTAAAATACAACATTGACGCCGTCAACGAATATATCGTCAAACGCATCCCTGTCCCGATCCGAGATTTCACCTCTGACCCACGCCTCATCGTCATCCGTTCCTTTGACGTCAACAAACCCGGAGCCGAAGTCGACGAGCTAAAGGGAGGTGTTGCTGGTGGCTCCATCCTCACCGGTGTCCTCCACCTCGGCCAAGAAGTCGAGATCAGACCGGGGATCGTGACCAAGGACAACGCAGGAAGAAACAGATGTAAACCGATCTTTAGCAGGATTGTCTCGTTGCACGCCGAGAGCAATCATCTTTCGTTTGCTGTACCCGGTGGGCTGATTGGGGTCGGAACCAAGATCGACCCGACACTCTGCCGTGCAGACCGGCTGGTGGGACAGGTATTGGGCGCTGTTGGGAAGCTTCCAAAGGTGTACACAGGTAAGACTCTCTTCTCCGCTCTATCTACCAACCCTTCCAACGTCGCCTTCCAGAACTCGAAATTAGTCTCTTCTTACTCCGCCGACTGCTGGGCGTCCGGACGGAAGACAAAAAACAGACCAAGGTGTCCAAGCTGACCAAGAACGAGCTATTACTGATCAACATCGGCTCGACCTCGACGGGCGGACGTGTCCTGAGCGTCAAGGGCGACCTTGCCAAGATTCAGTTGACCTCGCCCGCGTGTACCGAGGTCGGAGAAAAGGTGGCGTTGTCGCGACGGATCGAGAAACATTGGCGACTCGTGGGTGCGTTTTTTTTGTTCTCATTCTTCCATTCTCTCCCCTCGTGTGGTATGAATCGGTTGCTGACCCCGTCTGACAGGCTGGGGAAGTGTACAGCGGGGCACGGTACTGGAGCTCGATTGAGGTGTCATGTCCATGTCTGTATAGAGCAGCGACACTTGCCGATCACCCATCCGTGTTGTATTCACCTGCATTTACTAAAGGAGTCCTGATTCTTGCACCAGCAAAGGTCGTTCCGATCGTGCACCGGCCGTTGTTACCTGTATCCAACCATGAATGCGATGATCATCCAGTGGCAGTCTGCGTGATGCTGACAGGATGAGCATCAGACATCGAGATCGCATCAAATCATTCAACTGGTTCTCGTCGGGCACTGCCAACATGTATATTTGAATGATTCCGAGCGCGCGAGGCCATGACACCCACCGAACTCATCGCTTACTATTAGGTGGTTCGACGTCTGGTCGCTTAGTAGGCCGGATCAAAGGTCAAAGGAGAGTTTGAATTTTATCACGAAAACAGACGTGTTACATGTTATGAACAGCACACGACAACGACGTAGGATAACAGCGACAGCAATTGCAACAGCCTCTCCCGGGTCCACCCGCTGCCCTCATCACACGTACGCCTGCGGGTTGATGAGATCGAGCTCCCGAATGTCCACACCTTCAAACGTCCGGTTCTTCACCCTCCGGCTTTCTAGTTCCCGTTTGGTAAGATAGAGATGGAGAAGGTGTATACAGTCCTTGGCCTAGGGCGCGCGTTCGTCAGCACCAACGCTCACAACTCGATGACAGCGATAACAAGAGCAGACGACGTACGACCGTGAACAACCCAAGCCCCAGCGAGTTTCGCCACCTATCAAAAAAGCACGTCCCACGTCAGTCCGCCCGCGATCAAGACAGAGCCAAAGGAGAGCGCACCAAACGGGATCACACTCGGCCCAGGCATACGACCCCCGCCAAGCCACACTCAGCCCCAACATACCCGCCAACCCAAGCTTCTTCAACAACCCCAGCTCTCCCAGCGTGTTCCCCCGAAATACCGCGCGCGGGCCAAGCACGGCACCCAGGCCCGTTCCGGTCGTCAGCCCCAAAGGCCCAACGCGTCCCGCCAGCCGCAAAGGCGGGCGTACGGCAAGGAACTTGCGCAACAGCATCGAACGCTTGGATAGCCAGAATAGCAACGAGCCCATCAGGGACGATATGCGAGGGATGATCAACGCTCCGCCGATCAACCGCCCAAGTGACGTGCCCGAGACGCGGATCGTGTTCTCGGCAGCAGCGGCCACATCCGCCGCGTCATTGCCGTCATCTGCATCGTCCTCGTTGTTGTTGGCGCCATCGCCGTTGTTGGCTTGTCTGGGGCCACGGTCCGCACGCCTGCCTGGGAGGGCACCAGGAGGGGCAGGCCCGTCCTCTTCGTCGATATGCGCATTCACTCGGATCCTCAAAAATGGCTCGTCATCGGCCACAGCGCCCATCAACGCCCGCTGTACATCGCGTTCTCCTCGCTGTCCCTGACCAGGCTCTCCGCCACCGATCCCAAATGTCGATTCGAGCACCCACTTCGAAAACTGTGAAAGGAGTCGTTTGTAGCCCTCTCGAACGATCGGAAAAATGAACAGGCCGAGGATAAAAGGCGGCGGTGGCCAATACGGAAGTAGAGGGAACAAGTCTTTCCCGGACTGCCCGGTCGGCGCAGTCGGGATCCTGTTCAAAGTATCTCTCGCAACTGGCGAACTCGTCGGCCATGCAAGCAATAACGGGACGAGCGGAGTGACACTGGATTTGAAAGGGAGTCGGGAGAAGATGAGGGCGAGAGGGATCAGAGGGAGGTTGATGAAGCTATGCCACGGCCAGTTGGACGGATCGTCCGTTAGGAGGATGTCGAACATTCTGATCACGGGTTGCTCAAGGTGGTGAATAGAAACGAAAAAAAAAGTAGCACTCACTCTGTTCCGAGGAATTCGCGGACGGCATACGCTCCATATGCAGTGCTTAGTATATACAACCCTGAGTGGGGGATGAGCAGCGCTCTTTCATAGGATCGGATTGGGCCACGCACCGGTACCGAGACTGACGACGACGACGGTCAAGCTGCCCACACTGACGACTCTCCCGATCATGGACAATCCCTTGTTGCCCATATCCAGCCAGCGGAGTAACCACGGATTCGAGCTCGTCAATTCGTAGGCGGTGCCGCACTGGGGGCATTTGAGAGCATTGGAGGCACGTGAACGGGTGGATTGGGAGGACTGGATCCAGCGAAGGAGACACGATTCGTGGGCTATGAGTGTGCAGGTACATGGATGTGTCCATGCGCGAGGAGGCGTCCCTGGGGCTGGTGAATGGTGCTGGTGTTGGTGTGGGTAAACTGACGAGCGAGCACAAGGCTTACCATCGTACCGTTCTTCCTCTCGACAAATGTAACAAAGCCTGACCTGGTCATCGAGTCGGTCAACGTTCGCTGTGATGTTCGCGAAGTTCTCATACCTTGAGGTCGTCAATAGTTGGCACTCGTCGTGAATGCTGCATGATGGTGTTGGGTGACAAGGTGGAAGGCTAAAACGTTAACTAGTGGTACCACCGGGATGCTGTGTTCATTCTGCGCAATTACTAACAAGCTCGATGGCATTCATCAAGGTATGTACTACACGATACAAGCACTCGTGTAACATGTATAAAACTCTCGAGGACAAGAAAACGGATCTCAGGAAAGAACCAACTCTGAATACTAACCAACGTCACGCGACACCGGGATGCTGGGCGTCCTCTCCAAGGCTCAATGATCATAAGGGGGAGTCTGAGCAGGAACCCGGTCCCTCTCTCGATCATCCAGATCCTTTTTGACATCCTCCATGGGAGGGGTCCTCGCACCCCGGTCCCTATCATCACCCCTCCTCTTTTCAATAGGTGAAGGGCTTCGCCTTCTGTCGGGGGACCTGCTGCGTCTCCTTCTGTCCCTCAAATCCCTGGCATCACGGTCTCTGTCCGGAAGGTCCCTTTCTCTGTCGACGCCATTGCTACGGTAGTCGCGCTCGTCACGAGGGTCGGGACGACGACGAGGACTGCGTGAACGGTCGCGTCCGCCGCCAGAACGATGGGATGGCGGAGAACGCCTGTCATAGCGCCAGACCGAAGAGGGTGGATTTTTGGCCCACTGTGATGATATAAGCAAAGAGTTAAGGTGAACCATCCGTACAAAGGACCGACCTGGATGCCCAACCGGGAACCTTCAAAGTATCTTCCGTGCCTTTGTGACGTCGTCAGGTGGCCGGGTGCGGGTGGAGGAAAGGACATACATGTCGTAGTAAGCGTCCTCGGCGTCGCGTTGGCTGCGGAATTCGACGAATGCATAGCTACGAGACTCGAGGTTGAGCGATCGTTCGAAGACGGTTTGTAAGATTCGAAAGAGCGACAAATCGGGACGAAATGATGAAACGGAATCCGTAGCCAAAGACACGTTTTCTCCGTGCAACTCGCAGTATCGCGAACGGTGAGGCAGCGAACGACGACGACGAATCCGCGAGATAGAGGATCGGTATCGACGAAGTCACGTTCTCAAGGTTAGGTCTCGCTCGCGTTCGTATCGTGTTGTGACGACGGAGGCACCGCGAGGCCTCGTCCCGTGGAGCGCACGCGTCGACTGGATAGGGCAAGGGGTTGGAGGAAATTGGGGGAAACACTTACGGGTTCGAACTTGCATGCGGGTTGCGAGGAGCTGGTACGTCGCATCGCACGAGAGGGCCATAGCTGAGCAAAACTGCGTAAAAATTTTCGAGCTCGAGCCGACCGAGCTGGACATACCGCTCGAACTCGTAGGCAAGGTCGCGCGCGCGTGTCGATGGATGGAAACCGCTAACGAAGAGAATGCGCGGCATTTTGGGACTTTTTTCCCTCTGAGTGGGTGGGCGAGGAGGATGTGGTTGAGAGCAAAGAGCTTGAGCCGCGAACGCAGCGGAGCATGAATGCCGTTTTTGCTTGGTCTTGTTGTTGTTGTGGCGCTAAAACGCGTCCTCACCGTCCTCGACGTCGAGCTCGATCTTATCGCCGTCGTCTAGCACAGCGACGGGCACTGTATGTCTCCCTTTCCGCTGTTATCTATCGACTGACACCACCACAGCGTATGCGGAGTCTTTCTCGCCGGGCGTGTCGATGTCCTCGCATCCAGCTCGTCGTCAGTCGGCGCGTCTCGTCGCTGCTTACCGTCGCACCGCTCGAGCAGCGCACTCTTGGGTTCTCCAGAATCGCACACAGGGTCACCAAGGAACCCACATGGGAGCTCGTTTCCCTCCTTCGCTATGCTGACCAGCATGACCCCGCTGTACTTGACATGGTCCAACGCTGTGGGATATCGTCCGACGAGTGGACGTGGTGGTCTCCGATTGTGTACTCTCCCACCTTTGAACGCGCTCTCGACCTCTTGCAGCGAACCCGTGCCAAGCATCCCACCCCATCATGGGTCGTCCTCTCTCTCGCTTCGCACAAAATCAGATCCCCTAGCGACGCTCAGTCAGCCTTGTATGACCTCGTACTCCCTCTTACATCTCTCCCACCTCTTCGCACATCTCTGAACAAATTCCACGCATTCCCACTGTTCATCCTCACGGCCCACTGCCTTGCCTATTTCTCACTCGTGTCTCTACTTCGTCCGCTAACGTCACACCTTATCGGTCTTCCTCCGCATTCGCACACACACAAATCATTTCACTTCAACATGCTTCTTCAGGCAATCTCTCTCTTCGATAGATCGCGAGTGGCCGCCGATGTCGCTGTTGAGGTTTTGAAAGAGATGGAAAACAGATGCTTGACCCTATGGTCAGACACCGAAAGGGTGCTGATAAGAGACAATTTCCGCTCGCTGCAGTTGTTGAATTATTTTCGCCGCCGTGGTTCCTCCCTTCCCGGACAGGTCGAGAAACCGGAAAAGTCGGAAGCATGGTTGAGAGCATACGCTTCTTTGGGCAGGGTGCAACCAAGCGCGTACTACCTGCACGCAATTAGGAAGCAATGTCTAGAAAGTGGCATCTCCCCGCCGTATCTCACCGAGGACGGACTCATTGATAGCGATGGCGGCGAAGAATGCGTCCAAGGGATAGCTCACATGGCCAATACCCAATACCTCCGTGCCATGCGAGATGACCGTCAGTCCGCTTTTCGATACTTCCACCACCTGCTCAAGCTTGATCTCACCAATTCTCACCAGTCTCCTTCTCCTTCTCCTGCTCTGCCTCCCTCCGTCCCTGATGCAACCAACAAGTCAAACATAGATATCTATGATTGGACAACAGCTCTTTACACTGGCGCTCATGATCGCACACTCCCTGCTAGCTCGCTACTCGACCTTTTCAAAGCAACTAAGCAAGGAACCAACGCGTATAAGCCGACTAGGGGAACTTATACCGTGGTCATACAAGGCTTGTTGTGGAAGAATGCTTTGGAAGACGCACAAAAGCTATGGGACGAGTTCGTCGGGGAGGTGGCCAGCGCTCACGGCAAGGGCGACGAAGAAAACGAGATGAGGATAGATAGAAAGGCGCTCTGTGTAGGTATCGACGTACTTGTTCAGACCGGACGTACCGAGGAGGCCTTGTATCTACTCGACGAGGCCGTCAAGAGGGACATCGAGGAAGCGGCGCGCCCGCCTCTCGGTTCTACCTCAGCTCCCCCGACACCAAACGCGTCCTCCGGGTCTAAGCCCACCTCGATCTCTCCTTACCTCAAAGTTCACCCGATCCATACTCTCTTTACTGCTCTCATTCGTATCCGCCGTCCAGATGCAATCTTTTACATCTGGACGCACTTGACATCTTTGTATTTCGTCCCCCCCACTAACCTGATGCTTCGCATATTACTCAAGGCAGCAATGCAGGCTTCAAAGATGGATGCAGAGAGCTTGAAGGGAGCTATGAGTTGGTACATCGCTGACAACAGACTATTCAAGACGCAAGGTGGACCTATCGCCCCGACGATGACCCCATACAAAGCAATAGAGCTTTTAGAAAACCGGGACTGCGAGCCTGGGAAAGAGGGATCTCTTTCCGATCATAATTCCCAGCGCATAGAGCAGACTGGCGTAGAGACTGCAGCCGATTGTTCCCTCCTGCCCCGCGAAAAGCTCGCCGTTCACCTCCACTCCCTTCTCCAAACATCAACTCCCCCGTCCGTTGTAGGCATTTGGGCCAGCCGCCGTTCGACAGAAGTAGCAAGGTCCATATTCAGGGGAATGATATTTGGGAATTGGCCGGCACTACGAGGAGCAGTCGGACGCTGTGGAGGCGGCGTGACGCGTGCGCGTGCCGGGGGCGGCGAGAGCGTCTTTCAAGAACTAGCTAGGGTCTTCGCAGGACGTCCGAACCGTTTCCTGCCATCCCATCCGACGCACCTCGGTACGGAACGACCGACGATGGCACGACCCGACATCAGCAACGAACAGATGGGTCCGCCACTCCCGACAGTGATGCCCTCGGAGAGCACCTTCGCTGCATATATTTCTCTCCTCGGGCTGTCGTCGCGAGCGGAAGAGATCCCGGAGGTGCTCGTGTGGATGCGCGCGTTGTGCGTGCGTCCGAAGACGGAGACACTCGCCGTTGGCCTCGTGTTTTGGATGGAGGTCGGGTTGCGGGGGCCAGTGTTCGAGGATGGATTGTCACTAGCGACTGGGAGCACGCGCGTTTCTGACGGGGAGGCAAGGACGACCGAACGTATAGACGCACCTCCGAGGACAGAGTATGGTGCCTTGCGCGCGTGGATTCGCGAGTGGGTAGGCGAGAAGAAGGCGCCGACGGAAGAAGACGTTCATGCGGGCATCAAGAGGGTCAGGGAGATGAGGGACAGTCAGTTTGGGAAGCGTGGTGGACATGTAGTTGTCAAAGACGCGAGACAGGGATACTTCAACGAGCACATGACACAGCATGATACTTGATACAATCCGCAGTCCCAAGCCGATCAACCTAGTGTCAAAATTTGATTCCGCGGGTGCAAAACAGGCGATGACTAGTGACAGCTACCACTCTGACCTAGAATAATTCCGCGTGTTCGGGGATCCTTATCTTCAAACGCCTGGCGCGCCGCTTTCTGGATGTCCCGTGAGAATCTCTTGCAGGAAAATTTTGGACCATAGTCTTGAACCGGATTCGGACGATCACCATATCAATAAGTAGCGCTAGGGCTTATCGACCACTCTCCGATCGCGAATACTTCCGAGTGGGTGGGCCTTGCACACTAACTTACGCTATTCTCACTGGCAAAAGTCGAGTTCTCCACGTAAACCAAATGATTCCTACTCAACGCGCAACGGACTAGACCTGCCCCCACCTTCCATTCGTTGCCACTCACTGCTCGTGTTTCTTTCCTAGCTCCGAGTCATTGCCCCCCGTCCCTCCCCTTACCAGTATAATATCTCCCCTCGAGCCACCCCCGCCACCGATGGATCTCTTCGCATACATCGATCGCATCGAACCCTATTCCCCAACCTCAACGACGCCCACTGGAACCTCCTTCCCCCCCTTCGATGACCCCGGCCCACGATCGTTCTCCCAGCTCAAAGAACTCGGACTTGGCGTCTACAAAGACGTCTGGAACGAATTCTACGACTGGGAACCCGGCTATTGCGTAGAGATCCTCGGAACTGTGACCCAGTCGCTCCTCGCGTCCAAACGCCAAGTTGCCCGCGTCGCCAGGGCCATGGTGGCGCGGCTTCTCGACGACGCTCTGCAGCACTCGATACCAAAAAGGATGGTGGACGCAGACGGGACGGACTCCGTGGTCATGTCCGTCACTCACTTTGACGCTTCTGCCGGACATCGTGGTGTCCATGGGAGGACGACGGACGTATCGATACCCGTGTTCACCATCGACGCATACCCGCCTCACCCCAAATACGAATCGTGTCCCCCGGTATCTCGGAGCGTCCTCGTGGATGGCGCTCAGGAACATATCCTCGCCTTTTTGCCATATGCGGACGATGACCGATTTCCGGCCCAAGAATATCAAGCCAGATTCGAGATTTTAGAGTGGGAAACCCCGTTTGATCCCGATGGTGAGTTGGCTTCTTTCGCGATCGTGGCTACGAGTAAGAACCTCTTGAATATCGCAGTGGAGATGATCCAGATGGAGACCGTCAAAAGGCTATGTGTCAAGAAAAGAGTTGATATACTGGATATTGACCGTATGAAAATGTTCAAGGATTTCCGTGTCTCACACAATACAGGGCTGAAATGGGAGCAGTCTCAGAGGTTAGTTGTTGCACACCTATTCTAAACCACATTTCAGATTCACTCATGATCCTATCATCATCAGAGACGTGCTTCATTGGCCCGGTGCCTTCAAATCTGAGCCCACCCAAGATGAGCCCACCCAAGAGGGACAGCTACCTAATTACACACCTGATGCAGGTGATCTAAGACAAAGGTTGATGTCTAATCTGAGGACTTTCTGTCCAAGCATAAACTGCCTGCACTCAGTTTGTGAAACTCATGGTATGTTGACATCATCATTTTTGGGTAATTTACATTTGAAACATATTGTTGCAAAGGCCAGATGCATGCCAGCTGCTATATTCCTTCTGGAAAGCCACAGTTGACTGGAGAGGATATGATACTGTCTGAAGGGGCCCCATGTGGTCCAGATTGCTTTAGGCACATACAGAACTTTGAGATGTTTACAGTGAGTTACCTTCAAGGCTGATAATGATTCTTTCAACTGGAATTATAGGAAACTTTACCCCCCTCTCCTAGCAAGTCTCATCACACAAGCTCCTTGGATACACTAGAAACTGTGCTTGGAATTGCTCCAGATCTGTTTCCCTGTCAGTTGGCAATTATATGCCTTAAACCATGCAAAGAGGTGAGTTGTATTAATAAGTGCTGCAACTTTTATAGGCTGATGTATTGGTGGAACTCTCAGGTTTTTGTACAAAGATTACAACTGTTTCCAGATCATACAATCCTTTCCACTACCCTTTCAAGTACAATAGAAGGAAGCAGTCATCTACAAAAAAGAAAGAAGACCAAAGAGAGACTCAAGTTTGGTGAGCCCTATATTAATTCATCTGTTTTGAGTGTTGTCTAAATAGAAATACAGTTGATGGTGCATCTAATGCTAGTTGTGCACTGTAAGAACCATCATTTGATTCTTGCAGATTAATTTCTGGAATTTAATGTGTTTTCAGGCTGGCTGCTTGTGCTCATCCTGGCTCATGCACAAGCAATAATTGCCCTTGCTATGTTGAGAAACAACACTGTACATTGATGTGCAGATGTGGAGTGAAATGTGAGTGTATTTTGAGTTGACTGTAACTTAGATTAAACTTGTTTTATTTATTTAGGTGATAGACAGTGGAAAAGCTGCAATTGTTTCAATGGAAGGTGTATGCCTACAACCTGTGATTGTGCAAAGGGTGGAAGGGAATGTATTCCAGGTATATGCATCAACTGTGATTCTGGGTAAGTGAGAAAATGTCTTATATCCTGGATTCTGATTGAGAATAAATTATAGAGGTAAGGTGGTATAATCATGAAGGTCATTCACAGTGAAGTACATTCACTATCCAGGTTTTACAAGCAGACCATGTGAGAACACCAAAATGCAGCGCTCAGCTAGCAAGGTATAGCCAATGATTCAACCTTGAATTCATTATCTCACTGTTTGGACAGCCAGTTGAGATCAAATGTGGATCCTATGGCTTGGGTGCCTTTGCATATCAAAATATGCATTCAAGTACATTTCTTGGCAGTAAGTACTATTTGTATCATGAATTGCACTTTGACAGTGATGTTTTGATAGCTTATGTTGGCCATATACTATCTATGGAACTTGCTGATCCATTGAAGTGTGTTTCCATTTGGTGTCTCTTAATTGATTTTCCTATGTCCCCCTTTTTACATACAGTGAAATTGCCAAGCATACTTCACTCAACTATATGTTTGAAGTCACACCAGATGGAAATGATGTCCAGTTGCCAGTGTTTGATGCAGCTCACCTTGGTAATGCAACAAGATTTTTGAACCATGATGAGAAAGGCAAAGACAATGTGGAAGCAAAGAGTATGTCTTCCAATATCTTCCATAATAGAATGATTAACATGTGGGTGAAAAGCTATGGTGGTTGTTGGAGAGCACCAAATTGGTTTTTTCACAAGTAAGTGCCATTAGATTGCATCTGTATGGCTGCTGGAATGTTTTCTAGAGAGAGAGGTCAAAGCAGGGGAAGAGTTACTCCTAGACTATGGGAAAAATTACTGGAAATATTGTGCATGAAGTGATGATGAGTCCATCTCATCAATCATCGAAGCAGATTCACAACTGTCACTGTCAATGGCACAACATAGCAACAATAGTCTCAATTCCCATAGGCTATGTATGTGACAAGTAGATGTAAGCTATTGAAAATATGACAAACAGATACAAGATACTAGATGAGATTTCGAGCATTGATCAGACAATCACTACAGTTACTTCTGGACGACCATGGAATGGATGCCTCCATCCGCATCGCCACTTGTTTGTGTCGTATATCCTCCCCTTTGCAGTGCTTGCATTTCCACCGATGTGATCCATGATGAGACGCGACGTAATCACCATAGATGTCTGCCTACGAGTAAACCATATGCCCTCGGCCCTGTCTTTGGAAGCCGGCGCAGTGGGGCACAGTGGATCGACTCCCAAAAGACAGTCTTGGATGATGATATCCGCTGGACGACGTGCCATGAACGGGGGAAATGGGGAACTGGTGAGAGCGTGCAGGCGAAGCACGTCTCCGAGTATTGGGAGGAGCGTACGGTGGATGATCAAACCGCTGTCAAGTCATGAGACGCCGACGCCCCTGATAACAGCCCGACAAGATAAACACGCACCTACCGCCGGTTCCAACGAACCCACCCCAGACCTTCGTAGTTTCGGGAGAGGGGTTGTTGTGTCCCTGCTCGAGGGCCGCCATGACGCGTAGTACCCCCTGCCATCCCCATTCGCCGCAGATGGGAAAATCGTCTTCGACGAGCATGACCCATTCGGGACCCATCGCACCCTTTTCCACGATCCACCTGAAAGCCTCTGCGAGGTGGAGATACTGACCTTCATACGCGTCTGGATGCGTATCTTGATCCATGTAAAACGTGACGGGTGCGTCTTTGAAACGCTGTTGGGCGTCCGTGAAAGAGGGATGTGTAGATGGTTTCGCATGTGTGAAGACGGAGAGCGCGGTAGAAGAGGATACGTAGGGAAGGTACGAGGCGATCGTCTGGGAAAGGATCGAGTGGTGATCGGTAGGAGAAGGGGTATCGTTCCGTCTAGGATACGAGAGGAGTATGATCTCGAGGAACGGCGCGTCCTCGTTTGATGGGGATGGCATTTCAACGGTGGGCGGGCTTGTCAGAAACGCGGATAGGATGCTGGGTAGTGGAATGAAGACGAGAAGCAGGAGGGCTATCTGGATGTCTGCACGGAGACGTTTGTGGAGAGATCCTTGGTGCGAATCTGGGCTAAGGTGGGAATATGTGGTCTCACGTGGATGGCAGGCGGCGAGCATGGCACGAAGGGTGATAGCGAGGATAGCGAGCCCGATGGCCATACCATACGTCCATGGAGCGTGGTCTAGTCCGGCAAGAAGCATGCATACGACCAGCAAGACGAGCGACTCGGTCACCTCCCATCTGTACCCTCTGAGATGCGTGAGTAACACACTGAGATCCGGACGCGCTCCGGAGACAATGAGATAGGTCACGAGAGGAGGACCACATCCACCACTTGATTCGTAGAGTGCCCAGTGATTGAACAGGCGCGGGTAGGCCCAGCCTACGCTACGGGACAACAGGAAACCGACCAGAGTCCTTGACAGCCCGATGGCAATCCAGAGGAGATAGCATGGGAGTATAGAGTCTCTCGGGAGACGGAAAAGTAGAGCCGATTGGAGTAGACGCGAGAGGACACGATACATACTGCTCGGGGACGTCCATGGAGCAAGCAACAGCGAGACAAGGTCCCTTGAATAAATCACTTGTGGTGGCACGAACTCGGGAAGTTGGAAAAGCGGGCTGGCAAACGGAAGAAAAAGAGGAAGGAGGCTACTGCCTGCGAAGACAGCGTTGGAGATCGATGCCTCCCTGCGCTGGCCAACCCAAGACTTCCTCCGGGTCCTTCCATAGCTCTGTGACATCCAGTAAGAAACGCAAATGATTGTTCTCAGCAACCTTTTCCACGACTCTAACCCGGTATACCATCACGGCCCTGCCGAACGTCGAGCCTACAAAAGGCGACACCGCAGGCCAGGGAACATTTCAAGCCTGTCATCGAAGGGTACGTTCTTAACCTCGAGCGATGCTCAAGAAGATGCGAACGCCTTGTTCGCTCGCATGAATGCTTGTTCGCTCTCATGACAAAAGGTGGTGCAATCAAATTTGCCAGAAGAACAACCAACAGAGCTACAGAATAGGTACGCATGGTCCGTTCGCGATAGAATCTCAGGTAAATTGCATTGATACCTTTTGAAAGCGAGTCACCGTGTTGCTACGACCACCTACCCATTTCCGGGGTTTTTACTAACTTATTGCTGCCATCTCGTCGCACCTCGTTGTCGCTAACCTCTTCGTTTTACGTGGGAGACGTCATTCCGATGAACGCTATAACTCCTGTTTGGAGGGTAAATAGGTTTAGTTGTGGAGTTGCATGACAATAATTTGATTGCTCAAGGTTAGTACGGTGTCCTGCAGCTGCTTGAAGTTGAATATAAAAAACGACTCGTCTACCCCCAGAGACCAAAGAGCACTTTTCTCCCGCCGGCAGTTTTATCGCCGCCCCTTCCAGAACAGACTGATCAGCATGCCATGGAAGGCTATAAGCAGGACTGCGCCTCTTTGGTTAGGACTTGCCTTACAGACATTGAAAACGAAAGGCAAGTCACAAGGAGCAGTCTTGATGTGGCCAGTCCATGTTGTATGCTCAACGAGACACTAGACAGGTTACGACAAGCGTGGTGATTGATCAGTGGCCGATCTGCGCGATACTGTTACAGTAATATGGTCGCTGATCGGTCCTCTCCAATCATTCCCGTAGTACGCGCGTGAACGCAAACTGTTCCGCTTCAAGTTGGAGGTTAAGTTAGGTAGACTTGGAGGTACATTGCCCACTACGCTGTTCACATGCTGTAGTATCGTTTACAATTACTTACTGCACATTGAATGGTCACCGCCCGCACTACAACCCGGGAGATGAGTCGTATCGAAATTGTAAGGATGACTACAGTTTTCAAAAATCAATCTTAAAGTTCCCGATCTCGAACTTCAGCGGGTCACTCTTAATCAGCAACGAGCATGTACCGCACGGCAATCGAAGTGGTTTTTCTGCCTTGATGGAATCCGACTTGTAAGTCGCTTGGGGAAGAATTTTGTATCCCTCAAAAGCGAATCCATTAACAGAGTCTCGTTTGAAAGGCACTTTGGTTTTTTTCTTCATGATGCTACACAAGTGATGAATTCGAACGAATGCACCAAGAGAGCTGGTACTTACGATTTGATGAATAAGAAGGGCACAGTTTCTGCGCACATGCCATACTTGTTAGAGCCACCAACCGGGATAGCGTTGACATCGACGCCCTGGCCGATTATGCCAAGGCTCTTAAACTGCCCTGCTCGGTCGCGCTGTACCTCGTTCTTTGTCCTCTGATATACATCCCGAATCAATTGAGACCAGCAGTCAAGATTAGCCGAAAGGGAAAAGTATGTCTGGTCGTCCTCCGGGTTATTGAACCACGAAATCTGGGTCATTGTGGGATCGTAGTTCACGGGGTCGGCTGCCAACGTGCCTACACCCAACTGGTTCTGGGGGACCGTCAAATGTTCTGTCAAGCGCCGGCAGAACACGCAGTAGACACAAATGAGCGGAAGATAGTAGTCGTTCCTGCTGGCAGTTTTGTCGATCTTGCCGGCGCCGACGGAGAAGATCCATCCCACAAGGTCATACAGGTTTCTGACCTCGAGGGTGGTGCCCAGGAAGGGAATCGTCATCGTCGGATTAAGGAAAATTGGGCCATGTCTAGGAAAACGCTGACTTGAGTGTCTAACCTCACAAAGGATGACAATATAGAGGACCTACCCGTTCTGTACGATCGTCCTGATTCTAGTGACAACGTTGGGAAATTGCTGTACAACCTGGGGGTCAGTGATGCCGTATTTCTGTTTGTTTTGGTTGATTTCGTCGAAGAATCCAAGGACCTGACGTGAATGGGAACAAATGTGAGATCAATGTATATCAAACTTCAATACGCATACATTGGCCTGTGTCATTTTATACAAGTCGGAGACCATCTTCAAGTTGTTAAACAATTTGCGCGGTTGAACATCCCGAGCAAGTATTGGATCGATAGGGAATGTCTCGGGTTCCATCATGAAGGAGTACTTGGGTCACAATCAATGACCGATCGCTCCCATCCTTTATACATTTTCATAAAGTGGTACGGCACTCGCCGGGTCTGGGGCAACCGCCGAGGTGAACTGAGGGACATTCCAATTCTGATCCCCACTGACAGTAGGGATGGAAGAACGCCTCGAAGTGGAAAAGGTGGTCGTAAATTGGAACCAATCGGGTAAAGTAAATAGCACACGGACTGGTTTCTCCAAAGATTTGAAACCGACGGGCAACGTGATGCATGGAAGCCTGCCTAATCCAGATGCGCTTTCGTTCTTCGCTAGGATAGTGACCAGTCGAAGTACGTGCTTCCCTGCAAACGCGGTAGTATTTCGGAATTTGTGCGAGCGTGACACGTATAACAGGGCAGCGTGTCCTCAAACGTATAGATTTCTCATCGTGGGATTTCCTCCAGCGAATTTGGGAGTGGGAGAGAGAACTGCCGGGCTGTGATATGAAACTGACTGCGGAGAAGGGCCTGGTACCGAACAGGCATAACGACCGTGACATAGTACGGAATGGAAGCTTGTCCCGATATAATACTCAGATCTGTTGACTCGGCTAAAAGCAGCTCTGGTACCCAACACCCCTTTCTGCACTGTTGAATCTGATCATCGACGATTAAGTACCCATGGCAGTATGTATCCTCGCAGAAAATGCGCTGATCCTTGTTGACGTTTACTGTCTCGTTAGGCCACTGAAAACGTGACGACTGCCGCCCAGGCTGAGGTGCGCTACCACAGATCTGGGCCTAACACCACCAGTCACAGCTGACTACGCGCCAGGATAGCCTCCTGGGTGACCCCAACGGTTGGACTAGCAATCCTGTGCCATTGGATATCATAAAAAGCCTGCTTGCTGGCACCATCAAAGCTCCAACCAGCGGCATCAAGAACATCCTTGAACTAAAGGATCTTGACCAATATGTCTTTTCCTACAAAAAGTCCTCTTCGGCGCCCGAGGTCTTCTACCTTTTCAGTAGCGGCAGCGCGGAAACTTACCAGGTGGAGAGCCCCAACACGCAGAAGGGGTTGTGGGATGTTTTGAAGTATAATGACTGGCGCCAGCGTCTCAAATTGAAGGATCTATGAGTAGTTCGCTCTGTCTTGCATGGTTGTCTCGTATCTGTACTGTTAGTGACCCAAGTTGACAATCTTGAACCCGAGATTAACTAAGCTTCGACGGCTGCACCTGTCGCCAATGAGGGCTCGAGTACTGAGCTTGCATACTCCACCGCACTCTCCAGCACTCAGATAGTCAGTCATTACTAGTCGTATGTGTTGCAGAACAGCAAATCACGGAGCTGAAGGTCACCCGTGAGCTTCCAATTAAGCTTCTAGTTCGTGAGAGTGAATGGTGGGATTAACCTTTACCCAAACCCCGTGCGTCCACTTATTTCTGCTCGACCTAACGAAAAGAACTCAGCTCGCGGTCAAAAGCGAACTGAGGAAAAGAAAAGAGCATACGTGTGCAAAAGACCAACGGTCGTCAAGATGTCACGTGAAGAAATAGCAAGAGTAGTAGTGTGTCGATGCTGTGTCCCAACAATATTTTCGGATCTACTTACAACTTGAAAGGCAGAACAAGCTAGCCGAGCGTCTGATGAAGTGATGTTTATGGTACTGTCCAAAAATATTGGTATTGATGATCGTGACGATGGAGAGGAGAATTTCTCCGAGTGGAGGTCACGTGGGGAGATGTTTGTTTAATTCTTAAAGCTTTTGCCAAACAAGCGCGTAGTATTCCAGAAGCCGCTCAAAGACTTCCGCCATCGGGTTTCGGGTGGATTGGCGGCACTCACATTTCGTGACTTGTGTTTGCCCTGGAATAGACAGGGGACGCCATGCAGGGCCGATGCCTCGGCGAAACATACTTACAATACCATTCAGCAAGCAGCCCGCCTAGTTTCGGGACGACATGTTTTCAAACAAGTGGTCAGAATGAGCAACGACGAGACGGAAGTCCAACAGATTGCAACGAGTAAGCGGGAGACTAGACGAAACAAGATATCGTAAACGTGAACTATCATGCAGAACCCATCAATATCCGGCACCAAACCACACTCGTTCAAGTCATGCCTCACCCAAAAAACCCATCGAGACTGAACGGCCTTGGCTCCTGGCCCTCACGCACCCATCCGATGTAGTCCGCCGTCAACAAGGAAGCCCTCAAGAACAGAGACCCATCCAGCAACTCTGCGTCCTCCAACTCGGTGCCTTTGAAGTACCCTGCGGGACGCCTACCATAGAGGGTGTCAAAGTGTGCAAATGTGCGTTGGATCTTGACGAGATGATCATCGGGATGGGCAATTGCCGATTGCAAGATGGGCAGGAACGGATTTGGGGTTGGTGTCGTTTCAATAGTGAGAGACGTGTTTGGTGTGGGGGTTGTGGGGACCGAAGGTTCTATCGACGTGGTCGTCATGAAGGACTTGATGTTCAAGGCTGGTCGACCGCACAGAACCCACCACGCCAGAACCGCGAGGAGATAACAGCGCAAAAGAAGGACTTGGGATCGTGGAGTGAGGTACGCAATCAGCGAAGGGAGAAAGAGGCTCGAGGTTACCATGTGCGTCCTAACCAACATACAAATCAGTTGTCGTTGTTCACCCTCATGGGTATGTCACGCACAGGAAGAAGTCAGATTGGAAGCCATTTGGTGTCAATCCTCCGACCCCGTAAACCAAGGAGCTTAACCAGATAAGTTCTTCCATTTTACGCTCGACTTCACCCGGCTGGTCCAAATTGATGGTCCATTTCTCCGCATGTCCCATGACGGTCAAGGAATTTTCGCCGAGTAGTTCTATGATCTGATCGATTGAACCTCCGGATGACCTGAGATTGAATCTGTCGTCTTTTAGGATGCAAGCCACGATGTCGAATGCGTGTACACCTCCAGCCTTGGATACGATGGGAGTACTGGCGATAGCCGGGGCGTCCAACGCCAAAGACCAAAGGTGGTTTGTATTGTTGTCTACACTATTCGTCGGAGTGGGAGCAAAAAGGGAAGGGGGAAGGGATTCCTTGACATGCATATCCTGAACTGCTGCCATCGCGAGACCTTGAAAGCCAAATTTGAGTACCCATCCCTGTACAACGCATCACGCCACGTACCTTCGACAAACACCCCTTTCAAACCAAACTCGACTCCGTATCCAACATGGATCAAAGGATGCAGGAGGCCTCTGGAGAAACGGGCCAACATTTCGGGCTGCGTATCCACATCTCTTTCTTTCTGGAAGTTGTATTTCTCGGAAAAGACAAACTCCTCGAGAGTTCTTGAGGCACCCTTTTCAGAGACTTGCTCGGAAAAGAAGGTGACATAGCCTTGATAGAGACTTCCGTGTGTGTCAAATGGGGTAACTTGAACCCGATGCAGAACGTAAAACTCACTTTTCGTCTCCCAAGTGATCAACGAAATTCTCTTCAGTGATCGGGTGGGGAGACTCGACCATGGGGCGCTGAATTTGACTATCGCGCTTATAGTAATCTTTGATGATCGCCGCTGGTCCGCCCAGAGCATAGATCACAAGTGCGCGGTGCGTGATGTGGCTAAGCGCGGGTCAAACATCGTTTCTCGTTTCCGACGGAGATGCACATACTTGTGGAAACGCGTGTTGTTGAAGAAAATATGGTGACGCTGGTGATTATCCTTGAGGACGTCTCGGAGAGCAGCGAGTGACTCCAGGTTCGCCCCTGGGAGTCTGTGTGGGGAAAGCTGTGAAAGAGGATGGGATGGAGCAGGAAAGAGATCGTCGAGCTTCTGTGTGGACATGATGGTCCGATGGAAGTGCTCAGTGACGCCCTGCTCAGAGGAAAGGTACCTTTATAGCTTATGAGATTCTCCCGATGATGATACCAGGCTGTTGATTGCTTTCTTATTGATGTCGGTTCTCAGGTGCCTGTGCTGGCGTTGGCAGCCGGGAAAATGTACCCAGGGATGCCGCGGGTGCCCGGGAGGAGGCATTTTGCACCCATAACTTCGTGGAGTCTTAGGTACCTGCTCACCAATCCTGGCCGAGTGAAGATTGAGTGGGTCATACCACAGAAACCGGAATATTGTGGAGGGAAACTGTATGCGACACACCGTGACAAGACTTACATAACAACTCGGCACCGCCGGCGTGTGTGCGACATGCCACATGGTGCACCGGCTAGGGTCATCAAACTGTCAATGTCGCTCCCTTCGTCCTCCAAGATCTAGCCATGTTCGGGTGGTGCTGGTATTCTGCCATGATTGTTTTCCCCCATGGTGCTTACCCTGGCGCTTTCATGAGGAGCATTTGGAACACCTGCGCCTGGACACTTCGGGGATACGTCGCTGCCAACGTCACGGAAAATCAACTGGTAGTACTTCGTCCAGGCTTGACCAGCATTCGGGAGAAGTTTCGTCTCACCCCAACCCGGCACACGATGCTGACAGAAGACGCCGCATACTCCTCGCTCGGTGTTTTCTCGGTTACAAGTATACCGCCGATATAGGGTGAAGGGGATGGACCTCGCTCTGTCTTGCATGGTTGTCTCGTATCTGTACTCTTAGTGACCTAAGTTGACAATCTTGGACCCGAGAATAACTAAACTTCGACGGCCGCACCTGTCGCCAAATGATGAGGGCTCGAGTACTGAGCTTGCATGCTCCGCCGCACTCTCCAGCACTCAGATAGCCAGTCATTACTAATCGTATGTGTTGCAGAACAGCGCATCATCAGATTCATCACGGAGCTGAAGGTCACCCGTGAGCTTCCAATCAAGCTTCTAGTTCGTGAGAGTGAATGATGTCAATGGGATTAGCGTTCACCCAAACCCCGTGCGTCCACTGATTTCTGCTCGACCTAACGACAAGAACTCAGCTCGCGGTCAAAAGCAAACTGAGGAAAAGAAAAGAGCGTACATGTGCAAAAGGCCAACGGTCGTCAGGACGTCACGTGAAGAAACAACGAGAGTAATAGTGCCGATGCTGTGTCCCAACAATATTTCGGTTCTACTTCAAACAACTTGGAAGCCAGAACAAGTCAGCCTCGAGCGTCTGATCAAGTAATATTTACGATACTATGCAAAAATATGGGTGAGCTATCGCTGGTGATCTAGGTGATGGACAGAAGAACCTCTCGGAAAGCGAAGGTCACGTAGGGAGATGTTTGTTTGCCAGTGATTCTAAAGCTTTTGCCAAACAAGCGCGAGGCTCAAGGGCTCCCGTCATCGGGTTTCCGGTGGATTGATGACCGTCGTGCCCTGGAATAGACAGGGGACTTCATGCAGGGCCAATGTTTCCAGCCAAACACGCGCAGATTGATGCTAGACTGGAGTCGGCCCGCCCCTTCTCCATCTCTACATCAATCCGTTCCCCCACTCCATGTTCAAGCCTTGACCTGCTCACTCACTCTTTTTGATCATGCTCATAGTCGATCCCAACTCGACGTGCGACGTTCGTGTATGGAGGGCTATACAGATGGGGTTCTGTGTCGCTTATCGAATCCCAACTCTGGGATGGCAGAGACAGGAATCCATACCGGCTAGTACCGGTATGGTACCGCACAAGCACCGCACGGAGACGTTCAAATCCCGATGGTGACCGGAAACGGTCCTCTCTGGTCGGCTGGCATCTGGGATCATGCCTTTTAAAAGGCCGCTGATGGCTCTCGCCAATAAGACCCTTATCCCCACCCGCCTTCACCCATACTTAAGACACCAACCGCTCGGTGGGTCGCGCCCAGCGCTGCTCCTCCTATGGTCACCGCTTGGAAGCACACGTACGTGCTTTTTGCCCACTCCCACTGATTGTTATAGTTGGTAGTTTACCTACACGGCCCTGGAAGGGCGACGGTTGGGGTAGCGATTAAGCCCCCTGACGAGAGCTTTCGCAGGCTCGAAACCGTGCGCACCCGCACCGTCCCTCTACCTGTTCCTGCGCGTACTGTACACGACCCCGATCCTCGGAGAGGGGTGACTGACGGATGCAGCAAACAGGCTCGATTGCCCAGGTTGTCCTCTCTCTCGCACACAGACCTACACCTAGGTATGCCCCACGCCATCACTTGCGGTCACATCTTTTGTCGAGCGTAAGTGTCTCTAAAAACAAAAAAGTCCTCCACGATCGCTGCAAGGAAAAAAGGTACTAGATGTCTCGATTCGATGGAACCCCAATGTCCCCTTTGTTGCTCCGAGTTCTCGCCCAGTGATGTCTGCAAACTCTGCGTGGACGGCGACGTTCCGAACTCGACGATCGTCACGACGCCGCTCGATATGCAAATTCAGCGCCTCTTGGACGACATCGCAACGATTGCGAACAGGAATGCTACCGTCGAGGAAATGGAGAGGGTGATTAGCCAATGTAATGCATATCACAACGCGCAGTCTGACAGCAAGTTTTAGGCGTATGGTCCCAGCGTAGTTCTGTTCGCAAACCGACCGACTATTCTCTTCAGCGCTGGTTGCTGATCACACCTCTGAACTCGCTGCGAGGGATGAAATCCGCAATCGCCTGACCTTTGAACTGGAAGCCGCGCGGCTCCAATATCGTAATTCAGAACAGGCGCGGTACAACGAGAGAGAACGCGCATCGAGAAGAGAAGAAGCACTCCGAGTATATTACGAGGAGAAGAACGCCCGCTGGAGAAGGCCAGCCGCCGCCTTTAATTGATAGCTTCATTGGATCACTTGCGGATTCGAGACGTGTGCTTTGTAGCAAAGTAGAGAACGTCATCATGGGTCGCCGGTTGGCCTTGCTACTATACGCCTCTGGTGTAGCTTTACGGCTGCGCAAGAGGAATGCAATTCTCACACCTATTGTCCCCTTCGTTTGGGGGAGTCTCAACGACCGGAGGGCGATACCCGCTCTGCAGGTAGGGCACACGTGAAACATACAATACTGTTCAGCAAGCGGCCTGTATAGTTTCGGGACGACACGTTTTCAAACAGGTGGTCAGAATGAGCGACAGCGACGGGATAAAAGAACAACAGATTGCAACGACTGGGCGAGGGACGGGACGAAACAAGATATCGTACACCTAAACTATCACGCAGAACCCATGAATATCCGGCACCCAACCACTCATTCAAGTTACGCCTCACGCAAAAAAACCATCGAGACTGAACGGCCTTGGCTCCTGGCCCTCACGCACCCATCCAATGTAATCCGCCGTCAACAAGGAAGCCCTCAAGAACAGAGACCCATCCAGCAACTCTGCGTCCTCCAACTCGGTGCCTTTGAAGTACCCTGCGGGACGCCTACCATAGAGGGTGTCAAAGTGTGCAAATGTGCGTTGGATCTTGACGAGGTGATCATCGGGATGGGTGATTGCCGATTGCAAGATGGGCAGGAACGGATTCGGGGTTGGTGTCGTTTCAGTGGTGAGAGACGCCTTTGGTGTGGGGGTTGTGGGGACCGAAGGTTCTATCGACGTGGTCGTCATGAAGGACTTGATTTTCAAGGCTGGTCGACCGCACAGAACCCACCATGCCAGAGCCGCGAGGAGATAACCGCGCAAGAGAAGGACTTGGGATCGTGGAGTGAGGTACGCAATCAGCGAAGGGAGAAAGAGGCTCGAGGTCACCATGTGCGTCCTAACCAACATACAAATCAGTTGTCGTTGTTCGCCCTCATGGGTATGTCAAAAGGGAGTGTCACACACAGGAAGAAGTCAGATTGGAAGCCATTTGGTGTCAATCCTCCGACTCTATAAACCAAGGAGCTTAACCAGATAAGTTCTTCCATTTTACGCTCGACTTCACCCGGCTGGTCCAAATTGATGGTCCATTTCTCCGCATGTTCCATTACCGTCAAGGAATTTTCGCCGAGTAGTTCTATGATCTGATCGATTGAACCTCCGGATGCCCTGAGATTGAATCTGTCGTCTTTTAGGATGCAAGCCACGATGTCGAATGCGTGTACACCTCCAGCCTTGGATACGATAGGAATATTGGTGATAGCCGGGCCTCCAACGCTAAAGACCAAAGGCAGTTTGTAATGTTGTCTACACTATTCGTCGAAGTGGGAGCAAAAAGGGAAGGGGGAAGAGATCCCCCGGCAGTCACATCGTGAACTGCTGCCATCGCGAGACCTTGAAAACCAAATTTGAGTACTCATCCCTGTACAACATGTCACACCACGTACCTTCGACAAACATCCCTTTCAAACCAAACTCGATTCCATATCCAACATGGATCAAAGGATGCAAGAGGCGACTGAGGAGACGGGCTAACATTTCGGGCTGCGTATTCGCATCTCTTCCTTGCTGGAAGTTGTACTTGTCGGAAAAGACAAACTCTTCGAGAGTGCTTGCAGCACCCTTTTCAGAGACTTTCTCGGAAAAGAAGGAGACATATCCTTGGTAGAACCTTGCGTGTGTGTTAGATAGGGAAATCCGATGCGGAACGTAAAACTTACTTTTCGTCCGCCAAGTGATCAACGAAATTCTCTTCAGTGATCGGGTGGGGAGACTCGACCACGGGGCGTTGAATTTCACTATCGCGTTTGTAGTAGTCTCTGATGATTGCCGCGGGTCCGCCCAGAGCATAGATCGCAAGTGCGCGGTGCGTGATATAGCTAAGCGCGGGTCAACATTGCTTCTCGTTTCTGACGGAGATGCACATACTTGTGGAAACGCGTGTTGTTGAAGAAAATATGGTGACGCTGGTAATTATCCTTGAGGACATCTTGGAGAGCAGCGAGTGACTCCAGGTTCGCCCCTGGGAGTCTCTGCGGAGAAAACTGCGAGGGAGGAAGGGATGGTGTGGGAAAGAGATCGTCGAGCTTCTGTGTGGACATGGTGGTTCGATGGAAGTGGACGGTGACGCCCTGCTCAGATGAAATGTACCTTTTATAGCTTATGAGATACGCCCGATGATGATCCCGGGCTGTTGAGCCTTCTCACTGATGCTCGGTCCTCAGGTGCCTGTGCTGGCGTTGGCAGCCGGGAAAATGTACCCATGACCTCGCGGAGTCTTAGGTACGTGGAGTCAGTGCTCACCAATTCAGGCCAAGAGAAGATTGAGTTGGTCATACCACAGAAACCGGAATATTGTGCTCAGGGATTCCGGCCGTAGAGGGAAATTGCATGCGACACACCGTGACAAGAATTGACAACTGTCTGTCATTGAATATTGAATCGGAACTGGTATGCACACTGCTTGCCCATATCACACTGCCAATGTCGTGTTTTATCGACATATCCGATAACTTCGTCCTCCAACGCGGCGCTTTCACTGAGGGAAGTAAAATCACCTATAATCAGCGAGGATGTCGCTGATGCTTTCGTAATCAGTGAGGATGTCACTGATGTTATGGTCACTTCTATTCAGCGACACACTACTGTCACTTATACTCAGCGCCGTCCCAAGCAGCCACTGATTCGCAGTGACGGCCTTGGGTTGTCACTTATGTTCAGTGCCAACTACGTATCCCAAACATATCAAGAATGTTAAGAAATCACGTCCTCGTTGCCCTCGAGATCCCCGCTCGCTTCGTCTGCAAATTGAACCTGCATTATCTCCGGGGCTCGATCGATAATTCCCCATCTTCTGCGGGTCTCGACGAGACCTACCACAGCTTGCAGACTCCGCACATCGGTCACCACACTTGCCTTGCGTGACGTCATGTATACGTTGTCTGCTGCAGCTGATTTTCCTTCAGTGTCCCAAGGGGCGATTAGTGCGAGTACGAGCGATTTGCCGCTGAGAGTCTTGAAGAACTTGTCTATAGGTAGAGTGAGGATGAAGACCCTCTCGAGTTCACCATAACCGATATGGACAACCGGATTGCCAGTTCGCGTCTCAAACACGAGTTGGTACTATGGGAGACCAGATCAGTGTTATGACATCAATATTTGTCTTCAACGCACCCTAACATAACAATTTCTTCTTTCCGAAGTACCTGATCTCTGGCACGCCTCCTGTGTTCGAAAGGTGTCACCACCATTCCTGATGCGAAATTTCCCAGCGAAGTAACTCGGGGTTGGTAGACGATGCGCCATGTCGGCAACACGCCCGCCCACTACTTGAGTTATGTATACAGCAATCCTCCGCTGCAGGTCCTCGTCTCCATTCCTGATCTGTTTGTATGGAGGGCGCAGTATATGATTGGGATCTTTATTTTGATCAGTCAAAGAAATTGACGTCGTCTATACGCATGTAATGCCACCTACATCCATCAATGATTTGTTCGTATCCGATTGGGCCATGATCATCACGATCATCAAATTGGCGCAGCTCCTCGGCAACATCATAGAGCACTGCAAGTTGTTCCCGGTAGATTGAATACAGCAAGTTTTTGTTCAAGTTGCTCCAAGGGTAGATGCGAGAGTGGAGGTTGCGCTGAAGCATACCACAAAACCGTTCCATAGAGAAGGTCCATGTCGTCCATACTGGACCACAGTCTCGGATCCCTTGCGCTAGGTGAAGGAGACCGTGAATGGTCAGCGTGCATGTTGATAAGCGCTCCACCCGATATTGGTAGTAATATCTGCAGAGCGAGAGTCATTACACTTCATCCAAATCGTAGTTCACTTACTTTTCGTATTTCTGAACCCACTTGACAAGCCGCCTTTCGATGTCGTCAACCTGGTCTCGTGTGATCTCGAATTGAAGAGTGATCTTCATTATCTTTCCAAGTTCAGACATATGGTCGTAGTATTTATTCTTCTTGAAACGATTCTCAAGGAGCTTGGGAGCAAGATAAACAAACCAGAAACACCAAGATTCAGCCGTAAAGAGTGAGCGATCTGATGCGATGTTACTGAGGACACGGACAAACGATGCTGGTATATGCTTGACTGCAGCGGCTGTTTCCCGGCCGATCTCCTCCCAAATGTGTTGTGCAATTTGATAGTCCTCACTGCCGACATCTAAGCCCTTGAACTGCCCAGTCCAAAGGTCAACAAGATTGGGTATGACGTTCTCAAGTAGAAGATGAAACCACTCCCAAGGTATACATCGAGCATAGTCTAGCGACCTGACTCGGCAGATCCCGGGAAGTCCCTTGATACCAGTTTCCTTTGCGATTCGCTCTTTTGCAGCCTTTGAGGTTGCGGCAGCTATTCTAGTAGCAGAAGCAATGAAATCATTGTGCCTGCGCAGCGGAAGGTGCTGTGGATCCCATTCGACCACTTCTTCGGCAATATTACGTGAGTTCTTTGGAGGACGGAGGGGTACATAGTATGTTCGGCCGTCGCCTCGCATGGCTCGAATGTTGCACGACCGGCAGGGAAAAATTCCGTTATGCCCTTTGATCTTCATGAATTTTTCAACTGCGATGATGTCACCGAGCTTGAAAAGGAGATAAGCATGGAGCTGGAACATGTTTCGTGTGGTGATGTCGAAGGTAGGTACGCCACGCGCAAAGTCAGCTAACTCATCATCGAGCGGGGTAAGGAAAGACGTGATATCCTTTGGCTGACGGGGTCCAGGAATGACACCCACACATATAGATTTGCGACGCGGGTTCGAGAATTTGGGGGAAGGTTGTAATTCTGTAAAACGATGGGTGTGGCGCAAGGGCCTTTTCGGCGTCGGCGATATAGTAGATAGCTGTCGGTACACAATGAAAGTGCAATGTCGCGAGAATCAGAGAAGTATCGATGATCTAACTTTTCTCCGTCAATGACAACACGGTGTCGGCAAAGACATTGATAGTGAGCCGAATCAAAGATGTCGCGGATGTGGGTGGGGTCGTGGTGGAATTCAGCACGATACGACATCTTGGTAACCATTTCTTCATTTTGGAAAAAGCCTTGGAGGCGAGGGATCAGGGGGAAGTATGTGAATTGGTGTCGCGGTTGACCATTAAGTTTGAATCGGGGTTCGTGACAGAAAGGGCAAGATTGCTGATCTCGATATCTCTGAGTGTACGCGATACAAGAATTTGGACAGCAATCGTAAGTAGTGGACTTGATTCCAGTGAAAATTCCCATCCGCCGGAAAATGACATATTCGGAGTCGATATGAACTTTATCACGGAATGCGAAGCGTACATTGTGGAATGCACTTCGAGTCATGTTGCTCGACATGATGAGGTTGAATGCGCGCACGTTGTCACGATCTTTGGCAGTTAGAATACGATCACCTTCGATACCAGGACTTCAGTTAGATTCTACACTGAGTTTTGTCAAACGTACGGGTGGAGAACAGCTCTTCTTCAAAAATATAGTCGTCAAGGTGCTCCCAATCATCATCCAAGATCTCCAGTTCTGTATCGTAAGCTTGCACTAAGGGTTCGTCGTCGTCACTGGTCTCCAAGTCACTCGACTCAGAGTTCTTTGCAGAGTAGAATGACGTGCTACCCTCAGAGTCTGAATGATGTCCAGCAATGTCTTCTGCGTCAATAAGGATTCTATTTGAGTCTATCCGAGTTGTTTTGTTGCATGGTTTTTTCACGTCTGTCCCCGACCCTTGCGAGTCGCCTGCCAGCAAACCTGATCAAGTACAGAACAATGATTACCACTGAGTTGCACCAATACAAATGTTTCGTAGGTGATATCTCACCAGTAGTGGGCCACGGCATCTCTTCGTCAGAGCCAGAGCCAGGATAAGGGCTTTCCGATGGTGCGATCTGATAAGCTCTACCGAGCTTAGCAACTTGTGCATAATGTTGTTGGCGTGCAGCGCGGCTCAAGAGCTTGCCACAGTTGCGCTTGCACCAACAGCGTTTCTTCTTTCGTGGATTTTGCCTTTGCCGATGTCGACCCATGATGATCTGGGCCATCAGGACGGAGTAGAGGGCTTGTTGGTGGGCGACTTGAAAGGAGTAGTTATGCTGGCAGTTGAACAGATGTATGGGTTTGCAAAAAAAAGAGGTCACAAAGACGCAGAGGGTAGCCTGAGGACTCGATGGGCAGCGCCTTCGGTGAGATCATCATCCAACCTTGCACGCGAGAGCAATCATGTGACCCTCACGTGACCAATTCCTTGAGATTAGACATTCAACGCGTCGCGTCTCCCGAGATCTCGCTTACCTCCATGGCCAAACTCAAGAATGAAAAGCAGAAGGCAGTTCAATCCCGTGAGTTATATGATCTCCTAATCTCAAGTACTAACTCCAACCCTTGTATTTCAGGAGAATGGCGAGAACATCACAAGAAAAAAGCTCACCACTCAACTACTAATAAGAAAACATCTAAAGATCAGATGATTTCCAAACCAAAAGGACGTCCCGGGCGTTCCGGAGCAGACGGATACAACATCCGTGAGGCCATGAGGGTATCAGGCCCACAATACAATTATTTTGTGGTGGGTCCGTTCACGCTGCTCTTATTATTTGATAACAACGTGACTTTGTTTTAGCATTGCATCCGGACACTTGTCATCAAATATCTCGATATAACCGTTCCTCTCAGTCGACAGCCTAACAGGCTCTTGGTTGAGAAGGTTATCATCAAGGTCTGTGAGAATATAGCACATATATGGACTGATTAGATCATCACATCGACAGGCACAATCTGTATGCCCAGAGTTACAACAATATGAAGGCGCTTGGGCAGTTCGGAATATCATGGGCCAGTATCTCCGAAACAGGACTACACAAGATCGCCAACGTGCGAAAGCGGTGAAGGTATGCACAGAGCATCACATCCTTTAATTCACACTGACTCGTACTTAGGTTCACTTGAAGAAGAATAAGAAGAAGAAGAAGAAATGGGCTCATTCGGACTCAGAAAGTGAAGATCTAGATGCCAAGGTATACACAAAGTGTCATATTCTTTTATTCACACTGACTCTCACTTGGATTCACTCGAAGGAGGAGAGGAAGAAGAAGAAGAAAAGGATTTGTTCAGATTCAGAAAGCGACTCGGATCTAGATGCCAAGGTATGCGTGAAGTGTCGCATCCTTTTATTTGTGCTGACTCTTGCTAGATTCACTCGAAGAAGAAGAAAAAAAGGAAACTTGCTTGTTTGGACTCGGAAAGCGACTCAGAAAGTGACTTGGAAAGCAACTTGGATCTAGATGCCAAGGTATGCATGGAACATCACTTTATTTTATTTGCATTGACTTTTACTTAGGTTCACTCGAAGAAGAAGACAAAGAGTAAACAGGCTCGTTCGGACCTGGAAAGTGACTCAGAAAGCGACTCGAATCTAGATGCCAAGGTATGCATGGAGCATTGCATTCTTTTATTTACGCTGACTCTTGCTTAGGTTCACTCGAAGAAGAAGAAGAGAAAACTTGTTCATTCAGACTCGGAAAGCGAAGATCTAGATGTGAAGGTATGCACGGAGCATCGCATTCTTTTATTTGCGCTAACTCTTGCTTAGGTTCACTCGAAGAAGACGAAGAAAAAGAGTAAACAGGCTCATTCAGACTCAGAAAGCGACCCAGAAAATGAAGATCTAGAATCATCAGATGACTCGGATGGCGGCTCAGAGTTAAAGTCTGATCTCAAGCTCAAGCATAGGTCAAGGCATCCATCGAAGCGACTGACTCAAAGAATTATAGTTTCTGAGTCTGAGGACAATAAGAGCGACAATGACAACAAGATGGCTGACCCCTCGAGTAGCGATGAAGAGGTAGATATTTCTTTTGAAAGGATATCAGTACTAGTAGCCTTAATCCTGCCCCACAGTTGACCAATGCTGCAAGGACCGAAAAGCAGGCACGAAAGGGTCAAGACACAACTGCGGGCCCCAGAAAAGCTGGCCCCGAATCATCCAAGAACGTACGTCTAACCATGCCTTACAGTTGATTGATGCTGCAAGGACTGCGAAGCAAGCCCGAAAGGACCAAGATGTTACTGGGGTGGACCAGGCAAGCGCCGGCAATCAGGTATGGTTTATCAATACTTTCATTATGTTACTACTGCTAGTAACCCCACCCCGCAGTCAACTGATGCCGCAAGAACCAAAAAGCAGGCGTGAGAAAAACAAGACACAACCGTGGCCCCAGAAAAAGCTGGCCCCAAATCATCTAAGAAGGTAAGCCCAACCATGCCTTACAGTCAACTGATGCTGCAAGGACTGCGAAGCGAGCCCAAAAGGACCAAGATGTTACCAGGGTGGTTCGGGCAAGCGCCAGCAATCAGGTATGGTTTATCGATACTCTTGTTATTATTACTGCTACTAGTAACCCCATCCCGCAGTCGACTGATGCTGCAAGGACCGAAAATCAGGCACGAAAGGATCACGACACAACTGCAGCCCCAGAAAAAGCTGGCCCCAAGCCTTCTCAGAAGGTAAGTTCATCATCAACTCTTCTTTAGTTCATAAAAGTGACGATGTGGATGATTGTAGCACCATCGTGACAGTGCTAAACGCCCTGAGGCAGACTTGGACACTGATACGGCCAATGAAATCCGCAATATCGATTTCCATTCAGACATCAGTGACTCCGAGGTCATGAATGCGAACGGTGATCAGCTCCGCCAATGCCCGGAGTGCAAAGAAGAACTTCCAAGCCTGATCTCACCTCAGCTCGCCGCTCATTTCAAAGATTACTGCAAAATTCGTCGAAAAGAAGGTCGATGGTCTAATTCTGTATTCCGCATGAGTTTGGAAATCTGTAATCTGCTTTGGAAAGCAAAAGCAAAGGACAAGTACCTCGATAGAGCGGCATGAAAGGGATGGCCAGTGACAACGATCAACTTCAATCTCATTCCAGGATGCATCTTGAGGATGATCGGCGAGCTCAATCAGCTCGTATTCGACAGAAAGTATCTCGAAGACTCGTTTATTTGGAAGGCATTCAAGACCTCACTTACGGACGACCAACTTTCCATCAAACAATTCTCGACCCTCAAACCTGTAAGCCCACTGCTTCAGACCATTCTTCGATCAAAACCAGGATAGTGAGTCTCATCGGCCAAAATTTGTAATTCCGGCTGATGTTGCACAGCTATGGAATGAAGGGAAACACGATCATCACGAACATGCTACTTGGCCTCTTTCCTCAGCAGACTACCCCGATCGACGCCTTCTACCCCCTCTCCCATACACAATTCTTCATGTTTGTTCTTGTTCCATACATTGGAACAGAACTTATCACAGAGGACCTCAGGTGCTCTCTCGAAGAGGCACATCTTCATATGATCAAGAGTTGTCGCACCGGGAAAATCCTCTATCCCGAATGTGATGACAACGACGAGGTTGATGCACTCTGCCGGAAGAATACCGCCGCCTTCAAGTTGTCTTGATCGAAAGCTAAAGGTAAACAACGTGAAACCAAGACTGAGGTTGATGAAAGCATGAAGGCGGCAGCGGCTGCACTGCTAGAATTGAATATGGTTTGTTCTTTTTGAAACTGTACCACTGTCGAGCGCCGAGTTGGAGACTAATTCCCACAGGCCCCCCATTTTCGACCAAAGTCAGCAACCACCGCTCAAGTGGTCGCCAATGACCTATTCCCTGAAGTCAGAGCCAGCACCAGTCACAGCATTCCAATGACCTCGCAGAACAGGCCAGAAGGCAATCAAGTAGTATTTCGAGTGTTTGATGTCACCATATCTTGCTAACATGTGTATTGGCCTCAGAATGCCACTTCGATGGAGATGACAACTGGCAATGAAGGTGTACCTGCCAACAGAAACCACAAAGACAAGAAAACCAAGCGCACCGCAAAAGCAAACGTAGTAATCACTCGCCGCTCACCAGTATTAGATGCACAGGCACTGACCACTACTGACATTACATGCAGGTCGAAACCAAAGAACATCACACTCGGGCCCGCGCAAAAGCTCAACCTAGCAAATGACTCGAACATGTTACACATGGACAATGTTCTCGTTCTCTTCACTTGCCATTACTGCAACAGTGTAATTCTCAGTCTCCAGTCAAGTTTCGAGTTCTATTTATGTGCAACTCTCACTGTGCTATACTCGCAACCTGTTGTATCCATTATGCTGTCTTTGTGCTAATAAACAGACGTATTTGACTACCCGTTTAAGATATCTTGAGCCCAAGGCTATACTAATAGATCATTGAGGATTCAATGTGCCGGTGGGTATGAACATTGGAAATCAACTACAAACCACTTGATTATCGACTACAAACCACCTGATTATCCAGCACAAACCACTTGACTATCGAGCACAAACCGTTTGATTATCGACTACAAACCACTTGATTATCGAGCACGAACCACCCAGTTATCATTGTGGGCGTCACTGATTCCCAATAGGAAAAAGTGGCAATCAGTGATATGGGCATTCGCTGATCTTCAGTTCGTGTCAGTGATTCCCAAGAGCAGCGACAACTGGTTACCAGCAATTCAGTCACATATTATCGTTGTAATTACTTCCCTCGGTGTTTCGTGAAGAGCACCTGGAACACCCGCGCCTGGACACTTCGGGGATACGTCGCTGCCAAGGTCATTCACTTCTACAACAGAGGATTGGACCCCGTATCTCGACCTAGAGTTCCCGAACTGGCACAAAAGTCACGGGAAATCATTTCAGAGATGGAGCAAGCCACTAGGGTTTCTGCACAACCACTGGTAGTACTTTGTCCAGGCTTGGCCAGCATTCGCGAGAAGTTGCGTTTCGCCCCAACCCGGCACACGGTGACGCTGGCAGAAGACGCTGCATACTCCTCGCTCGGTGTTTTCTCGGTTACAAGTACACCGGCAGTATATGGTGAAGGGGGTGGTGCACGAGGTCGTCTATTGGCGTATGTTCTCGCTCAGGGATCCGGAGACATGAGTATCCTATCCTTGCATTGGACTGGGCAGTCCGGCAGCTTCAACACTTGTCTGCCCGCCTGTATCAACGTATTGAACGGAACAGCGACGTCGCACCTCCCATTTAGGACGCAGAATTGGGAAGGACCGTCACGGCATCGTACGCTTCTTCATTCGACCTCGAGGTAGCCCTGAGATTATACGACCATCTGAACGAGCTTCCTGCACCTTGGTTCGCAGCGAGTCGGATAAAACTCCCATGCATCACTTTCCATCTTCCACCTCTTTCATTTTATCGAACGCGTTCAGGCCGCACTTATTGTGCGGATACTCTCGCCTTTGGGACGGTGAAAATCAGAACAAGACGTGGCCCCCCTCTGATGAAGTCTTTCTATCTCTTTCGCCCTCGGTTGGATGCTCTCTCAGAGCGTGTTCAAGATTCAGGTGCTGCAATTGTCGCGCCACCACCCTCACCAAACACGGACAGTGAAGAGATCCCGACGAGGAGATCGACGATGTTTCTCATCGCTTGCATCGCCGTCACGCCCTGCTTCCGCGCGTATGGTTGAAATGGACAGAGAGACGCAAGCACGACGGGTCGTTGCGCATCTCAGACAGCAGTGTGGTGCACTCCTGGTCACGTTGACATCTACAGGTGGACGTGCAGTCGATCACAGGCGGGTCGCGGTTGATAGCTTGACAACGTGAGTGAAAGCGGGCAAAGAAACAAGGAAGCTTGTCGGGTCCACTATGATAAGATGAACGCTCTCTGGAGATGGTCAGTCGCTAGATCGACGACTTTGTTGGATCGCACGCTGTTTTGAGACGCGTTGCTTTGTAGCAAAGTAGGCGCGCAAACGAGTGGGTCCAGCCTGTGTTGATACGGTTGTGTGGCATCTGACGTACGGGTATAGATGGAATCAACGATGCAGAAATACCAGTCCCTACTAGAAAAGACTCAATCGGTTGCGCCAAACCGATCAGACAGCAACCCGTGGCGGGGACAAGTTCTGTCGTCCAATGTAGCGATACCGCGATCCCGTGCGTCGATGCCGGCTAAGCCAATCATCCATGATGTAGTCTCTCCAGGTGCTGTACAATCGCTGCAGCCAGTTCCTCGGACATGATAGTAACGCTTGACAGGGGTCGAGCCGCCCGCATTCCCACTGCACGTCCTACCATGTGTTCGTCCTTTCCAGACGAATCCTTGGTTCGATACTGAGTTGCAGCAACAGAGGACGATACCTTATCTTCGTTTTCAACGTGGCGCCGGTTTTTTGTGTTTTGTCTATACATGCCTCTGGTGTTACAGCTGTGCATGAAATGACAGATGCTGGTGAGGGATTCTCTCGCTCTCTGTCCCCTTCTTCGTCTGGGCATCGAGAGTCCATATTTAGGGAGAAATAAGGGGGTGCTGTTTACTCCGCACGCGAACGTCCACATGCAATACCGAAGCGGCGTGCCCAGTTTTGGGACGACACGAAACCAGATATCGTACATTCAAAACATCACGTGTCACCTGGAATCCAACACACCCATCCGCGGTCACGCCTCATGCAAAACTTGAAAGCCACCGAGACTGAACGGCGTTGGCTCCTGGCCCTCACGCACCCACCCGATGTAATCCGCCGTCAACAAGGAAGCCCTCAAGAATAGAGACCCATCCAGCAACTCTGCGTCCTCCAGCTCGGTGCCTTTGAAGTACCCTGCGGGACGCCTACCATAGAGAGTGTCAAAGTGTGCAAATGTGCGTTGGATCTTGACGAAGTGATCATTGGGATGCGTGATCGCCGATTGCAAGACGGGCAGGAACGGATTCGGGGTTGGTGTTGTTTCAGTGGTGGGAGGCGTCTTTGGTGAAGGTGTTGTGGGGACCGAAGGTTCTACCGACGTGGTCGTCATGAAAGACTTGATGTTCAAGACTGGTCGACCGCGTGCGACCCACCACGTGAGAACTGTGAAAAGATAACGGCGCAAGAGAAGGACTTGGGATCGTGGAGTGAGGTACGCAATCAGGGAAGGGAGGAAGATGCTCGAAGTCACCATGTGCATCCTAACCAACATACAAATCAGTCGACAATATTCACCCTCATGGGTACGTCAAAATAAGTGTCACGCACAGGAAGAAGTCAGATTGGAAGCCATTTGGTGTCGATCCTCCGACACCGTAAACCAAGGAGCTTAACCAAACAAGTTCTTCCATTTTACGCTCGACTTCACCTGGCTGATCCAAATCGATGGTCCATTGCTCGGCATGTTCCCTGACTATCGGAGAATATTCGTTCAGTAGTTCTGCGGAGTCTCCGGGTGCCCTGTGATTGAGTCTATCGTCTTTCAGTATGCGAGCCACGATGTCAAATGCGTGTACACCTCCAGCCTTGGATACAATAGGAGTATTGGTGGTAGCCGGGGCATCCAACGCAAAAGACCAAAGGTGGTTCGCAATGTTGTCAGCACTATTCGTCGAACTGGGAGTAAAAAGGGAAGCGGAAAGAGATCCCCTGGCAGCCACATCGTGAACCGCTGCCATCGCGAGACCTTGAAAGTCCTCCTGTGAGTACCCATCCCTGTACAGCATGTCACACTACGTACCTTCGACAAACATCCCTTTCAAACCAAACTCGACTCCATATCCAACATGGATGAAAGGATGCACGAGGCCGGCAACGAGACGGGCCAACATTTCGGGTTGGGTATTCGCATCTCTTCCTTGCTGGAAGTTATACTTGTCGGAAAAGACAAACTCTTCGAGAGTGCTTGCAGCACCCTTTTCAGAGACTTGCTCGGAAAAGAAGGAGACATATCCTTGGTAGAACCTTGCGTGTGTGTTAGATAGGGAAATCCGATGCGGAACGTAAAACTTACTTTTCGTCCGCCAAGTGATCAACGAAATTCTCTTCAGTGATCGGGTGGGGAGACTCGACCACGGGGCGTTGAATTTCACTATCACGCTTGTAGTAATCTCTGATGATTGCCGCGGGTCCGCCTAGAGCATAGATCGCAAGTGCGCGGTGTGTGATGTGGCTAAGCACTGGTCAACATTGTTTCTCGTTTCTGACCGAGAATGTGCACGTACTTGTGGAAACGCGTGTTGTTGAAGAAAATATGGTGACGCTGGTGATTATCCTTGAGGACATATTGAAGAGCAGCGAGTGACTCCAGAGTCGCCCCTGGGAGTCTCTGTGGGGAAAGCTGCGACGGAGGAAGGGATGGAGGGGGAAAGAGTTCGTCAAGCTTTTGGTGTGTTGTATCATTAGTGGATGACATGGTGAAAGCGATCTGTCTCTTAGAGATCGCCGCATCTCCCCGTCTTATAGTAGTAGCGTATCGATGCCGCACTGGCATCAGCTGCCATTTGGCACCATGCCATGTGCGCGAAAACGGCCGCATCGTTCCTCATGAGCTGTTCTATCTCACGGGTGGCGGCATCATGTAAGGCTGGCTTGTCAGCGTCTCTCTCAGGCTGATCAAGCGCCTCACCCGATGTCTCCACAATACTCCCGCGAATATGCTGTAGCTCAGTCAGCAGTCCCATATCGAACCAAGTCACGTCTCCTGGTTATCCAAGATTTATGACTTTGCCTACCTAATTCAGGTTCAGGATTAGTGAGCAGGCAGCCCCCTAATTCCACCAACCCCCCGTTACGCGTTATTTTTAGCAACGGTGGAAGCCTGCCGGCCGACAGCGGGAAACACTGGGCGACTATGACATACGGGTACAAGAAGGCTTGTACTAGGGTCGGCGTTGCCGACAGGGACCTTGCTGGACAAGAAGATTGAAAAATGGAGTATAGGAAGTAGATCGGGTAGGGATCATTGTGTGCACCTACAAATCGGGCCTAGCGAATAGGAGTTTATTTGTTGCTGTTGACATTTGGCAGACGAATGCCGCACATACACCTTGTTTCCAGCAAGGTAACTGTCTTGGATGTGTTCGTTTCGACAAAATTCCGCGCTGGCTCGCTTTCATGCCACATTTATTGTGCGGATAGTACCCCCGCCTTTGGGACGGTGACAATCAGAACAAGACATGACCTCTCTCGGATGAATTCTTTCCATCTCTCTCAACACCCTTGCTCTCTTAGAGCGCATCAATAAAGGTGGTGCAATCGTTGGGGAAGACGTTGCGCCAACCCCACCGAACACGGACAATGAAGAGATCCCGACGGGGAAATCGACGATTTCTCATCGCTTGCTGAACTTGCATTGCTGTCACACCCTACTTCTGCCGCGTATGGTTACGGACAGAGAGACGCAAGCGCGACGGTTCGTTGCGCATCTCAGTCAGCTATTTGGTGCTCACGTTGACATCTACAGGTAGAACGTGCAGTCGATTACAGGCGAGTCGCGGTTGATAGCTTGACTTGAACGTGAATGAAAGCGGGTAAATAAACAAGGAAGCTTCTCGAGTTGACTATGATAAGATGAACGCCCTCTCGCTAGACCAACAACTTTGTTGGATCGCACGCTGATTTGAGACGCGTTGCTTTGTAGCAAAGTAAGGCGCGCAAACGAGTGGGCCCAAGCCTGTGTTAGTATGGTTGTGCGGCATCCGACGATGCAGAAATGCCAGTCCCTACGAGAAAAGACTGGATCGGTTGCGCCGAACCGATCGGACGGCGTCGCATGGCAGGGACAAGTTCTGTCGTTCAATTTGTCGCGATACTGTGATCCCATGCGTCGATGCCGGCTTTGCGCTCCAAGCTAATCATCCGTGATGTAGTCTCTCCAGGTGCCGTACCATCGTTGCAGCCAGTTCCTCGTGCATGATAGTAACGCTCGACAGGGGTCGAGCCACCCCGCACGTCCTACTATGTATTCGTCTTTTCCAGATGAATCCTTGGTTCGATACTGAGTTGCACCAACAGAGGACCATACCTTAGCTTCGGTTTCAACATCGTCGCGGCTCCGGTCGGTTGTGTTTTGTCTGTACATACCTCTGTATTGTTACAGCGGTGGGTGAAGTGACAGATGCTGGTGAGAGATTCTCCCGCACTCTGTCTGCTTTGTCTGGGAATTGAGAGTCCATAATTAGAGAAAAATAAGAGGGTGATGTTTGCTCCGCACGCAAAGGTCCACAGGCAATACCGCGAGCAGCATGCCTAGTTTTGGGACGACATGTTTTCAAGCAAGTGATCAGAATGAGCGACGACGATGGAACGAAAATCCAACAGATTGCAACGACTGAGCGGGGGACTAAACGAAACCAGATATCGTACACTTGAAGTTTGAACCATCATGCATCAACCAATGACACCCATCAGGATTACGCCTCACGCAAAAAAACCATCGAAACTGAACTGTCTTGGCTCCTGGCCCTCACGCACCCATCCGATGTAATCCGCCGTCAACAAGGATGCCCTCAAGAACAGAGATCCATCCAGCAACTCTGCGTCCTCCAGCTCGGTGCCTTTGAAGTACCCTGCAGTGCGCCTACCATAGAGGGTGTCAAAGTGTGCAAATGTGCGCTGGATCTTGATGAAGTGGTCATTGGGATGCGTGATTGCCGATTGCAAGACGGGCAGGAACGGATTCGCGGTTGGTGTTGTTTCAGTGGTGGGAGGCGTCTTTGGTGCAGGGGTTGTGGGGACCGAGGGTTCTATCGACGTGGTCGTCATGAAAGACTTGATGTTCAAGGCTGGTCGACCGCGCGCGACCCACTGCGTGAGAACCGTGACAAGATAACCACGCAAGAGAAGGACTTGGGATCGTGGAGTGAGGTACGCAATCAGGGAAGGGAGGAAGATGCTCGAAGTCACCATGTGCATCCTAACCAACATACAAATCAGTCGACAATGTTCACCCTCATGGGTACGTCAAAGGAGGTGTCACGCACAGGAAGAAGTCAGATTGGAAGCCATTTGGTGTCGATCCCCCGACACCGTAAATCAAAGAGCTTAACCAGACGAGTTCTTCCATTTTACGCTCGACTTCACCTGGCTGGTCTAGGTTGATGGTCCATTGCTCGGCATGTTCCCTGACCGTCGGAGAATATTCGTTCAGTAGTTCTATGGAGTCTCTGGGTGCCCTTGGGTCGAATCTATTGCCTTTCAGTATGCGAGCCACGATGTCGAATGCGTGTACATCTCCAGCCTTGGATACGATAGGAGTATTGGTGGTAGCCGGGGCGTCCAACGCAAAAGACCAAAAGCGCTTCGCAAGGTTGTCCACACCATTCACCGAATCGGGAGTAAAAAGGGAAGAGGGAAGAGATCCCCTGGCAGTCACATCATGAACCGCTGCCATCGCGAGACCTTGAAGTCCCACTTTGAGTACCCATCCCTGTACAGCATGTTAAACCACGCACCTTCGACAAATATCCCTTTCAACCCAAACTCGACTCCGTATCCAACATGGATGAAAGGATGCACAAGGCCATCAAAGAGACGGGCCAACATTTCGGGTTGGGTATTCGCGTCTCTTTCTTTCTGGAAGTTGTATTTCTCGGAAAAGACAAACTCCTCGAGAGTGCTTGCAGCACCCCTTTCAGAGACTTTCTCAGAAAAGAAGGAAACATATCCTTGGTAGAACCTTGCGTGTGTGTTAGATAGAGAAATCCAATGCGGAACGTAAGACTCACTTTTCGTCCGCCAAGTGATCAACGAAATTTTCTTCAGTGATCGGGTGGGGAGACTCGACCACGGGGCGCTGAATTTCACTATCACGCTTGTAGTAATCTCTGATGATTGCCGCGGGTCCGCCTAGAGCATAGATCGCGAGTGCGCGGTGTGTGATGTGGCTAAGCGCGGGTCAACATTGTTTCTTGTTTCCGACGGAGAATGTGCACGTACTTGTGGAAACGCGTGTTGTTCCAGAAGATATGGTAACGCTGGTGATTATCCTTGAGAACATATTGGAGTGCAGCGAGTGACTCCAGAGTCGCCCCTGGGAGTCTCTGTGGGGAGAGCTGCGACGGAGGAAGGGCTGGAGCGGGAAAAAGTTCGTCAAGCTTTTGGTGAGTTGTAGTATCGTTGGATGACATGGTGAAAGCGACCTGTCTCTCAGAGATCGCTGCATCTCCCCGTCTTATAGTAGCGTATGAGATGCGGATGCGGCACCTTTGCGGTGACTCATCGATGCCACATCAGCTGCCATTGGCGCCGTGTGCGCGAAAACCGCATCGTCACTCCTCAAGTCGCCATGAGCTGTTACATGTTACGGGTGGCGGCATCATGTGAGTCATGGTCAACGTGTGATTGGCTGGCGTCTCTCTCAGGCTGATCAAGCGCCTCATCCAACGTCTCCATAATACTCCCGCGAATGTCCTGTGGCTCAGTCAGCAGCCCCATATCGAAACAAGTCACGTCTCTTGGTTATCCAAGATTTGTGACTTTGCCTACCTGATTCAGGTTCAGAATTAGTGAGCAGGCTGCCCCCTAACTGCCCCAGAGGTGGAAGCCTGCCGGCCGACAGCGGGAAACACTGGGCGACTACGACATACCGGTACAAAAAGGCTTGTGAGGGATTCTCTCGCTCTGTCCCCTTCGTCTGGGAATTGAGAGTCCATATTTAAGGAGAAATAATAATGTGATGTAAGTTGCTCCGCACGCGAATGTCCACATGCAATACCGCAAGCGACGCTCCCTACCAAGTTTTGGGACGACATATTTTCAAACAAGTGGTCGACGACGGGATAAAAGTCCAACAGATTGCAACGTCTTGAGCGAGGGACTAGACGGTACATACCAGATATCGTACTTTTGAACCATCATGCATCATGCATCACCCGGCATGCAACCACACCATCGGGGTCACGCCTCACGCAAAAAAACCATCGAGACTGAACGGCCTTGGATCCTGGCCCTCACGCACCCATCCGCCGTAATCCGCTGTCAACAAGGAAGTCCTCAAGAACAGTGATCCATCCAGCAACTCTGCGTCCTCCAGTTCAGTGCCTTTGAAGTACCCTGCGGTACGCCCACCATAGAGGGTGTCAAAGTGTGCAAATGTGCGCTGGAGCTTGACGAAGTGATCATTGGGGTGCGTGATCGCCGATTGCAAGATGGGCAGGAATGGATTCGGGGTTGGTGTTGTTTCAGTGGTGGGAGGCGTCTTTGGTGCAGGGGTTGTGGGGACCGAGGGTTCTACCGACGTGGTCGTCATGAAAGATTTGATGTTCAAGACTGGTCGACCGCGCGCGACCCACCACGTGAGAACCGTGACAAGACAACGGCGCAAGAGAAGGACTTGGGATCGTGGAGTGAGGTACGCAATCAGGGAAGGGAGGAAGATGCTCGAAGTCACCATGTGCATCCTAACCAACACAAATTAGTCGACAATGTTCACCCTCATAGGTACATCAAAGGAAGTGTCACGCACAGGAAGAAGTCAGATTGAAAGCCATTTGGTGTCCATCCTCCGACTCCGTAAACCAAGGTACCTAACCAGACGAGTTCTTCCATTTTACGCTCGACTTCACCTGGCTGGTCCAAATCGATGGTCCATTTCTCGGCATGTTCCCTGACCGTCGGAGAATATTCGTTGAATAGTTCTACGAACCGAGCGATGGAGCCTTTGGGTGCCCTGGGGTTAAATCTATTGTCTTTCAGTATGCGAGCCACAACGTCGAATGCGTGTACACCTCCAGCCTTGGATACGATAGGAGTATTGGTGGTAGCCGGGGCATCCAACGCAAAAGACCAGAAGCGGCCCGCAATGCTGTCCGTACCATTCGTCAAACTGAGAGTAAAAAGGGAAGAGGGAAGAGATCCCTTGACAACCACGTCCTGAACTGCTGCTACCGCGAGACCTTGAAAGTCCTACTGTGAGTAACCCATGCCTGTACAGCATGTCACACCACGTACCTTCGACAAACATCCCTTTCAACCCAAACTCGACTCCGTATCCAACATGGATAAAAGGATGCACGAGGCCTTCAAAGAGACGGGCCAACATTTCGGGTTGGGTATTCACATCTCTTCCTTGCTGGAAGTTGTACTTGTCGGAAAAAACAAACTCCTCGAGAGTGCTTGCAGCACCCTTTTCAGAGACTTTCTCGGAAAAGAAGGAGATATATCCTTGGTAGAACCTTGCGTGTGTGTTAGATAGGGAAATCCGATGCGGAACGTAAAACTTACTTGTCGTCACCCAAGTGATCAACGAAGTTCTCTTCAGTGATCGGGTGGGGAGACTCGACCATGGGGCGCTGAATTTCACTGTCACGCTTATAGTAGTCTCTGATGATTGCCGCAGGACCGCCTAGAGCATAAAGTGCAAGGGCACGGTGCGTGATGTGGCTAAGCGCGGGTCAACATTGTTTCTCGTTTCCGACGGAGAATGTGCACGTACTTGTGGAAACGCATGTTGTTCCAGAACACATGGTGACGCTGGTGATTATCTTTGAGGACATATTGGAGAGCAGCGAGCGACTCCAGAGTCGTCCCCGGGAATCTGTGTGGGGAAAGCTGCGACGGAGGAAGGGATGGAGCGGGAAAGAATTTGTCAAGCTTTTGGTGAGTTGTAGTACCGTTGGATGACATGGTGAAAGGATTTGTCTCCTGGAAATCGCCGCATCTCCCCGTCTTATAGCCCTTCCCGGTGACCCATCGATGGCATCAGTTGCTATGCCGCGTGCGCGAAAACCGCATCATTCCTCAAGTTCCCAGCCTATCTGCAAGACGAGTGGAATGAAAGATACGCGGTCGGTAGAAGTTCGATGGCTTACGGACCTTAAGTTATGATCGTGGGATAGAGGCATCTCAAATCAGTAACTTTACACGGTAGCTTATTACGACTAAATTTGGCTTTGTTGTCATGGAGCTCCGCCGGCGGGCGCGCTAAAGTAAGCGCGTGCCCAGGGGCATGACGGCTGTGCAGTAACTGTCGTCGACGCTCGCGTGATTTTTGGGTGGCAGACGATTCGGCGTGTCGGCTGATCAACAAGACAGGCACGTAGATTACATGGTACACTAGATAATCTGCTTGTTCCGAGCCCGAGAGCACATGCCGTCATTGAGTAATCGCGGACATGGGGGCCAACGTGCCCCATGCACGAAAATTGTCTGCTTTTCCATGGGGCACGCACGCCCTCCAAAAAAAAATCAGGCGCTCGGCCAAAAGCGTGCCCCATTGAAAACCAGATCCGTTTTTTCATGCGTGGGGCACATTGTATTTTCTCAGGTATTGTGACCACATCACCTCATCTTTACATCAATGAATTTGTTCATGCTCGCCGGACGTGATTCTGCGGTCAAAAAAAATGCGCTCGTGAGCACCATATATTCTACGTATTTACATGTGCTACATAGAAATTTTCCGCAACGACAACGCTGCAGAAACGAGTGTTTCCGTCCTTGCGAAGGTTTTTGCCTTGGCTGAGTCGCGCTGACCGGAGCTTGCCGACGCTGACTAATATTACCATTTTCGTACCTCGTTCGTGCCCGATCTAAAGGTTGCTTAGTCGTCTTCTTACCAAAGCACAGCAAGACCCGACAAGAAGAATAGTCTATAGTTAGACACTCTGCACGATGGAGCGAAGGAGTCCATATGGGATACAATGGATGTAGATTGTACGTAGATACAAGAGTATGACCAAGCGTATGACATGAGAAAGGGTATGGGCAAAAACCCGAAGTGCTTTTTGGACCGAAGCACGCTGCACTGCTGACCCGAAAGAGCGAGCTGCGAGGGTGGGATGGACACTGAGCGGGTCATGGAGCGGGATCAAGATCATGCGATGTGCAACGGACGATGCAAGGGTGGGATTGCGGAGGACGTTGCCAGACCTGAGAGTGTGTGGACAGCGGGGGTGAAAAACGAAAGGAGGGAGGAGCGCGGAGCTCTGAGAGTGCGAGTGTGCATGTATGACAACGGCTGTCCACAAAACCAATCAGCGCACCTCGCAGTGTAGAGACGACGTACCAGGACACTCCAGCACCCTCCAACAGCACCCTCACTGCCTGATGAACCCACACAATGACCTAACACTAGACCCCGAGTGTCACAGACTATTCTTGTCGGGTGACAAAGCCGTTTCAAACTAGTCCGACGAACCCGGTCGTAATACATATTTTGCGCAGAGTTTAGTGAGGCGAGGACAAAGTCAGACGAAGTTGGGGGACAGAATCACAATAGATTATTAGTCCCCTAAGCTACTACTAAGCTATATAAGTAATCGGATTGATTTGAATATCTTATCAATCCGATCGTGTCTCCTAGACTCGGCTCACTCGGCCGAGTGTGGCTTGTTTAGTTGCTTAGTAGCTACTATTATATAAGCTACTACAACAACATACATCGTGTAAAATTACTGACTAGTCTGAGCCACCCCGGCTGTATGCAAGGTCTCACGTATCTCTATCCCGTGATGCATGCACTTACTACATAGTAGTGCCACTGGTTTCATCTCTAGCGCGACGTTCCCTACCCTGGGGGAAATCAATTTACCCCATCTTTTCTCGCTTTCTGATCATCCCTCCACTTTCGGCGGTCACCGCATTGCTGTTTGGTGTAAGCATTCCATTGAAAACTCAAGTCAGGGTACGATGTCGTTCCCAACGGGGTTTCTCCCTTGATGGTTATACCCTGCTCTCTTCATTGCTTACACAAAGGTTCAACGTGCCCGACGATTTGGCGCCATCCAGCATGACAATTCGCTCAGTAGTCATCGATCCCCTGCAGGGGATGCCAGTGGGACTCACATGCAGCACATCGGATCGTGATTGTCATTCTTACTCTTACTTTGACGTGTCACAAGCGGAATGAGAATCGGGCCAATCGAGGACGAAGAGGGACCAGGTTCACATCATAAGTGACATTTGTTGCTCCATACCGTGGACAAGTGTTCAGACCATTCACGTCCTCAATCCCCCAATCCCATCGATCGACCTTTTGGAACAAGACATTGGCATTGGGACACTTTCAAGAGCTACGGTACTTCGGACTGAGTTGTGGCAACATATCAGACCTAGCTTCCGCGCTCTTCGTCACCGGCCTCATCCCTCATGGTCACACAGAGAATGATGGTAAATACGCTGATCGAGGACCAGATCGCTTACTTACACCTGCGTTAGAGGAGTCGGGGTTGCATGACATCCTACTTTTCTCACAGATGGAAGACCGAACGACTCTTCTGCCCATTGCCGATGCACGATCTCTTTATGACGCTCTCTCCACCCGCAAAGGGTCCCCAGGTCAATTCAGGATGATTGATTGTCGTGTAGCCAGGTACGGTCTCTCTGCAGGGTTGGACATGGTTGGAATGTGGGAGAGTAGTCGCTTTCATGTAGTTGAGGAGAGTAATCAACGTCGATGATTCTGAACCACATGCTATGCTGTAGAAATTTGGCACTGTAACTCATTTATAATACATGGACTCTCTCACCCCGCAGGCATACGGTATGGTGAGTGACAAGTAGAAGACGTATACGTAACATGTTCAAAGACCTGCGTGGATGAACGGAAGCCACTCGCCGAACGACGCATTACTATCTCGAACCCGCCCAATAGCATCGTGCAGTGCTCGTGCAGCTTCCCGACAATTCGGCCTTGTGCCCTTCCGAAACAGTTGCCCATATACGTCCCTTGCCACATCGGGCGCAATGGTATCACTGATCTTCCACATCGTCCCAATGACTGCCCCGTACCCCGCAAACAACATTCCCGCCACGATATGGATAGCCTCATCAGAGAGACGCTCGAAGCCCGTCGCCGTGTGACATGCGGAGAGAAACGCAAGTCCACCATGGGGACGTGACACCGCGATGATGTCACCAAGTTTCAGGCGGCGTTGATCGGCGAGACAAAGCCCACTGTTGGTCGGATGCGCGGCGTCTTGGACTCCATGGCACGCAAAATGGACCCAGTCCGCCTCCTTCATCAGTTCAAGTACTTCCTCGACCGTACCGTCAGAGGATTCCACGAGGGTGATGTGTGCTGAAGGCGAGTCCGCAATCACCTCCCTAATATGTGTCAACTCGGTGGCCACACCCGGAAGGTGGGATAGCCCATCTGAGGGCGGCTGGCGGACGGTAAGGAGGCGGAGATGGCTGCTAGGTGGGGTGCTAGAATGGGGTGACAGCGTAAGAATGCTGAGAGTAGGGGCATATGAGGACACAACAAAGTCAGAAACTTTGTGCCCAGGTTGCGCATGCTGGATGTCATAGAGACCAGCTCCATGGACGGGAAGAAACATGAAAGGGCCAGTCGGACACCAGAAAATACGTGATGGGTCCCCAGCTGGTGTCTATTCGGAGACAGATGAATGGACCAGCTGTGAACTCAAATGACATGACATGACGTACTTTGAAAGCCAAGGTATCCAGGACTGGTCTGACGATACCCTTCCACAAGTTGGATAAGAGAAATTCCCAGCTGTCACCGCCCTGTGTTTCAAAATTCCAGGTGTGTAGTTCGTGTGAAGAAGCTACAAGCTTGCCCTTCCTTTCGTCGGGGTGTATGTCACAACCGTGACCACGCAATTTGTGCACCATGTTCTGGAGAAACGTAGATCGTTCGAAAGTGAAATTCGGAAGGGGAACATGGATTGCATGATCGATGTCAGGAAGAACAATCAACGCATCGCAGCGGATTTCTGCAGCGTTGAGTATGACCACCGGTCCTGAGTGTGCCGAAGCTCGGAGCTGAGAGAATTCTTTGTGGAGGAGGAATCGTTCAAAATCAGGAAAGCCTCGGATCTCGTGGAGAAGTTTATCTCGCTTGATCGCGAGCGCACGGTGGTTATCAGCTTCCGCTTTCAAGGACCGCATTGCACGATCATGCGCTGAACTTTGAGCCGGTTCCAAAAGTGCGGACAAAGATTTTTCGCGAGCGTTACTGGCATCCTCTAGTGCAGCAGACAGTTCCCGAAGTCTACGAGCGTGATCGGGATGAGCAAACGATAACTCTTCATACGAATTGCGGAGCCGAGACAGCTCACTCCACACAATCGAGCGTCCTTGCTCGAGCCACTCCACAGCAGTCTCCGGGAATCCCAAATTCAGAGCTGCTGCTGCTGCCTCCCGAACCACATCGGCACCACGCGTGAGTTCACGGTAACGGCCTGTAAGAGAGAGGCCAATCCATGCGAGTTGAGGAAGGAGGCTAATGGCAACAGAGCATGCATTAAAGAGGGAGTGATGGTGTATGTGGCGTGCACATGATATCCACTTGTGTGATGCACCAAATCGAACACTAATGGGGCCGGTGGGGGCGGTCGCAGCATGGGAATACAGGAAAATTGCTTGCTCGACGTCACTCGGCACCCCAAGGCGATCGAAGCGAGCTCGGAAGGAGTTGCCGAAGTTGCTAAGACGGAGGGGCTTGTGAGGGTGACCATGCGGAGTGAGCTCAACAGCATCTCTTTGTCTCGAAATTGCGTCCTCAAGGTCACTGAGCTCTCCGATGCGCTCGAAACGAGCGAAGGAGAAGGTGCCGAGGTTGTTAAGCAGGCCGGGCTTATCAGGGTGACCATGTCGAGTGAGCTCAAGAGCATCCCTTTGTCTCGAAATTGCATCCTCGAGGTCACTGAGCTCTCCGACATGGTCGAAACGAAAGAAAAAGGAGATGCTGAGGTCGCCAAGACGGCGGGGCTTTTCAGGGTGACCACGCGGAGTGAGTTCAACAGCATCCCTTTGCCGCGAAATTGCGCTCTCAAGGTCACTGAGCTCGCCGAAGCGCCGGAAACGAGAGAGGAAGGAGTTACCGAGGTCGCCAAGATGGCGGGGCTTGTGAGGGTGACCATGCGGAGTGAGCTCAACAGCATCCCTGTGTCGCGAAATTGCGTCCTCGAGGTCACTGAGCTCCCCGAGACGCTCGAAACGAGCGAGGAAGTAGTTACCAAGGTTGTTAAGATGGCCGGGTTTCTGAAGGTGACCATGCGGAGTGAGCTCAACGGCATCCCTTTGTCTCGAAATTGCGTCCTCGAGGTCACTGAGTTCCCCAACGCGCTGGGAACGAGTGAAAACGGAGGTGCCGAGGTTGTCGAGGAGGCCGGGCTTGTCAGGGTGATCATGTGGAGTGAGCTCAACAGCATCCCTGAGAGCCAAAGTTGCATTCTCGAGGTCACTGAGCTCCCCGACGTGCTGGAATCGAACGAGGAAGGAGTTTCCGAGGTCGCCAAGACGGCGGGGCTTGTGAGGGTGATCATGCGTAGTGAGCTCGACAGCATCCCTGAGTGCCAAAATTGCATCCTCGAGGTCACTGAGCTCCCCGACGCGCTCGAAACGAGTGAGAAAGGAGTTGGCGAGGTTGTTAAGATGGCCAGGCTTGTCAGGATGATCACGCGAAGTTAGCTCAAGAGCATCCCTTTGTCTTGAAATTGCCTCCTCCAAGTCACTGAGCTTCCCGAGGCGGTCGAAATGAGCTCGCAAGGAGTTGCCGAGGTTACCAAGACGGGCGGGCTTCTCAGGGTGACCATGCGGAGTGAGCTCGAGAGCATCCCTTTGTCTCGAAATTGCGTCCTCAAGGTCACTGAGTTCCCCGACGCGCTCGAAACGAGCTCGGAAGGAGCTGCCGAGGTTGGAAAGATGGCCGGGCTTGTCAGGGTGACCATGGGGAGTGAGCTCAACAGCATCCCTTTGTCTTGAGATTGCGTCCTCGAGGTCACTGAGCTCCCCGAAGCGCCGGAAACGAGCGAGGAAGGAGTTGCCGAGGTCGCCAAGACGGCGGGGCTTGTCAGGGTGATTGTGCGGAGTGAGCTCAAGAGAATCCCTTTGTCGCGAAATTGCATCCTCGAGGTCACGGAGCTCCCCAACGCGCTGGAAACGAGTGAGAAAGGAGCTGCCGAGGTTGGAAAGATGGAAAGGCTTGTGAGGGTGACCATGGGGAATGAGCTCAAGAGCATCCCTTTGTCTCAAAATTGCGTCCTCGAGGTCACTGAGCTCACCGATGCGGTCGAAACGAGCTCGAAAGGAGTTGCCGAGGTTGCCAAGACGGGCGGGCTTCTCAGGGTGGTAACGCGGGGTGAGCTCGACAGCATCCCTGAGTGCTAAAATTGCGTCCTCGAGGTCACTGAGCTCCCCGACACGTTCGAAACGCGCTCGGAAGGAGCTGCCGAGGTTGGAAAGATGGCCAGGCTTGTGAGGGTGACCATGTGGGGTGAGGTTAACAGCATCCCTAAATGTCGAAATTGCGTCCTCGAGGTCACTGAGCTCCCCGAGGCGCCGGAAACGGGCGAGGAAGGAGTTGCCGAGGTTGGTAAGATGACCAGGCTTGTAAGGATGACCACGCGGAGTGAGCTCAACAGCATCCCGATGTCTGGAAACCGCGTCCTCGAGGTCACTGAGCCCCCCAACACGCTGGAAACGAATGAGGAAAAGGTTCCCGAGGTCACCAAGACGGGCGGGCCTGGCAGGGTGACCATGCGGAGTGAGCTCGACAGCATCCCTGAGTGCCGAAATTGCGTCCTTGAGGTCACTGAGCTCCCCGACGCGCTCGAAACGAACTCGAAAGGAGCTGCCAAGGTTGGAAAGATGGCTGGGCCTGTGAGGGTGACCGTGCGGAGTGAGCGTAACAGCAGCCCTTTGTCTCGAAATTGCATCCTCGAGGTCATCGAGCTCGCCAACGCGATTGAATCGATACCGTAAAGCCACGCCCAGGCTCCCCAGTGCTGCGGTGTATCGGTAATCATCAATAGAAACAGACTTGACCAATCCCTCCAAAATTGCGATTGCCTGTTGCAGGTCGGTTAGATCACCGAGTCGTTCGAAGCGGTCCAAAAGCTGGTCCCCCGACATTGATGGGTCCCTGACTACTGAACGTGCAGCCGAATCCTGCTCTGCCGACGATTGGCCATCAGTCCGAATGGCGTCCGCTCTACGTCTAGCATGCAGTTGCAGCACGAAGGTTGCCGCACTGTTCTCGTGACTGTCTGTGGTGCTGAGCTCCGTCGCTTCATGCAACAGCGCCTCAGCCCTTGCTCTTTCAATTTCATCCCTCTCCTTCCCGAACCGCGCGAAATGCACCACGGCTAGCTGAAACAACGTGGAAGGCCGATCCAAGTGGTTGACAGGACGGGCAGCAAGTGCATTGCGATACATGTCAAGAGGAACATCGAAGGATGCATTCGTGCCCTCTAGCTGACAGAGGATGAATTTTGCCATCGCCAGGTTTGACTGAGCAGCCGCAATACAAGGATGGTCCAGCGGACAGAAGCTGAGTGCTGACTCAAACTGTTCAAAAGAATGCTCCAGGTCCCGCTTCTCCCCGTGCTTTCGGTAACGTGAGAGTGCCCTATGGCCCTGGTTTGTTGCGTCTTCCAGCTTGTCGAGGGATTCTGTGGTTGACTGTGACATACACTGATTAACGAGCGTGTTGACACAAGTCGCCTACTCACGCCATGGGGAGCAAGGACCTTCAACGCTGATGAATCTTGGCTCTCGCTCTTCCAATGTTTGGTAGTTACCAAAATGGATGAGCAGGGGGACACGACGTCCCCGTCTATTGGGGGAAAGGTGAACGCTATTATTACGTGAGTATCCAGACCCTTACACAAAACCCTACCCCACTCACGAACGTCCTTTGCACTGCAGTCCAATAGTTCCTCTACGGTAATTGTCAACTCTCGTAGCTGTTCCCCAGTACCCAACGTGGGCTGCAATTCGAAGGATGCGTAGACCTCAAAACAAACGGCGGTCGATGGATCCGATGGTCTAGGATCTCTGTCAGGACTAACCCCAGCTGGAAAAGTGGGGAATCTCACATTGGAATCGGCCCATTCCATTGGACGACGTCGTGACTCACTGACGAACGTTTATTTTCGGTTCTCCACTCAAGGCCACTGTGGTGCACCAAGGCATAAAAACCTGCGGGGACTCGTCTAAGGCCAAGAGCGACATCTGTCACTCGGATACCTGCCTGTCATTAGCAATCTTTGCAAGCTGTGTAAAAAAATGAACTTGTTACTCGTGATGACCGTTTCTTCAATCTTGTCGGTGTGTATTGCACCGCCTGGAGGACTGGGCACATCCTGTGGCTGGTCCCCAGGTCCAGGGGTTTCCTCCTTCTCTTGCTCATTCCCCGTACATTCGGGGTCGGGGTCAGGAACGCTGGGGATTTTCGCGCCGTCCTGCAGGATAGGTCAGTTGATAAACTAGGAGAAGGTATGAAAACCCACGATCAGGGCACTAGCTGTCTCCGATTCCGATTGTCGTCGTTGATCCCTGGTGCTCAAAGAGCAGTCCATCGTTATCTAGAGCGACAAAGTGGGTTGTTGAAGTATGCAATGAGGGACATCATGATACCTGAAAAGCCTTTATGTACGTCCTTCGTTACACAGCAAATCGAATGCGTAGCTGCGGAGCAGTGCACGGAGCAAGTTGGAAGTAGCGCGCGTGCATCCATGAGTTCATGATGGCATCATCATGCTGTGCCGCGTGCTGCTTTGACCCGAAACTTGAATATTTGGATGACTACAGGGCCAGTGAACGTGGCACCAACGAGGTGGGATCGGGAAATGGTATTACGAACGCTCTTGCGAAAGAACTGTATCCGCAGGGTAGTGCACGTCTGTTCAAGTTGAGAATAGTAGAATCTACCACAGTGCCACATCACGAAATCGTTGAGAAAGTTACAACAAACGTGATGCAGGGCGCCACATCCGTGGCAACTTCACCCAATACGGCATAGCGTGTGCCCATTTGTTCTCCACGACGCCCATCTGTTGCGAGCCGGCAACACGACGACGTCGTACTCGATTACAGTGTCTGCCCGCGACATCAGTGATGCCTTGTTCATTGAATCATATTCGTGCTGCAGGGTGTTGCATGTTGAGTCACACCAGGCTGTTCACGCTGTAAAAATACATTTGACGGACGTCTACGCTACCCTCGCCGCTCTCACAGATATGCAGCCCATACATCCGCCGCCCATGACGCAGGAAGACTCGCGTACATGCACAGGGTGACCGTCCTCCAGGAATTCACAGTTAGTCGTTGCGAAAGGTTGGGCGTGTGTATTAGCTCGCTTGACATCGAGGAACCCGGAGTCTGTGATTTGCATCAAATTGTCCCGTACAGTCTTGAGATAACGAACTAGACTGGCAAGCGTTCGTGCGTGGAGTCAGGCTGGCACAAAGAACCACCTCATTTCCGAGTCCTCTTGCCTAGTGTGAGCGACAACTTTAATCTATGATGAAATAGTGTGAGTGGTATCCGTGCACCCGGGAGTGGAAAAATGCATATTCATACATTCTCATAATTGGCACCTTTAGGGAGCTTCCAGATGTATACAGTATTCGGAGATTGGATGCTTGCGGAAACTCCATGTCAACGGGGGAGGACAAATAAATCAATGCAAAACCCACGAGTAGTTGCCACCCTCACGCTTGACGAGGGTCCAGACCATAGAGGTGCGGGAACCGTGGAGTGAAGCACCCTATTAGCATTATAATTGATATCATCCCATTCCCAAGCGCACGTACTTGCACCTGGTCTGCATACGCGTAGCTTCCATTGGACAATGGTGACCTCGTTGCTGGTCTCTCCGTGCTATTTATTCGTAATCCTTCACTACTGAAGAGGCGAGTGGAGTCCTGTACAAAGCCGAACACAAACCTTGTCATATCTATTACCCGCAGAGATTGGACCCGACGGATTACCGTCAATGAAGTTAGTGAAATAGCCGGAGAACTGGCTATTGCGGATTCTGTATACACCGTCGAGAACGAGAGGCAATGTAAGTAAAACGTCAAGTTGGGGATGCTCTGGATGTTGGTGCACATTCGAGCCAGAAAGGCTGGAATTTATACGTTTGCACAGCCGACCTGCTACTAGTCAAAGCGGAAACTGCGGCAGAGAAGCTCCCTGAAGTTTAACAGGCCATGCCAAACGTTTCTGGACGTGCAGCGACTCGGAGACTGCGCCTGCCACCCACTGGTTGGGTGCTTTCCAAGTCAGTGGTACACTTACCGAAACGGCACTCCGATATCTGGCGCCTACCTCATTCCCAATACCGAAATAGTGGGATATCATCGAATATCCTTCGATGCTATCGGAACCGATGATAGACGGGGCTGAAAGCCCTGGCTTGGGCATGGCTTGAGAGGGCTTGGGCAAAGCCCACTTGTCAGGCCTCAGGCCGGTGCTTGGCTTGAGACAGGGCCAGGGCTTATCTATATGAGTTGCAGAAATTCTGCGCATGCACGGAGTCAGGCAGCGATGAGTGATGACAATGCACACTGAAGTCGTTAGCTACGGACAGGTCACAACAGCGTTCAGAATGAGTCAAAAATACACCAAATGACCCACCAGCGCCAACTGAACAACTTGACAAGGCTGCACAACGATAAATTGAGCCCCAAGGCATCAAGCCCGAGGGGGAGAGGAAAGGTCGTTCGAGCTGTGAGGATGGACCTACTACAGAGATGAAACGGACACGTCGAGAGTGCCAGAAGGAGACGAGGACGCCAGGAACAGTCCTAAGAAACTGCGAAACATGTCAGAACACGATAGTGAACACTTGGCATAGAGGGTTACAAAACTCACCTTTGAGAGGTCAAGGTAAACCGGGCAACCTAGAAGACAAAATAGAGACAACAGGAGACGATTACAGTGACCTAGGAGGCCTTGGATGCGGTCAGAGCAACGACGTTGACAAGACAAACGCCGCGTGAAGTCGAGATACCAGACCAGGAGGCCACACGAGCGAGCCAGAGGTGTTGAGATGCCGACCAAGAGCGACGGTAGGACATTGACACGCCAGAGCGATGCAGATAGCGACCACACAGATGGAATACAAGAGGGAACGGATGCCACAATGAGATCCCCGTCGATAGACATAAAATATGGTCATTTCGTCCACAAGCAACATTTGCGCCAACGCCAGGCGGCATTCCCCTACTCGCCGCGAGCGCCTCCCCCTGGGTATGTACAATATTCCGACTGCCAACACTGCACTGGTATGACCGTTGCAAAACAGGTCCAGGCGGAACCGTGTCCATCCGTAAGAAAGCGATCAACGGCCTGAAGATCTCCGGGCGCAGTCGCATCTCACAAGCTATAAATATGGAGAGGTACATTCCCTCAGCAGGACATCACTGGCCGCTTCCATCATGTCCATGCACCAGAAGCTTGACGATCTCTTCCCCGCTCCATCCCTTCCTCCATCCCGACTTTCCCCACAGAGACTGCCAGGGGCGACTCTGGAGTCGCTCGCTGCTCTTCAGGATGTCCTCAAAGATAATCACGAGCGTTATCATATTTTCTTCAACGACACGCGTTTCCACAAGTATGTGCACCTTCTCTGTCGGGAAAGTCTGTCGGAAATGAGAAACAATGCTGACGCGTGCCTAGCCACATCACGCATCGCGCCCTTGCAATTTATGCTCTAGGCGGACCCGCGGGAATCATCAGGGACTACTACACGTCGGTTTGTAAAAATTGTACAACCAACATTTTTTTTGGCGATTATGGAGCCAATATGTAGATTATGTACATGTCTTGGATTCCGGCATTATTGCAGGACATAATTTAAAATAATCTCATGAGTTGATTGGACCCTCTTTCTATAGTGTGTACAGCTATTATACAATGTACATACAGTGGAACCTGTCAGCGCATGTGCGTCGTACTATACGGGCTACATCTTCTGTTACCCATGGATCCAGTATTTTGTAGATATACATCACACATAGACTCGGATCATACAATGTTTTTAGATTACAACATGTATGCTATGTTATTTCTACCCGTGACTGGCGGGAGCGGAGCGTGTGCTTGAGCACATGTCGCAGGTGCGGTGGAGATGCCGGGCACAGCAAATGGAGTGCGTCGATGTGGCTGCGTCATCCGATCGATCGTACCTCTTTTTCGTTGAGTTCCTCTCTCTCGCGCTCCTTTTCCATTCTCCCCACCATGGCGACTTCTTGCAACGTCGTGGGCATTATCGGCAACTGGCAGGAGCGGAGTGTGTGCGCACGCGCGGTGCGCGGCAGGGCACGGCAAGTGGAGGCAATGGTGCGCGAGTGAGCATGCATGCTCATGCTCATGGGTTGCGGCGCGAGATGAGGGCAGGAGAATGAATTTGAGGACAAGGGGAGGGCAGGGTGATCAGTGACGAGCCTTGGGTGAGGGTGAAGCAAAGCCGAGCCCGTGTGAGCGACACGTTGAGGCAAGGCAAGAGGCAAGGAGAGGTGAGCGAAACAAAGGAGAGGCGAGCACCAAGTCTTGAAAACCGTGTGAGTTTTCGTACGCCATGACCCGTGCCCGACTTGCGCTCGCCACTCGAAGTATCCAAGTGTCTGGTATATACATTGTACATTCAGGCAATGTGTACTCTATAATTTTTGGTGTCAATTATCCAAATTATCTGTCATATAATTGTAACAAACATGTACACATGGTCCCTGGCAATTAATGCAGGCACACCAACTCCATACACGCCCAAGTCAAGCTAACGTTCTGTAAACGTTGAAGTAAGTTGATATCAGGCTGACGTTGATGGCGTGTGTGAGCGGCGTTTTCCGTCTTGCGATTGTCGAGGGCATTACTAAACATGCACACGGTATCCCGGCCTGAATATACCTTGTTCATAATGTAATATATTTCTTCGTGGCCCACTGTAGTGTCAGCTGGCTATCAAGAGTGAAACATCTGACCTGCCTTGGAATTGCTGTACCGGTTACCTGGCTACTACGTTCAGCAGACATCCTGCTGTGTCGTGCGTGAAACAACGTAAGCGGTAGTGATCCAACGCTTGTGGTAAATACATACATCAGACAAGTGTGGTACGTTAGTATTATATTTGGTGAATGCTCGTGGTGCATAGATTAGAATTGACTCGATACAATCAAAGTTTTCATTTTGTTATGTGAGCGAGGGTGTCCATTCTGCATCTTGCCAATACTCGAGCACAGTGTGTTTGTGTGAGTGACGCATGATAGGTCGGACGCGAATGTAGCGCAAGCAGAAACAGTTACCCAGCGTGACTGACAATATCGATAATACAATGTACCGTAGTATACCCAATGCTCGTTGGGGTGCATGTTCCCGGGTTGCCAGCTTTACACCAATGTTGAAACCAAAGTATTTCATGTGCATGATGCGGCGGGGTACATGATGACAGTGTGCATTGATCGCACAGTAGGCAATGTAGTACTAATAGCTGTGGTAACAAGAGCGGAAGGGAGTGGGGATGGAGGCGACGTATCCACAGCGTACGATTAAGTGACGATGAAGACGACGTATCCACAGTACGCGATTAGACAGCAATAAGAGAGGGAGAGATAAGGAAGGACTCAGAACATCGTCCAGAGGCGACGGATGACGATAAGGGGACTAGGGAAATGTTACAGCCGCAACAACAAGGAATGGGGGGAGGGGGGGATGCTACAACCATGCGAGATCCTGGTGAATAGCTTTCTGCCACTCGGGAACGCTTCTCCTGTCCGATGGATGTAAAGACGCCGACCTGTTCTCAGCCGGGAATCGTTCAAGGTCTGATTGAAGTGAATCAGTGAAGAATCTATTGAACAGTTAGTTGCATTAAAAAAAAAGTCATGATCGATACGTGGACTTACCTTTCCCAAGTTTGCTTCCGTAGTTCCGCGCTGGGCTCATTGCGGACTGCTTCACGCATCTCGTCGAGGAGCTTGTCAATAAACTCCCAGAACTGGTTGCTAGACCAGGTCCGGATCTCATCGTTAACAGACTCAGCACTGTCGTCAGCCAAGGTATTAGATTCCTCTCGAGCGTCCGACCCAGCGACTTTCTTGGCTAGGGATTCTTCCACCATGGTGCTGAAAAGGACATAGTTTTGTCGCTGAAAAACATTAGCAACAAGTAAGCGGGATGCAGATCGCCTACCAAAAACGCAAACCGTCCCCATTGCGCCAACGTGACATCAACAAAGTCACGCCCAGCAAGAGACCTTGCAAGGCCAGATACGTGATTGTTCTTTGAGATGCTGGCCGCAATCTGTGACGGCGAGCGGTTAGTTTATAAACAAATTAAGGAAATCTCGTACCTTCGTCTTGATCTGAGATCGCTGCTTGGTCAAGACTTCCTTCATAAGAGTGTCGATGTAGATCGTTAGTCGAGCATCCTCCATCGCCAGGGGTGGGATGCTGAACACGGCAAGGTTCTTCTTGATGAAACCCTAAAGTAAGTTGAAAGGAAGTCAGTATCGAATGGAGTAACAGTACGGTACAAACCCAGATCCGATCGTTGATACTGTTGAGATAGTGTGAAATGTTCGCAGACAAGAGCGCTGTCTGGAGCCGATCCTGGAGGACGTCCTGCACGTGCAGAAGTGAGGTTTGTTTTTTTTACTTAATAAGAAACGTGATTACCTTGAACTCGTCTGACTTGATAAATGAATGGACGTCGTCTTTCATCCGTTGTCGCTCCAATGAAAGGAGTTTCCCGAAAATAGTGATGAGTGTTGAATGAACTCGTATTACACGGTAGTAGTTCATTTATAGTAGTTAGTTCACACGCACTTCATGTAGCGTATATAGCTTTCGGACTCAGTCATCTGAGTTCTAATTAACTCTTGACCAGCAACCGCTATCATCTCTGAGTTACTACACACAGCAGGTAAGCCAAGTAACTGCGTACTGCATGCTCCCAACAGGTTATGAGCCCTGGTGATTGTGCTGTGCGACTTGCTCGCCACCATCACTTGGTTTTTCCTGCTCCCGCCCTCAGATGCGCTATCCGCTCTCTGGTGCGGTAAGTCGCGTTCTAATGCGTCTTTACGCTTGAACACATGCGACATGTCGCGTCCTATGCGTCTTTACGCTTGGACATATGCGACCAGATCCTTGGACATATGGGGAGACTATGTCTCACCGGTCCATGGACTCTGAGAGCATAATGAGCGTACCTACGCCCCTTCCTCCTCTTCTCATTATCTCAGCTGGAAGTTAACTGACGCCTCTTTGTCCCAGACCACCCATTCTCACTATGTCCTCCAAGATCGACACTTCCAACGCCTCTAAGGTCCCCGACCTCAACGGTTCCAACTACCTTCGCTGGTGCCAGACTATGCAGGCCTACCTGCGTACCCTCGACGCCTTCTGGGCTATCACTACAGATTGCCCCGACGAACTTACCGAAGGGGAATCCGACCGGGTCATTAACCAATCTCGTATTGACGACTGGAACTCTGCCAACGAGAAGGCCCTTGGTGCCATGGTCTTGAAGATGTCCCCCACTCTCGCTCATCCCTTCTATGATGCGACCTCCGCCAAGGAAGTCTGGAACGCCCTCAAGGCGAAGTTTTCCACCCCGTCCACCACCTCCAAACATTTGGAGTTTAAAGCGATGATGGACACTGTCATTCCCGAGGACCAGCACCCCCAGGCTGCGTTCTCGAAGCTGAAGCAGCACTTCGACCTACTCCGGACCTACCAGACCGAGGTCCCCGCCTCCTTACAATCCCTAATTGTACTTGCGAAATTACCGCGGTACATGGACGTGTTCACCCAGCTTCTGAACATGTCCACCTCTGGACCAGCCGCCACCTCAGTGAAAGGAAAGGAGAAGGAAGAAGCAGCGGACCCGACGCAACTTCCCACCCTCGATGAAATCGAGCGTATGACCCTCGTGGCCTGGCAGCAATACGTCTCCAAGCGTAAGCCCAGACACGACGACCACGCGAAGAAAATCTCCGCGGTCAAACGTAAGCCTGCGGACCCCCAGTTCCAGCAGCAGCAGCAGCAGCGCCCACAGGGGCAGCAGCAGCAGCAGCGCCCACAGGGGCAGCAGCAGCAGCAGCGCCCACAGGGGCAGCAGCAGCAGCGCCCACAGGGGCAGCAGCAGCAGCGCCCACAGGGGCAGCAGCAGCAGGGGGGGAACCAGCAGCAACAGGGAGGACCGCAGCAGAAGAAGAAGAAGACCACTCGTGGTCAGCGTTCCGCACAAGGGCAAGCGAAGCAAGACGCTCGCGCCCAACGTCGCGAAAATACCCATTACAACGACGCCGGCCCCTCCTTCGCCTTCTCTGCCGCCACCATCATCGACCCCGCCATTGTGGAAGCCGGCCCCTCCGTCATCGACCCTCGCCGTCACGCTCACACCACTGGTGAGGCCCACTATGGCCCACCAGCCTTCCCCCAGACCAAGAATGCGATCTCTCTCGCTTGCCGTCTGGAGATCACTCCCACCATCGAGACCGTAAGACGTCTTGATAAAGTTGCGAACCGAAAACTCACTCGCACTCCTATCGTCAACCCTGGCGATTACGATTTTGGCGCCCCCGGTCCCTCGCGTCCACCGCAATACAAGGACCACAAAATAGACTCTCCAGTCCACTGCCTATCCCCGTCCTTTTCGGCCACCTTTGGCCTGGACGTCCCTTCCTACGAGGACGCGATGGAAGACGATTCGTCTTCGCTCCTCAATCGGCTTCACCAGCCCATACAGCCTGCCGCCCTCATTGAGATGGATGAAGACACTGTCTCCATCCACTCAGGCCAGGCCGAAGCTGGCGAATTCTATGCCACCCAGGATGACTTCTACGCCCCAGAAGAGGAAGAAGTCGAAATCCCGTTTGAGGATTACTTCAACCTGGACTGACGGATTCGAGGATGACACGTACGTCTCTTCCTCAGCCTTTCTCACATCTCTCAGACACTGATGAGCGATTACCTTATTCGCCACAGTATATAGATTTTATTCTGTCATCTGTAGTAGATAGTGATGAAATAGACATCGTTTCTACGCTCCCTTACTCCCTGTGTGACGGCTGTGAGAACCATAACACCAAAGGAAAAGGGAAAATGCGTGCGCACAAAGAGGACGCAGAAATGTGGCTCCTTGACTCTGGAGCTTCAGCTCATTTCACCAATAACTTCAACGCCTTCGTCGAGTATCAGGCCTACCGCGAACTCCGCTATACCCAAACAGCGAATGGCAAAGCGCCAGTCTTAGGCGAAGGCAGCGTCCTTATCCGCTACAAGGAGAATGTTGTGCGACTATCGCCAACTATCTACATGCCAGATTGTACTATCAATCTCATCTCTCTTGGCACACTCCTTAAGGACAATTGCCTATACGCTCAAAGCGCTGAAGGCTTTATGCACATCATCGATGATTGCACTAAGTGCGACCTGATCAGCTTCCACTCTCATGGAAGCAGTACTATGTACTGGGTGAGAGCCCCTATCGTCCATGAACACACTAAAGCGAATATTGACATGATCGCCGTGGACTATGAACTGCTTCATCGCCGCCTCGGACACCCCTCAAAGGATGTACTAAGAGCTGCGCGAAAACATATAAGAGATTTCCCAAGCGTAACTATTCCGCCCGTGGAACCAGTTTGCCCTGGCTGCCAGCTAGGCAAACAACCCAACCATCCCTTCGCAGCGAATGATATTCGCACAAAGAGACCCTTTGAACTCATACACTCTGATCTAAAGTCTTTCGAGACTGAATCTTACCACAGATCGAGGTATATCATCGTCTTTTATGATGATTACACGTCCCAAGGATGGATCAAACCCCTCCGGACTAAGGACCAGGCACTTGGTGCCACCAAAGAGTTCATAAAGTACATCAATAATCAGTACTCCACCTCCATAAAAGGCTGGATGTCCGATGCAGGGGGAGAATATAAATCAAAAGCCTTTGGGCAACTAATGCGCGACAATGGCATTCATATCTATGAGTCTGCGCCTCACATCCCACAACAGAATGGACGTGCTGAGCGATTCATTCGCACTTTGATGGACAAAGCTCAGGCTATGCGTCTTCACGCTTGCCTACCTGATTCTTACTGGGAGTTTGCTATCCAGCATGCGGTACATGTATACAACCGCACTCCCAAACGAGGTTTAAACTGGAGGACACCTCATGAACTTCTAAACAAAGTTCCTCCAACAATTTCTCATCTACGCGTCTTTGGATGCGCTGCGTATGTTCACCTTCCAGTGGACACTCGTGGGGGCAAGCTGCAGCCCAAATCGCAGCTAATGATTTACCTAGGAATTCCACCAGGTAACGAGCGCAATTATTTATTCATGCGCCCTAACAACGCGCTACATACGTATGCGCATGCCATTTTTGATGAGAACCTATTCCCTCGATGTCCAGGGGCTCGGCCTCACAAGCCGGTAAGTGCGCCCCCACAACCCCATAAACATCCGAGACCACCCTCGCACCCGCACTCTGATGCGGAAAGCGACGATGACGGATTATCAGGATTTCCTGAGCGAACTCGCCGTGTCCCTCCAAACCCAAGTCCGCTACCTTCTGAGCGAAACCCTTCGCCTGAACCGGTTGTCCCGGAACGAACGCCCTCTCCTCCTCGTACCCCTCCTAGGAGACTCCCTCCTTTGGATGCCCCTCCCGCCTTACCACGCCATTCTGAGCGTATCAGGCAACCACCTCGCCACCCAGGCAACATTTATGGAGAGCGCCGTAACCCGGTACAACAAATAAAAGAAATTGAACGTGATTCGCAATGGAAAGACCTAACCGGTCAATCCACTCCTCCTGTGCCGGAAACACCCAACGTTCCCGGTGCCATGCCTCCCTCCCCCACTCCTTCTGAGGACGACGTCGAACGCATGATCCGGGAAGGGGGAGACGCTATGGTATTATACCTATGCACAAAGGCAGTACCCCTTGACGAAAGGCCTAACGAGCCTAATTACCGAGAATGGTCATACAGAGACCTTCTACGCCTACCTGAATCAGAGCAAAAGCAATGGTTCAAAGCGTGCGAAACAGAACTAGACATGCTAAAACAACGCAAAGTCTTTGAAGTCTCTGACCGCCCCACTGGCCGAAAGGTCATTAAGAATCGATGGGTTTTTGATGTAAAATCTGATGGCCGTAAACGTGCCCGACTAGTAGCGAAAGGATTCTCGCAAGTCGAAGGTCTTGATTTTGATCAGATCTTCAGTCCAGTCGTAAGATTCGAAACAGTGCGATGCATGCTCGCCTTAGCCGCCTTAGAGAACTGGCATCTGTCCGGACTCGATGTGCGATCTGCCTATCTATATGGCAAATTAGATGAGGAAATCTACATGGAATTCCCAGAAGGCTTTGCACCTCCTCATCTTAAAAACAAAGTTCTCAGATTACTCCGCGCCCTGTATGGGCTTAAACAAGCAGGTTTAGCTTGGTGGAACGAGCTCAACCAATCAATGAGAGAACTAGGCTTTGAGCGACTCCAAACGGACGCCGGCCTCTTTATATACAGAGAAGCAAACCAAATCGTCGTAGCTATAATCTACGTAGACGATGCTCTCTTCTGTGGCCCCTCAAAAGCCTTTGTCGAGAAAGTCAAGGCTACCTTTATGAAGAGGTGGGAATGCCGCGATCTCGGGGATGCACATGAATTCCTCCGAATGAACATTCATCGAATTGATCGCCGGTTACACATTGACCAGCGCGAATACCTCGAGAAAGTACTAGAGCGATGCGAAATGATCAACGCAAAACCCGCTCGTACACCTTTACCTCAAGGTTACCAACCTGAGAAGAACACAGCCCCTGTCAATGCGGAACTTCGGATGCGATTCCAGACAGTTATCGGCTCATTGTTATACCTTATGCTTGGTACTCGCCCAGACATTGCTTATGCAGTCACCCAGATGGCACGACAGTCTGCCAACCCATCACAGGAGCACTTAGACAAGGCCCTGTACATTTGCCGTTACCTACTTGGCACTCGCGACTACTCGCTTGTGTATGACGGTTCCTCTGGATGCGGTATCACCGCCTGTACTGACTCTGATTGGGGAGCAGATCCAGAGACTCGCCACTCCCAAACGGGATTCTATTTAAAGTTGGCGAATGGTGTTTTCCTCTGGAACTCACATTTACAAAAGACCACAGCCCTCTCTTCTACAGAGGCTGAATACATGGCCTTGAGCGACTGTTCTCGCCAGGTCATATGGGTTAAACAAATGTTTGAGGAATTAGGGTTTCACCTAAAACCCATTCCTATCTGTGGCGACAATCAAGGTTCCATTTTTATAGCTAACAATCCTGTCACCGAACGTCGCACCAAGCACATACCCATTCGCTACCATTTTGTACGCGATGCTGTAACTGATCAGCAAGTAGAGATCTTCTATATCGAAGGGACTGACAATCCTGCCGATATGTTCACCAAGAACCTCGGATATGTCAAATTCGAGCAGTGTAGATCTCAAATTGGTTTAGATATAAAAACCGCAGTTAGCAGGACTAACTAGCGATACATATCACTACCACCTAATGCTTACGCGATTATCATGCACTTAGCAAGGGGGAGTGTTGAACGAACTCGTATTACACGGTAGTAGTTCATTTATAGTAGTTAGTTCACATGCACTTCATGTAGCGTATATAGCTTTCGGACTCAGTCATCTGAGTTCTAATTAACTCTTGACCAGCAACCGCTATCATCTCTGAGTTACTACACACAGCAGGTAAGCCAAGTAACTGCGTACTGCATGCTCCCAACAATGAGCATCCTGGGTAGGTCAAGCTGGGCACTCCATCAGTATATGCTGACAGAGATGGGGGGCATTTACCTCTGTAAAATCAGCGAGCACGTCTTCAGCTAGCTCAAAGTCCTTGCAAACCTGGATGGCACAGTGGCGTTTACACCTCTGCTGGGATTCTTGTTCGAGGGTTGCTTCAGCAGAGTCAGAACGCTCTCGCCGTCGTTGAGCAGGGGGTGGGGGATCAAAGATGCTGGACCGTTCAGCGGCAGGGGAACTGGGGGGAAAAGAAAATCAGTTCAAGCCGGAGCCGTCGAAAGGAGCGTTGGTGCCTGCAGAAGCAGGTGCTGACCCTTCAGCTTCAGCGCCAGGCCTGGGGGCATGCTCAAGTCGGAATCGTGCGAGGAGACTCATTCTGAGATGCCGAATGGTTGGTGAAGGGTGAGGTTGCAGTCATTACGGTGGTGATTAACAACATTCTCGGTGTTTTGAAACATTTGGCTTTGGACGCAAGGAAGCAAACATCACAGTCACGGTGTCGCCAGATGCTCATTGCACGATATGTAATAGCACGACGTAGTACTGAATATAATAAATATATCGTCTATTAACATCCACTGCTGGAATGGGGATGATTCGGATGGGGGAACATCCCAGTTATGTGAGGTTGGCCGGAGGTGGTCCCGAGATGCAGCGACGCTTGAGGTAAAGACCCATAAGGCGGAGTGTATGCAGGGTGTGGTATCGGATGGGTTTGGATTGTCTGATGCGGCGGCAAAAGGGAACGGGGATCGTGCGGTGCGTGAGGCTGGTGAGGCTGACCAATGCTAGTCCCAACATAGGACACTTGAGGTAAAAGTCCGTATGGCGGAGCGTAGTATGCAGGGTGCATCGCATAGGTCCGTATTGTCGGATGCGGCGGCAAAGTGGGGCGGGGATCGTACGGTACAGAAACGGGTGGCTGGTGCCGCTGGTCGCTACTCGGATGAGTGTAAATGAACGGAGTAGGCGTCTGGATGTGGTCAGACAAGACCAAACTTGAAGGCTTGGGATCGAATGAGGCTGCGTGAGGCTGGACCGGTTGTGTGTTGATTGGAACAGCCTTTCCCTTTCCCTTTCCCTTTCGTCGCGTCACGTTCTGACTTTTCTCGAATGAACCCTGCTCGGTTGATAATGGTTCATCACAATTGGTCCCATCTGATTGTTCCTTGTCCTTCTTTGATCGAAGGACTTGCGCAGCGTGCACACGTAAGACGGCGTGATCTGAGATCAGCGGTGCGTATATCTCGTCATAGAGGACAGAGGGGATGGCGGCCTTAATCCACCGGTAATTGTGTATTGAAGACGTGTTGACAACGTATGCATTCGTGCATGCATGCTCGACAAGATTCTTGGTCCGTGACGTGAGCAAGCATTCTTGTTTTTCAGGTACTGTGGAGGTGGAATTGCAGCTGGACGCTGGACAGTTGTGTTGGATGTTAACCGTACAAATAACGTCCTAACGGGGCCCTCAATACAGAGATCACACATGGCACTAGCAAAAACTTACGAGGGGCGAAATAACCTTCTTCTGTTCCGGCGTTGGATACCTGATGCACGGGACACGCAGCTGAGGATGTAATTTGGGAAGGAACTCGAAAAGGCTGATTGCAACATGGGTGGCTTGGCGTTGCTCGACAGGAACCAGGACTTCTTTGACACACCCGATTCGATACTCACTGCCATACTTGATAATAACATGGGTTCCTACCCCCGTTTTGTCTCCCTGCGCAGCCGTAAAAGACGTGGCCCTGTAGAACTGAGCTCCTCGCTGAGGTGCCGGCGTTGCTGACTCTATACCACACCTAGCGACTTCCGTTTCATCCCAACCGATTGGGCGAACGACTCCCACGCGTGCTGCTAACTGTGCTGCACCTTTTTGTAAAGGATGAGTGGCGCGTTGATTAAAAGTCTGGCGAGGTACTCACCAACTTTTGGGGGCTCCATATTGGGAAAACCCAGTAAGCGGCGTTGGTGAGGGTGGGCGTTGAAGTATTCAACTACACCTGGTCCTGCCTTAGCCCATTTCTGAGCGGTGGGATCGTGCCACGTCCCTCCAGACACAACATGCATCACATTATCTTGCTCAGCAAATAGGTGACATGCATCACGGCTCGGTGCTTGGCGGTTACTATACACCGATGACAGCCGGTAAACACCGTTGAACGACTCATACCGCTCGGTCGAAAAAAGAATCGCCGGTCCAAAGCGTCGGATAAACATAGGGAGGTGGACAAGAAAGTGGAACTTTGCTTTTGTCAACAGAATACTCGGCGCGCACTGTGCGCTGATAACGAGGAAGTCATCGATGACGAGTGATAGGGTGGCCTAATGGGTGATGAGCAGATAAATGTATATGAACGAACTGGCAAGGACCTACTCACGAGATATGCTTCTGTGTCCTCGATCGACGTGTGCCAGAGAAGAACGACCAGTTTTCCAATTAGTGACCATCCTTGAAGGACCTTCTCAGGAACGAGATCATATATAAGGTACGGCATGACTTGTGCGAGACCCTTGAAATGCTTCCCGACGAGCGCGTCCTTATATCTAATGATGTAGTCAGCATGAAGTGTCGGAATGTTCAGACCTTCCTGATTAATGGAGGCTAGACGAGTTTGGAACATTCTGATGAGCTGATCTTTCTCGAGGATATATGCGGTCTGTCCCCAGAAGTATTTGATGATACCAAGAAGTATGGTGTGGAGAATTTCGGTCGGAGTGTCTTTATGAATGTTGATTCCGGGCATCGAAAGGAGGGGATTGATGCGGTCGTCAAGTGATTGACCTGCAAGGAGTAGATCCAATTCACTGTTCAAGCGCGTCATGACCTCAGCCTCTGACAGTCTGGGCCCTCCAGCAGTTTTCTTGCGCAGCATCTTGCCAAGTACGAGAAGTCGGTCCACAATTGTGGCGGTCGCACTGTCCTTGATGCCGGATCGGCTGACAGCTTTCTTCACCTTTTCCGTACCACCGGAAAGCATCGAAAGCTGGATCTGGTCTTTGATTTTGGCACGAGTGTCTTTGGGGGAACGCAACTCGCCGCACTGAGAAACCGTGATTAGTCCAAGTAACATACACGAAGTTCCGCATATCTGAAAAATATCACTGTATCCTTTATCGGATTTCTTCTCTGCGTTTGTGCCACCAACCTTGCAAGTACGGCATAGGTAATTGCACTTCAACCCACCATGGCTGCACTCCTCAGCCTGCATGGGGTTGTCGCCCGTGATGATCAGGCTGTACGGAATCAGCATGACCTCTTCTTCATATTTGATGTCGAATGCCATAATGGGGTTGTCGGCCGCTTTTCTGGTACGTGAGTGAGCAGGGAAATGTTGACGATGCACAGTGGAAAACGTACTGGATCGAGTCTTTGACACCCTGCATTAGCTCCATGGGAGCAGCGTGAGGTGAACCTGTTACGAACCTAATCGTAAATTCTTGCTCGAGCATTTGTCGCGGCAGTAACCCGTTCGACACATAGACTACATGGTGCTTGTTCCATTGTTTCGAGACATTCCCTGATACGTCATCCATGAATACTATGAGAGGTATGGTGTAGATCATTCGTCCACCCGACCTGGCCCGGAGCGGATTTGGCATAAGATCGGAGAATCTCGCCGAGGAGGCTGCAGAACTGTTAGATACATTGCACTTTTGAATGGAAGACTCGAACGGACCTGTGAAATGAATCCCAGATTCTCCAGCTCGGCGCTGGAGGTCTTCGAACGTTCTAATAAATGTCGAAATCTCGACAACGATCATTTCTGGATCAACAGCATATCCCTCCTGTAACAAATGAGAGAGGTCGGTCAGTAAGTACTATCCTCGGCACCATTCGTAGCAGAAACAAACCACGGTCTTTGAAGCCTTGTGTCCTAGAGCAAGAACAGTTGGCTCCGAGGATTCCTGCATTCTCGCTTGGAAGAATTTCTTTGGTACAAAAAACTGACCCGTGGATTGTTGGAGTAGCTCGTTGACAAAATAGATGCCGTAGTCAACATGAACGCATGGAGGTGCAAGAGTATCCGGAAGGTCGTCAAGCATCTTGATTCCATGGTGCACCTGCGACATGCGGCCTTGTCCATCCTCAGGATATTCTTGCATTGCGAATCGAGTAAGTGGGTTCGCGAAATCCTACGACAACCATAACCCGATAACTCAGAATAATAACTCGAATGGGGCAATTTTGCTTACCATGGCGATGGCTTTACTTAGAGCATTGAGGTAGAACACATTACCTGACGCTGTCGTCATCTTCTCTGTTGGTGTCCCAAGGAGTTTCATAAAACGCTCTTGTGCTTTTTTCATAGCGTAGATTGATGGCACCTCGGGTGCGCCAAGGTCCTTTGCCCATGTCAGTACCGCCACTTTCTGTGCTTGTGAGAACCTGAGGCGGGGGGAACTGAAGAGAAGGTGGGTTAAGAATTCCTATAGTACCGTCAGTGAGAACCGTGATGGTAGCTCAGTGAACGTACCGGCCTTGACTTCCAAGGGTATAATGGCTCGTCTGGGGAGATATGCGTGGCTACCTTGGACTTAGCAGGTTGTGGAGCTCGACTCCTGACAGCTATCCGCCAATTAAGAGGAATGAAAGGAAATCAGAAAAGAAATACGAACCTTCGACGTCTATGACATGGTCTTCCAAATTGGGAGGGATGAGATCTAGTTCGTCAAGGTCCTCGAGTCCTAATTCATCTTCAAGTGGTGGCGGCATAGTAGGAAATATAGATTCGCCGTTTTCGATCATCTGTCGTATTTCATCGAAGTAATCGTCGACGTGTACGGTACGTTCGGCTTCGAATGCATCCCAAGCTTGGCTCAGTGGTACCCCTGGGTCTCCGCTGTTGCTATCGAATGGAGGAGGGGATGGGAGACCATCCGGCACAATCGCAAATATATCCAAAGCAGGCATCTCCACTGGCAGTGAAAATGCTGACTGATAGCGCTTGAGAGTCCCGAGCTTCAATGGTGTACCTCGCTCTTTCTGCTTGATTGCCTCCCGGAGATTATTCTGATGCTTCTTTGATTGAATGTGGTCTGCGACATGACAAAGACGTATAACAGGTTTCTTGTACATGCCGGCGCGACCCGGGCAGACCTTGCATATGACATTTTTCGGGTCAGTGCGAACGGCAGTGAAGACTGTAGCAGAGGGAGTCAAACTCGGAGGGCGATGGCCACGACTTCCCTTACCATCTGGGTCGAGAGGGGGAGGTTTTGAAGATCTGGCCATCGGCACTTCCGGGTTGATATCGCGCGATGTTGATCGTGTCACATGACCTCAAAAGTTGTCCTCTAATATGACGCTCCAAACACAACAAAAGATGTATAGTATTTAGGACGATCCAAAGAAATCCATACGTTACATATACTATTGCCCAGTACGCCAACCGCACACCAGTACGGACGATCGTTCATAGATAGGGAAAGACGAGCCAAATGTATACTAGTATGAATGAAAAATGATACGGGGCACGGCTTTACCTACTTGCGGTGCTTCGACTTCCTCGCGCGTGGTTTCGGCTTGTTTCTTCGCCCGTCCCTTACGGAAAGTGCATGGCGCTTGTCTGAAGGGCCAGGTTCCAGGGGCAGGTCCAGCTTCCGCTTAGCGTTTTGTTCCACTTTTCGCCGTAAGCATCCGAGATAACGAGACCAGGCAGTATAATACAGGGATGCTTGAATCTTCTGGAGTAAACATGACCAATCAGCGGGGAACGTGACGGTCTCCGACGCTACACGGAGGTGGGCGATTCTGTCATCGTCATCTTGATTTTCTTGCATCGTGTCGGCAATGCGGACAAGAAGGCGTCTAGAAGCTAGGTTGAGCATATGTGTCACAGGTTGCATTGTCATTAGAGGGACTAACGACTACAGGAAAAAAAGATCAGTATATAGATTCCGAAGTTCCAGGCCAACATGCTTACCCCCCGTGCAGATAACGCGTTTCCCTCACTGAAATTGAATTCGCCATCTTCTCCGCGAAGAAACACGGAGATGTTGACCGACTTGATGTCGATCCAGGTCACGCCTTCAACAACGATCGGAGTTAACTTATTATCGTGAGGCAACGTATCCGGGGTAAATGCTGTGCGCTGGAGTTTGGGAAGAGAAAAGAGAGGGTGATCTGATTCGGGGAGTTTCAGGCTTGACTCGCGGATAGAGATCATGAACGCGGCGTCGATTTCAGGGGAAATTGCCACAGCCGCCGCGAGCTTGCGTTCCATTCCGATCCGAGTTTGACTAAAACCGCACTCCGCGATCCAGACGGGTACAGGGAACTCGAGGGGACGGTAGCTTAGTTCCAAGTCGAGTCGGAAATCTGGAGTAACAGAGTTGTTGTCGCTTTCAATCGGGGAGTTGAAAAGAAACAGTGGTGTGATACGATCTAGGCGGTGGGGTACTAAGAGAGCACGGGAACACTCTGAGAGAAATACAATGGGGGCCTCATGGATGGGACGGGGGGTCATTGCGAAGATCTGGGAAAGGTCGGGGATGTAGTACAATCTGTGTGAGAAATGCTGGTCAGAGTCGTCACAGAGCAATGTAACGCAAACTTACTTGAAGGATTGATGTTTTCCTCCCTCTGAGAACACCGATTCTATTAAGTCAAACTCTGCAGGTGTAACGTCTCTGAATGTCTGTGAAAGTGGTTAGATCCTGTTATGATGATACCCGGGAGCTACTCACTTGGATGTCAAAGAATGGAACTTGAAGTGCTTGGATAACAGCGCGACAATGATCTGCGTTGACAGTGGAAGCTTGTTTAATAGATGGATTGGTATTGAAAAGTATGTTGTCGCCAGCATCAACGTCAGGTGTCCGCCTCGTGGTTTCATTGGGTAGCGTGGCCCTGTCGACAAGGTCTGTGATGTGAACATTGTCAAACTCCTCCTCTGATTGTACTTGGTCAAATGTTGATTGAGTACAAGTAGTCTTTGAACCAAGAGGAGAGGTTGGCGATGAGTTGTCAGACGGACTGGGGGTGGTCCTACCACAATTTGAGTGGCTGCCTAGCAGCAAGGAAAGTGTGTCGTATAACATTGGGGAAATAGCACTCGAAGTTTCACATGAGAGCCCAAGGCAGAAACGCGCAGGAGCGACTTTGGATCATCATATGAGGCGCGATTTCGGCCCAATCGCGCCCATGATGACCCGAAGTCGCGCACGTGATGACTAAAAATCGCAAGCGCGAGACTCACGTTCAAGTTGAAATCTCGTAGCAGCTGCCACAATGTCGACCATTGTCGATGTTAAAACTTGTCTTGGACCGAACGGATTGACTACCCTCAACACTCTCGAACTGTCTGTTCGTTTTCATGGCACTGTCTTTCGTGATACCCCGCCCGAGAAAATTGTATGTCTCTCAGCGTACTCTGACCCAGTAACTTAACTGACTCACATCCCTGCCCAGCCGGTGCAAATCTCCGTTCGCATCTGTGACCAATGGGCTGAACAACCTTTACTCCCTGTTATATGTGATATGTCCAAGGAAGTGAACAAGTCCTTAAATCCGGTGTGTACCTCATCCTTGGCTGTCTTGCAGATACTTACTTACTGCTAGGTCACGTTTCCCTTCCTCCCGCTCTCGTCTCTATTTGAACCCACTGATGCGTATCAGTGGGTGCAGTTGGCAAAACAAATTGAAGAATGCTTAGTAGCAGACCCCCTTCTCGAATCCAAGCACCCGGACCGCTACCGTTTGATGCGAGAACTCTTCTGGATGGCGTTCATTGCTGCTTATCCCGAATTCCCTCAGGGCAAGTGGACTCGTTGGAATTCAATGATTGCAATGGAGGGCGAGTTTATGTCACGTTGGATGTTGAAGGGTGGATATAGCGGACTGTCAGATACACCTCCCCGTCTGGTCATCTGGGAGCAGTTCAGGAGCATTGTTTCTGACACAACGTTGATACCTTCCGCCCAGTAATCCTGTTGTATTATCGTACATGTCTGTGTATTCTGCATCGGTCTCTGATCTCTGATATGCATCAATTTCGTCGACGAACGTCTCCAGCCCTGGGCTTCGTCCAGAAGTGTATCTTTGAGTCCCACATTGATGAATACCAACCCCAATACCCTCGATCAATTTGTTTTATGAGCCCACCCCCGATGCCTGGTGAACATACTGCGTCACCACAGTACTATGTATCGTCAGCATCTGTTTGACGGATGTCCAGGTCTGGGCAGCTCAAATTTGTCATCAATGTGTCTGTGGGAGGACTTGCAAACGTCTCACTGCTATCCAGGTCAACATATCATACAGACACTCATTCCTTGACCTTTTCAGAACAGAATAAAAATTAATTGCCACCTGTTAGCTCGTTATTCCCCAGAGCATTTTCTGGTATTTGGCTAGCATCTAGGGTGCAATGCCAGGCAAACGCACTCTCCTCAACATATTGTGTACACCGTGAGAATGGTTTGGAGCAGGTTGTGACGATGTCCGTAGAGAATCCAATATACATTCATTTCACAACTTCCGTCAAACGTCACTATTTTAAGAGCCTAACTTGGGCGTGTACCAGTGTGCTATATGCTAAGTATCCTTCCCGTAATAGGTGAGATATCTCTGCCGGATGTCACGCTTGGCGTCTCCATTGAACAAATTCTTATTTTATTGCATGCATACGGTATGAATGTGTTTATAATATGGGTTGCGTTAAAATTTTTTGGATTCCGGCAAGTGTACACTATTTGATTTTTGCGTTCCGACGTGTATGAGCGCGATGGTCAAATTCAGCGCCCCGCGGTCAAGTCCCCCGAGTCAATCACTAAAGAAAATTTCCTTGACCACTTGGGGGACGAAAAGTGAATTTTACTTTCTGCATCAGATCGCCCCCATCTAATACACACACGAGTTTCTACCAAGGTTATGTCTCCTTCTTTTCCGACCAAATCTCTCAAAAAGGTGCTGCAGGCACTCTTGAGGAGTTTATCTTTTCCGACAAGTACAACCTCCAGAAAGGAAGAGATGCAGATACCCAACCCGCGATGCTGGCCCGTTTTATAGACGGTCTCGGACACCCTTTGATCCATGTTGGATATGGAGTTGAGTTTGGTCTGAAGGGAATGCTTGTCGAAGGTGCGCGGTGTAAGCGCCGCGTGAGGACGAAAATCCTAATTCGAAATTCAAGGTCTCGCGGTAGCGACGGCTCACGATGCCCGTGCCAGCAGGTTTCTCCTCCCCTCCCATTTTACTCCTAGTCCAACGGATGGCGTTGATCATACCGCAAATCAATTTTCATCTCTCGTACTGGATGTAACCCCTGCCATCGCTCCCTCTAGCGTATCTAAGACCAACGGCGTGCACGCATTCGATATCGTGGCACGCATGCTGAAAGACGACAGATTAAAGTGCAGGCCGTCCAAGCAATTCATCACGCAGTTCAGTGACACACTTGCCGGACATGGCTCCACAATCTCGAGCTATGCCGAGCAATGGACCGTCGACTTGCACCGGCCTGGAGAAGTCGAGCACAAGATGGAGGAGGTCGTCTGGTTGAGCTCCCTGACTTACGGAGTTGGCGGATTGGCACCTAGCGGCTTCCAATCTGATTTCTTCCTGTACGTGACATCCCTTTCAAGTGTGTATTCGTGACGGTCTGGATGAACTCGCCCGAATATGGGTAGGATGCACATGGTGACCTCAAGCCTCTTCCTCCCTTCGCTGATTGCGTACCTCACTCCACGATCCCAAGTCCTTCTCTTGCGCGGTTATTTTGTCACGGTTCTCACATGGTGGGTCGCGCGTGGTCGACCAGCCTTGAACATCAAGTCTTTCATGACGACCACGTCGATAGAACCTTCGGTCCTCACAACCCCCACACCAAAGACGTCTCTCACCTCTGAAACGGCACCAACCCCGAATCCGTTCCTGCCCATCTTGCAATCGGCGATCACCCATCCCAATGATCACTTCGTCAAGATCCAGCGCACATTTGCACACTTTGACACCCTCTATGGTAGGCGTCCCGCAGGGTACTTCAAAGGTACCGAGCTGGAGGACGCAGAATTGCTGGATGGATCACTGTTCTTGAGGGCTTCCTTGTTGACGGCAGATTACATCGGATGGGTGCGTGAGGGCCAGGAACCGAGGCCGTTCAGTTTCGATGGTTTTTTTGCGTGAGGCGTGACCCTGATGGGTGTGGTTGGATGCCGGACGTTGATGGGTGATGCATGATGGTTCAAATGTACGATATCTGGTTTCGTTTAGCCCCTCGCACGTCGTTGCAATCCGTTGAGCTTTTATCTGGTTGTCGTCGCTCATTCTAACCACTTGCCTGAAAACATATCGACCCGAAATTAGGCACGCAGTTTATTGGAATGAGCTGCATGTTTCGCGCATGCCCTGCCTGCGGAGCGAATATCGCCCTCCAGCCGCTGAGACTCCCAGACGAAAAAGAGGATAATAAGCGAGGGAACAGCTCCCGAACTATGTCATTGCACGCGCGGCCAAAAAGCTATAGCAGAGGCATATAAAAACAAAGCAAAACCGACCGACCCTACGATGACGTGGAAAAAGTGTGGTTTCCTATTGCTGCAGCTCAGCGTCGAGGCCAAGCGTTCATCTTAGAAAGGTAAATGGTAGGACGTACAATCGAAATGCCAGCTGGTCAACCTTGTCGAGCTCTGCTGCCATGCCCAGGGGGAGAATTGCAGCGCTTTCCTTGCCATGCGTTGCCGTCTGGTTCATTGGGCGCAACCGATTCAGCTCTTCTCGTAGAGACCGGTATTTCTGCTTCGTCGATTCCACCTAAACCCATATGTCAGACGCAGCAGCTTGCGCTCGTCCACACGACCTACTTTGCTACAATACGCAGGTCCCTAATCAGCACGTGATCCAATAAAGCGATTAATTTCAAGGCTGTGACTCACCTTCTCCAGAGAACGTTCATCTCATCGTAATGTGCTCGAAACGCTTCCTCGTTTCTCAACGCGCTCTCCCTCTCGTTGCGCCGCGCCTGTTCTGAATTTCGGTATTGGAGCCGCACCGCTTCGAGTTCAAAGGTCAGGCGATCGCGGATGTCGTCCCTCGCACCAGCGAGTTCAGACAGCTGATCCCCCTGCGCGAGCAACTTTCTCTGCGCTTCAACCAACGTGGACAGGAGGAGGTAGCTAACCCCGAGAGGGGTATGCTGAAGAGAGCAGTCGGTGGTTTTGCGAATAGAGCCAGGGTGGTCACGCACCAGGATGCTGTTGGGCTGTGCGTTGTGATACGCATTACACTGCTGAATCACCCTCTCCATTTCTTCGATGGTAGCGCCCCTGTTCGCAGTCACTGCAATGTCGTCCAAGAGGTGCTGAACTTGAGTATCGACTGCCGACGCGGCGGTCGTCGAACTCTGAGCGTCGCCGTCCACGCAAAGTTTGCAGACATCACTGGGCGAGAACTCGGAGCGACAAAGGGGGCATTGGGGTTCTATCGAATCCAGACATCTAGTACCTTTTCTCTCAATCTCTTTTTTCTTTGCAGTGGTCGTGGAGGACATTTTGTTTCAGAGACACTTACGCTCGACAAAAGATGTGGCCGCAAGTAATGGCGTGGGGTATACCTACCCTATCCATATAATTCTCCATACAGACATCGCACGTCGAGTTTGGACCGACTATAAGCATGGTCGAGAGGGAGAGAGGCGTTCAGGGTTTGCGACGGGAGTGGGAGGACAGACTGCTATAGGGTGTGGGCTGGGCATCCTGGCATAAAGTGCGTGTTGGGCTGGAAGCATCGGATGATCGTGTATAAAGTCCTCGAATGTGAGATCTTCGAATGTTCATTCCAGGGCAAACACGAGGTAACGCAAGCTGTCTTCTTGGCAAGTTAGGTCACAATCTGATAGTGGAGGTCTTAGAACCTCGCGCTTGTTTGGAAACAGCTTGAGAAACCACGTCCCAACAAGGTCAAGCTTGAGTTGATGGAGAAGATACTGACGAATCACGATGGGCTGAAAAGCAGTATTACTGCCGCTGTAGACGGGGTGCATAAATGAACCGTGGGTAGTAGGAATGACAACAGTCGCAGTAACAAAGTTAGTAGTGGCCGCGAACAGCAGAGTAAGGACGAAAGAGGGACATGTGAGTTGGGATGTAAAAAGGGGGAACCAGGTTTCAAACACCGACACCCCCTAGAGGACCGAAATAATCCAAGTCACTTACCTGCAGTAGTACTAGTATGCGCTGCGTCGCTGCAGACATTCTCAGTTGAACGATTGGGTCCATCATGATGAAACTCGTTGTGGCATCTGACATAATCATGCTTACAGGTATTCGTCCCAAAGCTAAGCACGGAGTTTGTTGAAAAGTATTACATACGCCGCGCGTGGCCTGCTGAGCGAATATCACCCTTCGGTCGTTGAGACTCTTCCAAACGAAGAGGATAATAGGCGAGGGAACCCCCAACCAAAATCTGCCAACTCGTCCACAACTGGAAAACTAAGCGAGTGTACAACAGGCGCAACCAACCCACGCCACGAAGACGCCGACAGCGAGAATCAAGTCTGCTTCGTCGCTGTAACGCAGCGTTGAGCCAAGGACGCATCTTGGAAAGGCAAATAGTGGGACGTACAATCGAAATACGAATTGCTCTACCTCATCGAGCTTTACCGCCACCTCCAAGGAAATGACTGCAGCGACTGTACGGCGCCTGGAAAAACCCCGCCATGTCAAGGAATAACTGTAAGACTAAGCAGAGACGTGTACAAACCAGACGCAATCAACCCGCGACACGAAGACGCCGCAAGCGAGAATCAAGTCTTCGTCGCTGCAACGCAGCGTTGAGCCAAGCACTCAAACGCAAATAACAGGACGCACAATCTAGATGCGAGCTGCTCTACCTCATCGAGCTTTGCTGCCACGTCCAAGGAACTGACTGCAGCGACTGTATGGCGCCTGTAAAAACTCCGCCATATCAGGTTGCCATTGTAAAACTAAGCAGAGGCGTGAATATACCAGATGCAATCAACGCACACCACGACGTCGCCTGAAGCAGAAATCAAGCCTTCGTCGCTGCAACGAAGCGTTGGGCCAAGAATTCATCCTGGAAATGTCAATAGTAGGACGCACAATCTAGATGCGAGCAGCTCGACCTTATCGAGCTTTTCTCTCACGTCCAAGGAATCGACTGCAGCGAATGTAAGGCGCCTGGAAAAACCCTGCCGTGTCAGGTTATATTCGCCCAAAGCTGACATTGGACGCACAGAATAGCAGTGTCACTGCGTTCGACGACAAAGCTGCCTATGCAGTGCATTGCCGTCTCAATCCTTTGGCACACCTGTTCCACTCCTTCTAGCAAAGACAGGCATTTCCGCCTTGTCGATTCCACCTAAACTCGTACGTCAGACACGGCGAGCGCTGGTCCACGCGACCCACTTCGCTACAAAGCACACGTCGCGAATCAGCACGTGATCCAATGAAGCTATCGCTTTCAAGGCTGCGACTCACCTTCTCCAGAGGGCGTTCATCTCATCGCAATGCGCTCTAAGAACTTCTTCGTTTCTCAACGCGCGCTCTCTTTCGTCGCGGCGTGCCTGTTCTGAATTTCGGCACTGGAGCCGTGTCGCTTCGAGTTCAAAGGTCAGGCGATCGCGGATGTCGTCCCTCGCACCAGCGAGTTCAGACAGCTGATCCCCCTGCGCGAGCAACTTTCTCTGCGCTTCAACCAACGTGGACAGGAGGAGGTAGCTAACCCCGAGAGGGGTATGCTGAAGAGAACAGTCGGTCGGTTTGCGAATAGAGCCAGGGTGGTCACGCACCAGGATGCTGTTGGGTTGCGCGTTGTGATACGTATTACACTGTTGAATCACCCTCTCCATTTCTTCGACGGTGGCCGTAGTCATTGCAATGTCGTCCAAGAGGCGCTGGACTTGGGTACCAACCGGCGACGCGGCGACGGTCGTCGAACTCTGAGCGTCGCCGTCCACGCAAAGTTTGCAGATATCACTGGGCGAGAATTCGTTGCGACAAAGGGGACACTGGCGGACCGAATCGAGACATCTAGCACCTTTTTGTCAGTCTCATTGTTTCTTGGCAGTGATCATGGAGGCGGTGGTGTTCCATTTTTGCTCTTAGAGACACTTACGCTCGACAAAAGATGTGACCGCAAGTGATGGCGTGGGGTATACCTACCCTATCCATATAGTTCTCCATACAGACATCGCACGTTGAGTTGGGACCGACTATGAGCATGATCGAAAAGAGGAGAGCAAGGCTCGAGAGGGGAGCGAGAGCGGGAGGTGTGGGAAGGGCGGCCGGGCATAAGACGCGTGTTGGGCTGGAAGCATCGCCAATGCGATCTTCGAATGTTTATCCCAGGGCAAACACGAGGCAACCCAATGAGGTGATGGTGACAACCCTCAAGTCACAGCCCGAAATCTACGAGGTCAAGTCTTCGAGAAGGCACTTGTTTGGCAAAAGCTTTAGAATCAAACAAACCTCTCCCCACGTGACCTGCGCTCTAGAACTTCTTCTGTCTTATTTACGCGTGCATATACCGCCCGACATGGCACTTTGCCTCTCCAAGCGGTTCTTCTGTGCCGTTCCAGAACCCATATACACGTGCGTGGTCCGCTCGCACTCGACGTCCCCCTACGGCCGGTCCCACGTCCAAAAGAAACACCCCCGGTCCCTCCCCGCTCCTGTCGTACCCCATTTCCTGCAGCACGTCACCCGCGCCGACGGGTCCACGTTCACGCACTGGACGACGTCTCCACGGTCCAAGATCATCCTTACGCGCGATACGACCAACCACCCGCTCTGGAACGCGACGGAACGCGTGAGCGGGGCGTCTTCGGAGAATAGCCAGGACGAGGAGGAGGAGGGGACGGGTCGTATGACGCGGTTTAGGAAGCGTTTCGGCGAGGAGATTGGGGCGGACCAGTGGCTCGAGTTGCAGGCGGGCGTGGAGGGCGAAAAGGAGCCGGCGATGGCCAAGGAGAGACCGACCAAGATTGGAACGAAAAAGAAGTGAACAAGGTCGGTGTCGTTTGCGTTTGCGACGGAGCAATCGATCTTACCCTCGCTCGTAGTCCGTCATTGCGCCAACTCTACCAGACGAGATACTTGGACTTTAAGTTCCTTGATGAGCACACAGTGCGATATATTAGAAAATGCACCAGTCTCTAAAATTTATACGTCCTTGTCCTTGTTCTCGTCCGACCTCGACTTTTTATCATCCTCAGCCCTCGTCCACCCCAACGCCACACTCAACCTCAAGCCCGTACTGCTCTCGATTCCCTCTACTACGCTCCTTGCACCCTTGCCCAGTCCTTGCTTCCCTTCTCTATATTTCTCTCCGAGCATACCCAGCGCCATGCCCGTATGTGCGACGCTCGTCCGCCTGATCTCACCAACCCGCGGTGCGTATCTGCCCTCGAGATCTTCGACCCAACCACCCACACGCCCTGCCGTGCATGGCAGAAAATACGCAAACGCACCGATAAAGGACAAGGGTGGGAGGAGGAACCGTACAGGCAGTGAGCGAGAACGAACGACGACAGAGGCCGTCAGCGCAGATATACCCGTGTAAAGCATACCGGGGTTGAGGGGCTCCACGGGATCCCGGAAAGATTTTAGACGCGCTAGTAGAGAGGTCAGACGGAGCGTGGTAGAGTTGAAAAAAAAGACGTACATTCGACTGTTTCTTCGATGTGAACCCATCGGTCTATCACCCCCTGTACCTGTGTCCGCGCATCCGAGTAATACCCACACACTTCCCGTCTAACCTGTCCAATACGTAGCTCGAGCGGCGAAGGCGTGTCGAGAAGGACCAACGTCAGCGTAGGGCTGGGGTATATCGAGAGCTGCCAGAAAGAAGGAAATAAGTTCGAGTTTCCTCGACGTCGGCGAGAAGAAAAAAAAAAGGTCGACGAACGGCACCTTTTCTGGAAGGTTTGCAAAGATGGACTTGGGTGGTTCAGGTTCGACCACGATTGCAACAGGGTCGGCTTCTGTGCTGGCAGCCTGAGCTGGTACATCTGGCACTACATCTGCCGGCAAACTCTGGTCCCCGCTGTCACCAGTCTCAGCAACGACGGTCCCGACCGCACCAACCGAGGCCAGTCTAAGATATGCTGTTCGTGAAGCACGAAGCTAAGCCCAGATGAGCACTGCGAGGTAGGGAATGAGACAGGAGTTGTACTGACTGCGTGCCTGCGAAACATCGTACAGGTTAGATAGCACTGTGGATGTCGTGTTCGGCACCCGAGCTGTAAAGGACCTTGCTCCTACACCCAACGGCAAAGATCGTTTAGCGGAGGGGAGCGTGGGAACATTTCCGGCAGTAGTTCAGCGCTTCCAAATCCATAACTGGTGCTACAGTAGGATGATACAAGTAGTACATATGTACGTAGTCCAATGTCCTTTCAGTACCGAGTCCGTCCAAGGTCCACAACACGATTGGCTAACCATATGTTCAAGCAGCAGCGACAGTGACGGTCACGTTCATATAGTCCACGATCGGCGCGTACGACGCCTAGTAGACCGATTCACGACATCATCAATTCGCATCCTCGCACGCACACCGGCGCGAAAATACTCACCCCAACCATGAAGAAGTTAATGGCGTTCAAGGACGCCATGCCAGCGGGGAAACCCTCCGGAACCGTGACGGTATAATTTGCATAATAGGTTCCAGGATACGGGGTGTAGGGCCCCTGGTAGAGGATGCTGCCCATGAAGGAGCTCGGGGGGGAGCACACGCCACCCAAGCATTGCGAGAGACCGATGACGATGGCAACGACATCAATGTTTTGGGGGTAGCCCTGAACATGCGTGTGAGCAAGAAATGTGTCATGACGATACACATACGTACCCCCATATAGATTTGCACAGTGGTGTCGCAGCCAGCGACGAGTGTGCTTCCAGGGGGAGGGAAGTTGATCTGCGTTGACTGAGCCAAAGCGGAGCCAGCAAAGAGAACGAGCGAAAGCGCGGCCTTGAATACCTGCATGATCGCCTCTAGCTATACAAATCTTGTGCGTGAGCGGAAGGACTACGGGGGAAGAGAAACGGGGAGTTGGGCGACAGATACTGAATGCCAGCTTGAACGCTTCGCGCTTGCCGCCGCTTTATATCCCTTGGCGGATTCTAGGCACGTTAGACCCTACCTCGTCTTAACATAGTAGTGGCCGTTAATGAAGGGCTTCTGGATTCGATAGGGTTCGCTCGTCCAATCTGTGGACGGTGGTATTTGTACACATCATACGGGGACACCAGACCGTGAAGACATCGCACATGAAAAGGAGGCTGTGGAGCAGGGTCGATCGCCCTCGGATCAAGTGATGAGCGAGATGGGTCATATACTATAGCATGTCCTGTGAAACCCGACGGGTTCCGGCCAGGCGGCCATGGCCGATTAATTAATGAGATGAATCCGCGAAGAACGATACACAAAAGAACGTCGAACCGTCGGCGATACCTGTGAACAAGCCATCGTCGAGTCTGAAACGTGCGCTTGAGAAACGAACATGAGGTACACTGCCCCTCTTCCCCTAAGCAATTTGTCGCTTCGGGATCAATCGATCACTTGCGTCCCTGACGCAATTGTCAATACATATCATCTCGCAAACTTGCACCAATTAGGTACGAACGATAAACGTGATAGCGGGCACCACTGACCGGTGTGTGAAGTTAGGTCGTCATGAACCCCGCCAATGCACCATAGCAAGCCATCGGCCCCTCTTTTTAGCTTCGCACGGGTCCCGAATGCTAGTCGATTGCAGGTCCCATGACGGAGTATGGGTTATACCAGCTTTGGATGAATCTCGTTCGGGATTATTTAATTGTCACACTACCATGCGCGGGCTGTCTCGAAGCAACTTGAAGAGGACATACATATCCGAAACTTGTTTTAGGCGCCCGATGCGCCTTCATTCGGCTCTGTTCTCCCCCATTGGTATCTTCCTGAGCCTGCTGGTCTACACTGTGAAATTTAACACTGAAACGTCTTCTAACCAGCAATAAAGCGAGGGCCGATTCACAGACGTGCAGGAATGCGTCCTTGTCCAAGACAAAGACGATATCCCGGAGCTGATGTGGTTCGCCAAGGACTCCATCTCCATGCCGCCTATATACGTTTCTTCCTCGACGATGTTCCATTTGGGACGGTACAACGACCGTCACGATCCGCCGATTCCCTGTTGTCGTTCCATGATGCGTGAAACGGGACTCTTTCCCTGCATCTGTCTGAGAAAGAGAGAGGTTGAATATAGTGTCGCTATGACCTTTCCATGGCTGGCTGCGCGATCTTTTGACCAGTTCCAGAGTTGCAACACAGGTCGTCCACGACAGAGAAGAGCAGGTCGCCTTCGAGTGACAACACCATACAACAGGACTCGGCCCTTGTGGACCATTAATGGGCCAGGGATGAGCTTGCTACGTCGAGACCAACAATCCATCCCCCGTCGGGCACGTGTTTTTAGCGTGGTTTCGACGAAAACGTGAACGAGCGGTCGAGGGCAGGAAATCCGGTGATAAGGGGTAGATTGGAGGACCCATAGGGTTTGACGGTGGGTTGCGGTAGAGACGGGACCGATCCCTAGGCATGGATGCTGGGAGTGGGCGGATCGGACCTGTCGTGGACGGCGGTTGTGAGGAGGCGATGATGACGCAGTGGTCGCGGATTCAGAAGGAGGTCTCTGTGAAGGATGTGTCAGGGCGCACGGATGCCAGTTATCATAGTTTTTAATCAGTAATTCCTTGCACGCAGGACTGTGCGAGGGATTGAAGGCCATCGATCGCATTTGTTTGGCAAAAGCTTTAGAATCAAACAAACACCTTCCCACGTGACCTCCGCTCTCGCAGTTAATTTCTGTCCATTTGCACGTACAGCCCAACTAGGCACTTCCCTGCTGTGCCAGAACTCATATACACATCCTGCTCCAAGTCCTCCTACGGCCGATCCCACATTCAAAAGAAACACCCCCATTCCCGTCGCACTACTTCACGCAACGAGTAAAGCTCGTAGCAGAAAGTGGCGCGTGCCAAATATTGTATAAAGTGGCAGTCCATACCTCGCCCAAGTATCTTAGAATTCTCGAGATAAGCATGTATAGCAAATGGTATGTACTGTAATATGTTACATGAAACCACGACGTAGACCAAGAAGTCCGAGTCGTCCCCCCTTTCCAACGTTCATAATACAACCAGCTAACCATACACTCAAGCAACGACGGTGACGTTCTCGTTCAAATAGTCCACGACCGGCACGTACGACGCCTAGACCGATTCATGATACATCAATTCACGTCCCCGTACACACACGGCGTGAAAACACTCACCCCAACCATGAAGAAGTTGATGACGTTCAAAGACGCCTCACCAACGGGGAAAGACTGTGGAACCGTGACGGTATAGTTTGCATAATAGTTTCCAGGCTGAGGGGTGTAGGGTCCCTGGTAGAGGATGCTGCCCATGTAGGAGCTCGCGGGATAGCACTCGCCGCCCAAGCATTGCGAGAGACCGATGACGATGGCAACGACGTCAATGTTTTCGGGGTATCCCTGGATAGGCGTGTGAGCAAGAGATGTGTCGTGACGATACAGGTACGTACCCCCATATAGACTTGCACCGTGGTGTCGCCGGCGGCGGTGAGTGTGCTTCCAGGAGGAGGGAAGGTGATCTGCGTTGACTGAGCCAAGGCCGAGCCAGCCAAGAGAACAAGCGAAAGCACGGTATTGAATAACTGCATGATCGTTTATAGCTATACAAGTCTTTTTCTTGGACACGAGGAAGGCACCGCTGGGGGAGGGGAAAGGGTGGTTGTGCGATCGATATTGAATGCCAATGCTTCGTGCGCGCTGCAGCTTTATATCCCCTGACAGATTCTAACCACATTAGACCCAACCTCGTCTGGTGACCCTAAATTTCTGGGTTCAACGGCGTTCGCTCTAGTGTCTGTGCACATTATGCGGGGACAACAGACCGTGAAGACGTGCCGCACATGCGGGTGGCTGTGAAGTGGAGTTGATCCGCCTCGGATCAACATGAACCCGACGGGTTTCGGCTAAGCGGCCGAGATGGTGCAAGAACGGTATACAAAAGAACGTAGAGCTGTTGGCGATACCTGTGAACAGACGACGGGTCTGAGACGTGTCTCGGAAAACGAAACGAACATGAGGTAAACTGCCCCCCTTCCCACCCCGCAGTTTGTTGCTTCGGGATGACTTGCGTCCCTGACGCAATACTATGCTCGTAAGCTTGCACCGATGGTACGGACGATGAACCAAACAGCGGGCACCACTGACCTCGTGTGACGTCAGGTGGTGATGAACTCCGTAGGGTTCATCGCACCATAACCTCGCACAGGTCCCGAAAAGCTAGTCGGCCTCCAAACATGACCGACTCGGAACTTATCAGGTAACGACGCCCATGACGATAGCGCGACGGAGAAACATGGGTGCGACGTGCCGCAGTAAGGATCAAATCGGACCGTTGCGGTCGGCCAGGCTGAGCGAGCCGGCAAAAACAGTTGGCGCCTTTGCCTGTCAACGTAGGCGTAAATAGCCGGATTGATACCCACGCGGTGGGCCCAGTAATCTGGTCAATGAGCCTGGACCAAGCCTGCGCTAGAACGGGCAAGGAGAGTGGCTACGGTGACTAGCATTGATGCCACCCAAATGATCAAGGTGGAAGCGATGAAGGCGACCTTGGAAAGAGGGCGGGCAACAGTGAACTTTCGTCAAAATCCCAAGGCAAAAGTCGACACGAAAAGGGGGCAAGCATATGTAATGGGGTACAGGTGCGTACAAGTTAAAAAGACATGGTACCAAGGGCAGTATTGTCTGGTCGTACCTTGCAGCCAGCCACATTTCACACGCGAGAAATGGTGGGTTAAAAATCACGCCGAACCGTCCAAGAATCCCTTTTGCCGTAGGTAAGTGGTGTGTTCTTCTCGGTGCGCACGGATCTGGGCATCGACCGAACGACGCCAAATGGGCACTCCGATCTAATACGACACGCATCAGCCACCGGACCAACACACGAACCAACGAGCAAGATAGCAAAGGTGACCAACCCAAGCAACGATATCCAGCACGGTCTCGAACAGCACATTCCCTCTCGGCGAGCTTCCCCTCGTCGAAGCCTTGAACAAATTCGTAATCAAATCTGCTGTGATGTGGAACTCGCTGTTCTCGACGCCTTTGAAGAGACCGTGGGCAGCCTGCTCTGCAGTCAGTCCTTCGTCTGTCGATTCAATTTTACGCGTAATGGCAGGCTTTGTCTTGTTCTCTTCATCGAAACCAGACGTGTACATCGTGGGCGGGAAGAAGATGTGGGTGGTGATACCGTAGAGGAGGCCCTCGGAGCGAAGGCATTCTGCTAGGGCTGTAGTCCAGGGGTAGTCCTCAACACCAATCCGGTGACTCGAGAACACGGGAAAGCATACCTCTCAAAGCGTGCTTGGCGGGAGAGTACGAAGAATAACCCACAAACGACATGAATCCAAGGGTCGAAGAAATGAGTATAATTTTGCCCTTTTGCCCTCTCTTTGCCATTTCTTTTGCGGCTGCCTGGATATGACTGTAAGCAAATGAAAAGAGATGAGGGGCGAGGCCAGATTACCCAAGCAGTCCAAGCCTGTACCCAATAACCATCCCTCATTCCGCCCTCGAGCTCTGCCTCGCTCATTTCCACCAGGAACATGGGCTTTGACGCACCTGCACAACAAAAGACAGCGTCTGGAAATTCGTTATGCCCTGCTGTCGCCGCTGCTAAAGCCTCAGCGGATGCCGACGCGGTGGCTAGGGAGAAGGGAAATGCCTGGAAAGATTGTGCAGGGGATACGCGGAGCGCCTGTATAAATGGTGCCAGTTACCAAATACGGGCGTGCCACGTTCGTAACGTCGAGAGGCAAGAAAAAGGAGGGTGAATGCAAGGCAAGGTAGGTTACGGGCTATACGCACCTCGAGCTCTCTCAAGGCATCGTCGAGCTTGTTCTGTGTCCGTGCAACGATGGAAATGTTGGCTCCTTTCTTTACGAGAATCTTTGCGAGCGCAAGTCCGAGGCCTTGACTACCGCCTGTAATGTAGATGTGCTAGCATGAGAGCGTCAGTGACGCGTGTACAGTGGGTGACCTTGGATGGAGAAGGCGAACAGATGTACATGCGCCATCCATAAAAGCACAGGATGCGATGCCAAGCAAAAGTCGAAAACGTACCTTGCCCTTTGGGTCCCACTTTTTCCTGCCGAATCCAAAAACCATGGGGGATAGCAAGACGAGGGAGAGTGCAAGAAGTGTTTTGAAGAGATTAGGCGACGCAAAGAATGGGATGGACATGCCAAGACTTCCGCCGTTGCGACTCGAAGAATCGACGAAGAGAGAGTTCAAGGAACATTGCGGATCACGAGACCATGATTGGTGGCAACGGACTAGCGCCGGAACGTATGTAATTCACCCCCTATCTGCATGCTTGCAATGCCTTGATCTTCAAACGTTCATGTTCATTCAAACGCTGACAACCCGGACTAGAACTTCTCAAGGCAGTCATCCACAATCAAGAAATCCACTTTGACCTCTGCATTACAACGTACGACATTGTAGCTGGTTCAATATTTATTTGACAAGATTCAAAAAACATAAACTCGCGGTGCCGTGGCGGACGGGATAAAAGGGCAGGGTTTTCCACACCGAAAGGATATGTGCTCAATTGAAGTATCACGCCCGTTCCCCTCATCGACGCGGGTCCCCCCGAAGTCTTCGACACGATCACCCGCACGACCCGCCGTGTGCTGGGGGAAATACGCAAACACACCGAAGAAGCAAAGGCATGGAAGGGGGGGGTCTGGGGGACTTTGGATTGGAGTATTTTGACTCCTTCGAACTCTAGTAGCTCTGTCTGCGTCGGTGCATATATATAGGTTGGCGAGCGGCAGACACTTTTATCTTTATCGCAGAGAATCCTGGTTCACCTTCAATCGCGATCGAAGCATGGTTAATCTCGATCTCCGAGTTAGAGATATGAGTTCCCCGACTCCGATCTTTTCTGCGGTGGTTTCGGTGACGGGGTCTCGACGGCTGCTACCGAGGGCGGAATATGCGGTGCGAGCAACACAAACTTGAAGCTGCTAGAAAACGAAGCAAGACAACTTAGTTGTGCTCTGCAAAGCTTGAGCTGGACTTGGAGGCATATCATCCTCATGACGACCGAGTAGACTCCCACCCGAGAAAGAGCATAAGGATGCCTTGGTGAATTGTTTGCTGGACAGCGGGGTTATGTTTAGAGACAAGGTCCGACTCCGAAAGGAGCAGCAATGCCTCTAGTAGTAGATCTATTACTATACATGATACGTCAACTTGTCATCCTCAAGCAATGCAACCGCTCACTAGATCATGAACAAGACGATTGACAGCGTAGCTACTTACATATCGAGGCTTTTTGGTAAGAGAGCCATGGTCCTCGTTGGGGAAACATTCCGAGTCGGAGTCGCGGGTACTACCCCGGGCCACCGCTGGCACGGTCAAGATCATGGATGACTATGGCGACGTTGATATTTTCGGGGTATCCCTGGGCACAAGGTGAGTAAACATGTGAATGCATGGCGATGATTCCAGTACTACCGGAAACTTCGCTGCAAAGCGTGGCCAGTGGGACTGCCACTACTGGCAACGGTGGCTCGCCTGCCACCGCGGCCGCGAGAAAACTCACACCAGATACTCTGCGCGCAAGCTCATCTATTGGCAGAATGCGACGCTAAGCCCTTGGTTCAATCTTCGTAGTTCCAACACGAACCACACCGGGAGTCCCAAGAAGACTAGTATAGGGACGATAAGTACACCATCGAGCTCAATCTGAAAGTTATCCGGTTATTGTAACTATGCCACGACTCACCAGCGAGGCGATACGGTAAGGATGTCGGTGCGTATTTGTGTTATTATCGGTCTCACTCGGTCTTTAGGAGGTTCAACCTTGTCTTCAACCTCGCAAATACGTTCTCAAAGTTCCGCATGGGGGTACTTTCCCCCGCTGCCAAACTACTAGTAAATTCATGTACAAATGACTGCGGGCTGGACTCACCATTCTGTTATCCGGATTAGAATGTACAATACTATGCTCAGGTAAACCCCAGCCGCGTTCTCGACTGTCATTCGTCAACGCGCTCCCTCACTGTCGCTGTCAAGACTTACAGGTCTGAAAGCGCACATAACGCCGCGAGTGCTCGGGTCTCAACAACTCTAGCCTATCTGAAGCAAAGACAACTTGTAACGTCATCGCTTGATGACTCTTAACGACTCTTGTCCCGCGGAATGGAGAGCTCTGATTGGCTGTGTGTTTCCAAGGAGGGAAAGACCCTGAACTAACCCAAAACAAGAACGCCCAAAAGCCACTCGAAAGCTTGTTCAAAATCCTGATAGGCTATTATGGTGTCAATCGCATGTGTAGCGTGGAGCTCACTGCTAGTCGTTCGGTTTCAATCCCTGGGACATCCGAAGAAATGAACGCAACCTAGTCGTTGAAAGGGATTCAACAATTCGCCCTCTCCACTACAGACTTAGGATTGCGGTTCTAGTGCGGGAACCTCCGTGCGGCCCGTCCCTATGAACTCTTTGGCGCCCGCGCCCACAACCACAAACAAATTTCCTTGTTCTGTTTCTAGGACCCACGAGTGTCCAGCTATCTGCTCGTTGTGTATCCATCTGCTTCACCTATACCACTATGGATACCACGATTCCGGATCAAGGTGTGATTCAGAACTCAAATGTGTATGTATGATTTCGGCTGCCCTCACGATTTCCTCGAGAGTGTGCTGAATGTGGTTGTAGGGCAAAAAAAATCATTATAAACGGTGGGTTACAGGGCTTGACCTTGTGTTACCTGCTAATTCACATATTTCAGACATAGAACTTCGTACTCCACCGCGGCGTAAGCTCCTGGCAGCAAGGCAATACCACGTCCAATTTTCCGTAGGCGATACCCTACGGTCAACGAAACAAGCAAAAGAGAAACAGAATCGCGCCTTTTGGGATGATAATTTTTATTTGTGGGTAAATGCGCACTCCTTGACGCCTGCAAACTGAATCTATTCAGTGTCGGGAATGATGGCTCCGTCCTCCTCGCGGAGGTTTACCAGGAGCCGTTTGTTGGACGGGGTGAGCTTGTTGGAATGCTCGCCGAATCCATCGCCGGAATACTGGGAAGATTAAAGAATGGCGGTACGAAGAGACTTCATGATATATTCTGCTGACGCGATCTCCTCGTAAAAGTGATCGAAGTGCCTCTTCGCAAGAATACCTCCCACGGGAAAATCAGATCTTCCGGGATTACGATCAAGTTCGCAGTGACTGTTGAGATGCGCGGAGACATTGGTGCAGACGAACTTCAAGCTACCAATGCGGTCACCAGGGCGACAGAGATGGTCAGTGTACTCCGGCCCACGCCGCAAATCACTGGTCTCGAGGATTTGGCGACGTATACAAATGTCGTGACCGAGCTTCAGACATTCGAGAATACGTGGGGGGTTCTATTGCAAAGGATGGATCTTTTTAACAGGATCGTGGCTGGGATTGCAGAGGTATATGGTATTCAGTGTCTCGCTCCCTTACCGTCTGAATGTTGCATAGATTCACCCGTATACCTCGTTGGCTTGGTCTGTGATATCGGCTGCGAATCAGGTCCGTCCTTCCCCCGATATTCTTGCTAGTGCTTATTGCTAAATTATTCCCTTTTAGGTGCTCGTATACCAACAAAATCGCGACGACCGGGTCGTTCGCTTAGCGGGAACGATGAGCGACGTCTTTACGTTCGTCGAGCATGCCGAGGCTCTGAAGGCAGTCGAGGCGCACATCGCGCCCATCAAGCTTCTGATCCAACAGGTGACGGAGTGTGGGTACTTCATCGCTGAATACTCCAAGCAAAGTAGTTTCTGTCAGTCGTCATTGGCTTTACAACACCTGCCACTGATCTCCATCCATAGGGACTCGGACTGCGAAATACACATTCTCGGATGTCGATGCAAAGATTACGGATTACGAGAACAAGCTCCGAGACCTGAAAGCCGCTTTCTTGGATGGCGTTACATTGCAGTCTGGTGTCACGGTCTTTCGTATGATGAATGTCGTTCAGAGCATCAGTAGGTCCTCCTTCTCGAGATTCCGGCGGGATGCTCACACATTTCGCACAGCGGAATCCATCGACTTGAACGACCTGCCCTATGCAAGTGGCGCCAGATACGTAGAAGAAAAAGGTTGCTTGCCAGGGACTCGTGAAGCCATCATCGAGGATATCTGCAACGTTCTCAACAGCCTTGATGAAGATGCCCCGCGGGTGTGCCTGCTCACTGGCGTCGCCGGATCAGGCAAATCAGCGGTTGCCCACTCGATTGCTCGACTGTACGACGGGCAAGGGAGGCTAGGCTCGTCGTATTGCTTCCTCCGCAGTGATGTCACGAAACGCAACCCGCAAAATTTTTTCAGCACCGTCGCCCTCGATCTCTCCGACCACGATCCTCAATACAAGTCTGAACTCTGTCGGGTTGTGAAAAACAATCGATCGCTTCGCACGTCGGTATCGCTCTCGGAGCAGGTCAAGCGGCTTATCATTGAGCCTAGCAAGCATCTCCATTTTATTGGACCGTTGATCATTGTAGTGGATGCCCTTGACGAGAGCGGAGACCTGTCTAATCGCCGTGGTCTTCTGCGTGCCTTCTCTGAGCAATTTGCTGATAACAACTTCCCAACGAACCTTCGCTTTCTCATCACTGCTCGCCCGGAGAGTGACATCCTCGTTGCACTGGCGTCTAGCCCTCAGGTTGTCCATAAGCAGCTGGGTGATATCGCTGAGCATGTCGTCGACGAAGACATTAGGAAGTTTATTCGTCACTCCCTACATCGGTACACCGAGCTCGAAACTGCCTGGCCGGACCAGGTATGGTGCCGATTACTTGCCCTTCATTCGCAGCATCTCTTCCAGTGGGCATCCACTGCCTGCAGGTTTATTGAAGGGGATGGTGCTATCGGTCTCAATATGGGCGAACGGCTTCAGATACTCATACGAAGAAATGACAACGTCAATGTCCACCCCCTAGACGATCTATATCGGACCATTCTAGGCCAGCTTTTCGTCTTGGATAATGTTCGACACAAGTTTCGAGAGGTAATGGCTTTTGTGCTTGCGCTCAAGGAGCCATTATCCCTCGCTTCCCTTTCCGCTCTCTGTGATGGTGACCGGAACATCCGCGATATCATCAAGCCTCTCGGATCGTTGCTTGACGGAGCTCACAACGAACAGAAACCCATCCGCGCGCTTCATACCTCGTTCCGTGACTTTTTGCTGGATGATGCTCGCAGTTCAACCTTTCATGTCGATATCCTATCCCGCCATTCCTTTCTTGGGCGCGCATCGCTGTCATGCATGCAGAAGATGCTCAAGTTCAACATTTGTAACCTGGAAGACTCTCGACTCCGCAATAATGCTGTCCCTAACCTGGCGATTCGCGTGACCATGGCCATTCCTCCCTACCTCGCTTATTCATGCCAGTACTGGATGGACCATGTGCAACATACAGTGTGCAGTCCAGAGTTATTGGATGAAATCACTTCTTTTTTCAAGGAATTTTTTCCCTTCTGGATTGAAGCCATCAGCCTCCTCTCCCACTCCTACCATGTGTCATGCACCCTATCTGCCCTGACCACTTGCACTATCCTGAAACAATGGGCCAAGGTAGGGTTGATAACTGTGACAGAGGTTGAATGTTAAACATGATGTTGCCAGGACCATGAGATTGCCATCCTTGCAACAGAAGCATCCCAATTCATCCAATTGTTTTCTCCCATCATTAGAGAATCTACACCCCACCTTTACTTGTCTGCCATGCCACAGACACCCTCCAGCTCTCCACTCCACCAACTATGGGCCAACCATCTCCAAAATGACCTCTCAGTGACCTTGGGGCATCCAGCTAACTGGCCAGCTGAGGTGCACACTCTGAATGGGCATACAGATCATGTTGAGTGTGTTGCCTACTCACCTGATGGCAGTCATATTGTCTCTGGATCAGGAGACAAGACCATTAGAGTTTGGAACCCAATCACTGCACAGTGTCTGGCAGTTCTACCTCACACAGCTTATGTCTCCTCTGTTGCCTTTTCCCCTGATGGGAGCTATGTTGCCTCTGGTTCAGGAGATCATACCATTAGAGTCTGGGATGCAAAGACAGGTCAAAGTCTTGCAGGTCCATTTCAGGGCCATACAGCTCCAGTCACCTCTGTTATCTATTCATTTGATGGCAACTGGATTGTCTCTGGATCCTGGGACAAGACCATTAGAAAATGGGATGCAGACACTGGACTTTGTGTAGCAGGTCCATTCAAGGGGCACACAGATACAGTCAGCTCTCTTGCCTATTCACCTGATGGCAGTCAAATTGTCTCTGGATCTCATGACCATACCCTTAGGATCTGGAATGCAACCACAGGGGAGTGTGTGGCAGGTCCACTCCAGGGGCACAGTGGCTGGATCTACTCTGTTGCCTATTCACCTAACAGCTGCCATGTTGTGTCTGGCTCAAGGGACAACACCATCAGGGTCTGGAATTCAGCCACTGGACAATGTGTTTCAAATCCATTTCAAGGGCATACACTATGGGTCAACTCTGTTGCATACTCACCTGATGGTAGCCATATCGTCTCTGCCTCCTCAGACATGACCATTAGGATCTGGAATGCAATCACTGGCCAATGTGTGGCAGGTCCATTTCAGGGGCACACAGGCACTGTTACCTCTGTTACCTATTCACCTGATGGCAGCTGCATTCTCTCTGGCTCTTGGGACAACACCATCAGGATTTGGAATGCAAACACCAGTCATTGTGTGGAGGGCACATTCCAGGGACACACAAAATTTATCAACTCTGTTGCCTATTCACCTGATGGCAACAGCATTGTCTCTGGCTCTTCTGATAGGACCATCAAGGTTTGGAATGCCAGCACAGGTCAATATGCTGCAGGTCCATTCCAAGGTCACACAAGTACAGTCACCTCTGTTATCTATTCCCCTGATGGCAACCATATTATCTTTGGCTCTCAGGGGAAATCCATTGGGATGCTGAACATAACCACTAGGCAGTATATGATGGGTACTGTGGATTTATTTCATGGTCATGCCAGTGACATCTGCTCTGTTGCCTGTTCACCTGATGGCAGTTATGTTGCCTCAGGCTCTGAGGACAGGTCCATTTGGATTTGGAATACACATACTGGTCAATGTGTAACAGGTCCACTCCTGGGGCACACTGGTTGGGTTCGCTCTGTTGCCTACTCACCTGATGGCAGTCACATTGTCTCTGGCTCAAGTGATGACACCATCAGAGTTTGGAATCCAACCACTGGAGAATGTGTGACAGGTCCATTCCAAGGGCACACAGATATAGTCCACTCTGTTACCTATTCACCTGATGGCAGCCATATCATCTCTGGCTCAAGGGACAAGACCATCAGGATTTGGAACCCAACCACTGGAGAGTGTGTGGCAGGCCCATTCCAGGGGCACACAGCTGATATCTTATCTGTTGCCTGTTCACCTGATGGCAACTACATTGTCTCTGGGTCAGAGGACAAGACTATCAGGATTTGGGATGTACACACAGGGCAATGCACAGCAGGTCCATTCCAGGGGCACACAGGCCCAGTCCTCTCTATTGCCTATTCTCCTGATGGCAGTTACATTGTGTCTGGATCTAGAGATCTCTCCATCAAAGTATGGGCACTGCAAGAGCTGTCTTCCTTTGATGAAATGTGTTGCCAAGAGGATGGGTGGATTGAGCTTTCTCACGGTGCTTGCTTTTGCTGGATTCCCTCTTGGGCTAGGCATGCCTTTTATCTCCCTACTCATACTTTAGTCATATCTCCACACCAGACTTACAAACTTGACTTTAGCAATTTCTTATATGGGGAATCTTGGGTTTCATGTTGGAAGTAATTTCCATGTCTATCCATAGAATCATGCTATCCTGTGATATTTTGCTTGAGACATTTTGTTGCTAAAGATATTGATATTCAGTTCACTTACTGGAACTTGAGGAACTTGCCTGCATGTCCCCCAGACTCATATCCGGCTCTAAAATGACAGAGGTGTCACCACAATTCTGGGAGCTATGTCGATAAAGCGCAAACTGGAATCAAGAAGATACAATTATGGTTTTTTTTTGGCTGTGGGAAATAAGCGTAGGACGCCGATCGAGATACTGTGCAGAGCGGTTGCTTGTCTCATTACCCCAGGTATGAGCGGCAGATTAGAGTAAGCCATAATGAGCAGCAGATTGGGACACGAGAACTCACGACCGACAAATAGAATTCTTGGTCGCGTGCGATGTTCGATGTGGAAGCGACCAGCAGGTAAGGAAGGGGTGAGTGATGCTGAGACCCGGACGTATTGTACTACATCCAAGACTCGGAGTCACTGATGGGAAGTAAACTGTGAGATGAAACGTAGCTGTCCTCGACATAGATCTTACGCGTTCAAGTGTCTGGGGCTTAGCTCACCAAGAAGAGCGACGGACGAACGTCAGGCCGCCATATTGACTGCATGCTAAAAGCTTTTCCGAGGAGAACGCAACGATCCGCTTGGGTTGCGGCAGCTCTCTAACAAGATCTCCCGACTCGACTGTCGAGCGTGGATTCGCTCTGGTATTCGAGCTACTCGCAAATCTGACGTCGCTTGACGATTCTTGAATGGTGTGGGACCGTGCCCGCGGACCCGGAGTGGGACGACGAATATCAATAGCCACAGCCCAACGCCATCCAACGTTTAGACGAGAACCACATGTTCTCATAGATATTGGCTAAACGCATGCACCCTCTGATATTCCGTGAGTCAGAATTAGCAACAGTCATGGGCGTTTGGGTTCCTGCGCTGCGGCAACTTTGGCGCGCTGGGGAATTCCCGAGGTGTTTCTGTCGCGCTCTTCGATGTCTTCAGTAAATCGTAAAATTGGTGCGTTCTATCATACAAAATATTGCATGGTACCCTGAAAATCAGAAGGCAGGTAAAGTAGGTCAGCAGCGAGTACAGCGAGGTAAAATGCGGTGCAAGAGGAATAAAAAGTAACAGCCCAGAACAGACACTCACCAACTTCCTCGTTTGCATGCCCTTATCCCGCTCATTCTCTTCTGCAGCACCGAACACTGTGAAAAATCTTCCGACCTCTCCACCATTTATTGCCTCAGTCCCACCCTCGGGGTTGCTCAGACCACCATCGCTATTTCCTCTTCCTCTGATTGTTAAAATACTGGCCAAGTTCCCACATCGATAGCAGTAATTGGGTGCACTCCACACTGTCACGAGCGATTCATCAAACAAATATTTGTAACCTTCTTGAACGAGCTGGTGGGCGCGGGCTATGAGGACCAGGTCATTCGTGTGGTTGAACTATCGTGGTCAGAGGTAAGCTTGGAGGGGGAGTGTCAGCGAGAAGTAACTTAGGTACCTCCCGAGTGACGTTTCCTCCAAACAGCCAGCCAGCACCGCGTGGACTGACAGCCCAGGTATCGATATCTTCCGGGTCCGACCACATGAGATCTACAGTGTGAGGTGAGAGGGGTCAGGCGAGCAAAACACAGAAAAGAGATGGAACGAACCACAAAAGGCACCCTCGTGTGGAATTTCCTGGGCGCGCGATAAGACTCGTATTTGATCTAGTGTGCGTATATCAGGTGAAAGTCCGCCGTGCACACAAAGTGTCTCTCCGTCAATTATCTATTCGGGTAGGTGGACAAGGTCGTCAAGCCAGGGGTGGGAAGAGCAACTTACAGCAGCAAGATTTAGATAGTCAAAAACATTACAACAAGCTTTCCAAACGGCAGCACTACCATACTTTTGTTGGCATTCGTCTGTGGTAGGTCAGTTGGCGGATGTATGGCAATAAGAGGACGGTACAGACCGTAAAATCCGTAAACCTGTGTTATCTGCCGACTCTCGTGATTTCCTCGGAGGAGAGTGACTTTATCTGGGTATCTGGACAGGAATGAGAGGAGGACGGGCCGCAACGAGAATCGCCCACCTTGCTTTGAAGGCCAATAAGAGGGATACTGTCTCAAGACTGTAGTGACCACGATCCACAAAGTCACCCTGTCACCGTGGTGTTGCACGACCACGGCAAGCCATTGAGCATGGACCTCTTCGCCGAAAGCGACACCTACGTGCCATAAATATGTAGCTCGTCTCGGGGACCTTTCCGCCTTTCCTGAGCAACTCGAGGAGGTCCCAGAACTGGCCGTGGATGTCGCCACATATAGTGACCGGGGAAGAAACGGGCTGGATATTGGACTCTTCCATGAGAATGCATCGGACGGTGTCGCAGAGGACCTTCATGTCTGCCTCTGGAAGATGTTGGCAGTTCATGAGCTGGTCTATCCATTTGTCGGGGTCGTATGGCATGGTGGTGGTACTGAGCAGGCTGAGCAGGCCCGACTCGGATGTGGGAAATCTGAATCCCGAACGTGCTCGTCACCAAATACGACGCGCTCGCTGTTAGCGACACCCGCCATGCAGCTGCTACAATGGCTGCTTTCATTCTCCATATTCACCCTCGCTGTACGGGCCATCCATGAATCCGAAGTCGGCATCGTCGACTGGCACACCAAGCTCGTTGGTGTCCCCCTCTACACGTCACCACTCACAAAGCCCGTATTTCACGACGACATCATACTCACTGCTACAAGTAACAACGTGCTGGCGGCCCTCAGGGCTACTGATGGGAGCATAGGTCCGCTTGGTCTCGTTCTCCGTGTCAACGACCGTGACCTCAATGCTTGTAGTGTGGAGAAGCATACACGATGCTCAGGATGCCATCATGGCGTTCAAAGTGCACGACGAGAGTGCGTCTCTAGTGTCGACCTCGCCAGGAACGCTTCTTCTGATTCCGCTTCAGGTGTATACGCCCTCTCTGGGCCCGCCGGTTCCACTCTGCGCGTCTACGACGCATCGACAGGCGACCTCATTCACGAAAAGCGACTGCATAACCCTGCAGAGGGAAAAAAACACGAACCACCCACTCTTGGTGTCGCATTGACGCTAGTGCGTGCTCAGGGTGGAGACCAGGCAATCATTCTGACAAACGGAGATAATGTTCAATGCATCCACTCCAGTACAGGAGAAACGGTATGGCAATGGAGGTCCGAGGACCATGGGTGAGTGAAAAAGTACACGCAATCCCACTGACATTGACTTGCTCAGTTCCCTCATGATGTACACTCACATATATCCTGATACCCACACATCCACGCTCTACGTCGCAGGTTTCGCGAAATCCGTCAGATCGTACACGTTGCATGTTACGACGCTCGATCTTGCCACGGGTGAAGTAATCGCTAGCGAAAACATACCAGCCAGCATAGCAAACGCGTTGACTGATTTTATCTTATTGGGCCCTTCACGGATTGGATCTTCCTCGACTACTGGTGCGAATGCTGATACATTTGGACCCTCTCTGGTTTGGCTTTCTCCTTTGTCGACTGCATCAGACGCCCCTTTGTCTCTGTTCTCTGCTCCACTTCGTCCTTCTCTGAAAGGCAAAGTTCTGACTATTCCCGATGCGTCGTACAAGCGCATCCAAGACGTCGACCTCTCAGGAAGTGGTTTTTTCGTGGCTTTCCAGGATAACGGTACTGCAGAAGTCTTGGGTTATGAAACCGGCGGGTCGCCCGTGAGAGTGGTGTGGGACTTTGGTGATGTGGTGAGTCACATCATCTCGATGAGGGTTTGAAGAATTCGTATGGATGTTGAGTGAAACGCATACAGACACCATCCGCGTCCACCTCGGAGTCACACTTCGTCGGAACGCCGAACGGAGATGGGTGGCCGTGTATAAGTAAGGTGGCTTGGTCTAATGTTCATCAGGTGAGTTCTGTTCGCTTCTCTCGAGCACAATCTAAATAAGCGAATCAAACATAGCAAGCGATTCGTCAAACGTTCGAGGCAAACTTACAGGAGGGTACGGGCCAGGTGACAGACTTCGCATTCCCCTTTGAAACGAATGAGCATGGAACCATTCGACATGTACGTGCTTTTTCGGTTGTCATTATGCTTGGTGTCGAATCTTATACTTTCTGTAGGTCTCGTTCTTACCTTCTGGCTCCTCCCCAACGAATGAGACCCCTCACAAGCTACTCCTCGTCACTTCAACAGGATCTATTCAACTCTGGGATCGCAACGTGCTTCAATGGGTACGCGAAGAATCTCTTGCAACTGTACAAACTGCCACCATTGTCGAGCTTCCGCCTACGAGAGAGGTGGTAAGAGGTGGTGTAGGAATTGGCGGTAGGAGCGAAAGCTTTTGGAGAAAGATCGCAAGACAGATTGGGGATGCCAAGGTACGATTGCACCATCGCGCCGAGCGACATCGTCGTTCCTTGCCCTGATGTTTTTGTCCTCAGAACTTGCCCCACTACATCATCCATTTTGTCACGCGGTTCGTGACCGGCTCGTATGCATCCCCGTCTTCCCCCATCAATCTAGCTTCCTTTGCCCCCTCCACGTCGACCGTACCTCACCTTGTCCCTAACCGTTCGCCTGCTTCGTCTAAAATACTCGTCCGCGATCCTTTTTCTTTCCGACAGTTGCTTATCACTTCGACGGCGCATGGGAAACTTTTTGCATTGGATACCTCGACGGGTGCGATCGTGTGGAGCCGAATCCTCGGGCTTGGGTGGGCAAGGCAGGTCGGTGGGAGGATCGTGCCTGTGATGGCCTTCAGGGTACACAGAACTGATACGGGAGCGGAAGATGGAGTCCCTGAGGGCCGAGAAGGAATCGCGTTGATCACGCAGAGAGTCGCCGATAACGTGCGTATCTTTTGTTCGTTGCGTTCCGGGTGCGGTTTTCTGTTATATTGATTTGGGAGTTGGATAGTCATTGGTGGATACCGTTATTTTCCACTTTGACCCTCTAACGGGAGAGGATATTAAGATTATCACATCTACAGACGGCGAAACCCAAAGTCTCCGTATTGATGTTAAAGATGCTGATGGTAGATGGGTTAGCGGTTTGGAAGGTGTGGATGCAATTGCTGGGCCATTGATAGATGCATTCCTTGTGTCAGATGGCAACGGTACGATTGGGATGTTGGACGAGTTCTTGCAGGTCAGTCCGATCTCAGTTGTTGCGTCTTTCATGTACCTCTCGTCTAAACTGCATCGGTCAGGTCCAACTTTACCCTGACACCCCCGCCACACGTGCCTCCCTCACATTTCTGGCTCCGCAATTCTACCTCGCATTGCGAGCCGGCACACAAGTCCTTGGTCACCAGCTCGGTCTAAATGACCAACTTTCTTTGTTCCATGTTGCTTTCCCAACATGGGGTGTGTCTTTTGGTGAGGACGAAGAAGTGGTCTCAATCATCAAGAGTGCCCACAAGGGACGCGAGGTGGCGAGTATAGGGAGGGTGAAGGGGGACAGGAGTACGTTGTACAAGTATCTCAATCCCCACCTGAGCGTGGTGATCTCTGCTCCGTCACGTGCTTCATCGTCTCCTTCAGGCACCTGTGGTCTGTACGTGGTCGACACTGTCAAAGGTACCGTGTTGTACCACGCCTCATTGCCTGTCGTGGACGGATGCAACATCAAAGCCGTGCTAGACGAAAACTGGCTGGTGTATTCATATTACGATGATGGTATCGAGGTCGGCGGTGCGAAGGGCCATCGTATCGTTTCGGTAGAAATGTATGAAGGGTATGGGCCAGACGAGAAGATTTCGAGGTGCGTGCATGTCTTGACCATTTGGGGCCTGGTATTGGTACTAACAAGCACACCGTTGTTAACAGTTCGGACATTACTTCATTTTCGAACAAGACCACCGCGATTTCAGTGTATGAACAAGCGTTCGCGGTGCCGCATGGCGTTACTGCTATTGCGACGACGACTACTAAATTCGGGGTGTCGACTAAAGATATAATAAGTGGGTCTTAGTAAATAGCATTCTCCAAAGTGATCCTGACGTCTCGTCTTGCGTAGTATCAAGTCGGAAGAACGCGATCCATTCTATTCCACGCCGTCTGGTGAACCCGCGCCGACCAAAACGAAAGCCAACAAGCGAAGAGGCGGAGGAGATGCTTGTGCAGTACGACCCGGTACTCCCAGACGATGGGCGACTCGTGTTGTCCCACTACTACGAGGTTCGTCTGAGTCCCGTTTCCCTATGTCACGGCGGACTGGTTAATGATCTTGACAGGTGGCTGACGTGCGTCAAATAATTACTGCGCCGTCGCTACTCGAATCGACATCTCTGGTGCTCGCGGTGGGCACCGACTTGTTCCTTACCCGCGTCGCGACGTCGGGGACGTTCGATGTGCTCTCTGAAAACTTTAACAAGACGCAACTGGTGTTGACGGTGGTTGGGCTGGCTGTGGCGATCGCAATAACGAAACCGATGGTATGGAAGAAGCAGCTAAGAGAGCGGTGGTATTAATGATGTAGACTCGGCTTGGCAATCGACATTACTATACATAGCCACCGTTGTGAGACGCGTGTTAGCCTGCCCTAAACCGGTCCAACTAGTGGTCGAGGCGCGTCGCTCGACTACATCACACGACGGTGGCGATGGCGAGCACAGTCGAGCACGTCGCGCTCCCCTTTGACGGCGAGTCGGACATTGACGAACTTGATGTGATCGGCACGTCGAGCTCAACACGGAGCACGACCGTCGTCGGGGACGCGACACCCCCAGACCATACCCCCCGCACGCGGAAGTTTGAAACGCTCACCATACCCGTACGCAAAGACAAACGCTCACGCATGCCTTCGTTCTCAGAGAACGATGAACCCCACGCGAGGATTCAGAAGAAGCAGAAGATGGACGGCAAGAAAGCGGTGAGCCCTCCTCACTAGTAATTCGCCACCGTACGCCGGAAACTGACACGTCTCGGTGCGGATCGCCAGCTCACCATCGTGATAAACGCCAAGCGCGTCATGGTGGACGCTGCGAAGCGGCGCTGGCTGTTTCGTCATCGAGATCTCTTTCAACCGCTCTTGCCCTCCACCAACTTTTTCGACGTGCTCCGCAAAGAAGTGTCAGAGATGGGAGAGAAAGTGACCTGTGTACCCTTCCACGCGTTGACGGAACAGCCGGGTTTGATTCGAGGGGGTGAAATGAAGGATTATCAGGTGCGTGTGTCAATTGCGTTGTGGCGGCGTGTTTGGAGGGTTGACGTGCACATTATGTTTAGCTGCATGGGTTAGCGTTTCTCGTGTACATGTATAATAATGGTGAGTCTTCGTGCTCGGTATAGGGATTTGGTGATGAATGTCGACTTTGAAGGGATGAACTGCATTCTCGGAGACGGTGGGTTTGCGTGCACGCATGCCTTATCATACTGGTCTGATAGTTCTTTGCAGAGATGGGCCTCGGCAAGACGTTGCAGGTTTGGACAGAACCCTCCGTAAGCGTGGTTTGCATCCTGATCATCCTCCAGACCCTCTCCTTATTTGCATACATCAGGGAACAGTCCAAAGGTCTGTACCGTCGCTACAACTAGTATGTTTGGTGTACATATAGTCCCTTTCCACAGGCCCTCAAGATCCACATCTCATCATATGTCCTCTTTCAGTTCTATCTTCTTGGCAAAATGTTCCCACCTCTTCCCTATGACCAGGTGGGATGCTAACAATTTATGTTCACAATAGGAAGCTGCCCGTTGGTTGCCTTGCTTCAACGTCCTGCGGTATCATGGAACCCAACCCGAGCGAGACCGTCTCAAGACGGCCATCCGCAACGAAGAAATCAAGTTTGACCTCTGTATTACAACGTATGATGCATACGTTTCGGATCACGGCTGGTTCAAGACCCGACGATGGTTTTATTGTGTTCTTGACGAGGGTCACAGAATTAAGAACTCGGAGACTCAGGTATCGAGCAAGATCAAGGGTCTGGGTTCCCTATACCGATTGAGTACGTGCCATCCAATTGAGTGTTATGGTCACCAGTTTGGCTGATTTGTGGCTATCCAGTCTTGACCGGTACACCCGTACAAAACAACCTAGTCGAGCTCTGGGGCCTCTTGCACTGGCTATACCCGACAGCTTTCACGCCTGCTTCGGAGCGTATTTTTCGTGAATCTTTCAACCTCTCCAAAGGGACCTACTCCATTCCCATACTCAAAGCCGCCCAAGAGCTTCTTGAAGTGGTCATGATGCGCCGGACGAAAGATTCCGTTGTGATTAGCGTTCCACCACGGGAAGAGTTGACAGTGTTTATACCAATGACAGGGGCACAAAGGTTCTGGACGTATCGATTATTAACTCGGATGGATACCTTGGACCTACAGGAGATATTCACCGGTAAACTGGAAGATGGGCCAGAGGACGATGGGCTAAGGCAAGTTAGAGAGCAAATCGCGACACAGATAAAGCGGACGGCTAGCGGGGAAGCTAACCGTAAGACAAGAACGAGCTTTCGACGAGAACGAGCCTGCTGATATTATTCGTATAGGTTGGAAGAAACTCATGAATTTATTGATGCAACTGCGTAAAGTCTGTGACCAGTACGCCTTGCTTTCGTGTCTCTTGTGTTACGGTTCTCAAACATATGCAGCCCATATTTACTTGAAGGCGCGTCGCCTTCGCCGTATGCCATTGGAGAACACATCGTTGCTTCCTCCTCAAAGCTTATCGTCATTGACAAAATCCTCTCCGATATTCTCCCGAAGGGCGAGCGCGTGCTCATATTTTCTGTGGGTCTTGGGGCCATGAAATCGCCTTGATGCGCTCTGATCTGATTTGTTGGATAGCAATGGACGAAGTATGTCCGATCGATTCTCAACATGTACCTATCAGTGATGGTTTTTCGTGTAGCATGTTGGATCTGCTGGAAGATTTTATGGAGCTTCGCCAAATACCCTATGCACGACTTGATGGGTCCACCACGCGCCCGCGACGTACGCTGGATATCAAGCTGGTGCGTGTCAATCGCACAATGAGATACTTGCTCTCACCTCTACTCCCAGTTTCAACAAGAGAAATCGCGTAAGAGGCTAATTGCATTTATGGTTTCCCTGCTGACCACCCCTATGTGTAGCATACAAAGTCTTTTTAGTGTCCACAAAGGCTGGCGGTTTAGGTCAGTCGAGATTGGGATACATCCTCCAACACCAAGCTAATGCACACCTAAGGTATCAATCTTACCAAGGCGTCCACGGTCATCATGTGCGACTTAGACTGGAATCCACAAAATGACCTACAAGCCATCGCGCGAGCACATCGTATTGGACAGACGAAGACCGTCAAGGTGAGTCCGTGCCTTTGTCATTCCTTTCACTTTGAGCTTACCAGACCACAAGGTGTATCGATTGATCTGTCGAGGCAGCGTCGAGGACCAAATGCTCGACCGAATCCGACGCAAGCTGTTCCTTTCCCTCAAAGTCATGTCCTCAAGTACCATCCATGCTTCTTCCGACGGCAAGGAATCCGAAGAAAATGCTCAGCAACTCAAAAAAGCTGAGCTCATGGATATATTGCGCAAAGGTAGTAGCGCCATCTCGCGCGAAGACACCGGCATGGACTTTGCACGCTTTTTGAATGCACCGATTGACGCCATTCTGGAGGAGTCGAGGGCACGAGAGGGCGTGAGGGATGCCCGGATGAAAAAGGATCTCTCCACCGGAGGCGAAGGCGGGACGGACGAGTCTGACGTCAAAGCAGAAGAAACTGAAAAACTTCTTCAAGATGCCGAGGAGGAGGAGCGCCGGTTGCTGAGTGGTGTTGCCCAAGTTCAAAGTCGACTGTTCGAAGGTCAAGTGGTCCATCGACGACAAAATAACCAACAGATTGCCCAAGAGTGGGAGGAATTACAGAAGCGCGCACGGGTCGATCGGCTTGTTGTGGTTGATGGAATGCACGTCCTGGTGGATTACACGGGGTGCAACGAGGTGAATTATCTCTGGCTTCCACGAAGGGGCTCTAAACGAGCCTTCTCAGCCCACAAATGTTGCAAAGAGCTCTCCCCAGAAGCGGTCAAGAGCCGAATACGATTCAGAGGATTGGTGTATCTATTGCAGAGACGGCGGCGAAGTAGTCGTGTGCAGTCAATGTCCTCGGGGTATGTTTTTTTTTTCTCGGCCATCTCATTCCCGTACCCACCCCACGACTCCTTGATGACAATCTCCGTCCCCACAAACACAGTCTTCCACCCTGAGTGCCACGACATCACACCAGCGCAATTGAAAAGACTCGCACTGATTCCATGTAGTCAGCACAATTGCGCAGAGTGCAATCGGAACACCGCGCAATCCGGTGGCATGCTCTTCCGGTATGACACGAAATAGTCTCTCCGCTATCTCGGGTCTGAATCGGTGTCATGGTTCGCGTATAGATGTCAGACATGTCCTCAGGCGTTCTGTGAGGATTGTCTGCCAGAGGGCGACATCGACGCCGTTGGTGATGTCTTGCCCGAGTTGTACGTTTAAACGTGGCGGTATATGTGAATGTTACTCATCCATCGTGTGTCTGCAGCACATTGCTGGGATTCGGTGCCCAGACGACAGCGTATTACATACGTTGTCATGATTGCCACGCCCTTTGGGCGCAGGACCCTGCTGTGTGGAAGGCATGGGAGGAGGAGATGGAAGAAACGCGGCAGAAGCTCGAAGCAGCTGCAAAGGCTGAACGAGGTGGATGATTTGGCATATTAGAATCGTCTTGTCTCTTGCTTCCTCAGGCTTTTATTGCGGTACATACATCGAGTTATCATTTCGCACGAAACGCTACTACCTACCTTTATTACGTTGACGATACCATGTCTTTTACTGTAATCGAATGTATGTTGATAGCTGTACGTCTTTCAGGCATCAAGTGAATATTATAAGAGACTCGGGAACTTCAGAACGGTTGTTCGGCCAACACCTCGGATACTTTGACAACTAACTGGTCCGGATTCTTCAACTCGGCTGCAAAATACGCCTTTGCTCCGCCGACTCCCCGAGACCGCACAGTCTGCACGATGGCGTCATACGCAACGGAGTTGGATGCTCTCGCGACTGTGCAGACAAAGTCCCGCTTCTTGTTATAGATGAACAGCTCCCCGAGGGCGGAGCTGATGGGACTGTTGTCGAGGCCGACAGGTACCTGGATCTTGATCACCATTCTCTTGTTCTCTGCCTCGTTCTTGGTGAAACCTGGTCTGAGCGGACGGGTAACAGGCGTTGAAAGACCGAGCGCCTGGCGTGTGAGATCCGCTCTGGAGATCGTCTCGGACATAAACGGCCCGGGACTACCGTAGCTCGGTTTAAGGGTGACGGTCGTCTGCGCACAAAAAGGATTACAGTTTGGCTTGTGCGCCTTCCAGTGTGCGCCTGCCATCCGCCAAACGTGAGTGAAGCGCACCCGCCGGAGAACATGGAAGATCACCCACGCTGGCACTCGGTCGAACAGTACCGAACGACATGACACCTCGCGCATAGCATCAGCCCGCTCCCCTTTGTTTTGCAATTATCGCATCGTTTCTCTTCCCAAGGCGCCACCTCGCCCTTGCGTTTCCGCTCCCATCGCTGGACGGCAGCGGTGACCTCTGCACCAAAGACCAAGCACAGCTTTCGGGGGGAGCCACCGTTCCCGTCCGCGATATCCAGATCCGCACCGTGTTCCATCAGGACATCGACGAGCGCCACGTCGCCCCCATGAAACGGGAAAAAGATGGGCACCTCCCCATAGCGATTTTGTGCGTTCACGTTCGCACCCTTTTCTAACAACAACTTTGCGATCTCGACATGTCCGTTTGGCGGCGTGCACGCATGATGAAGCGCCGTGAGGCCTACAATGTCAGGTATATCCGGCGGCGCGCCGGAGGCGATGAGATAGCTGATAACGTCGAGGTGTCGCATGGGGGTGTCCGGCGAGCAGGGTCCGAACTGTACTGCACCGCGGACGGTAAAGGTGACGAATCCGAACTGGAAGGGTGTCTGAGTGGTGTCCAGATCTGGAGCGGTGCCCGATTCGATAGCCTAGACAAGGAAGCGTGGAGTCAGTGATCTGGTAGTGTTCTTGCAGGTGGAACCCTATCGCAGAGAAATGTGGACGGACCTTCTTCACCATGTCATAATCCCCGGTCATACACGCGAGCGCAAACCGAGAAAGCTTGTTGGGGTTGAATTCAGCACATTCTAGGATGAAGCAAAGGAATTGTCAATGAGCAAAGGAGTAGGGAGAGACCAGATTGGGTGGAGGATTGTAAAAGGCACAAGAAACAGAGACACCTACGCGTCTGGAACATGTTGCGCAGTCTCTCGCTGCCCATCTCAATACTAATGAACCCGGGCTCGTCGAGAATTTCCTTCATCTGAGGCGTGATGAACAAGCCTCCGTCGTGTTGTGGGCCTGTCAGGTTATCTGATTAGCACGCAGCGAGCACACGATGTTGCTGCGGCAGATCCACACCCAGATTCATGTTTCCGTGGATAGGTTGGTTGAACGCGAACTGGGTAGACCAGCGGATGTCAACAAAGTTGTGTTCAAGATGATCAGAATGCTTCGCATGTCTTCTTATGTGAAACGGGACTACTTTGTAAGTAAAATGTGTGACAAAGAGTTTGCCTCAAATTCAGTGATCGTGCCGCGATCGCCGGCAGATGAATTTCTCTATCGTTATGCACTTTTCGCGGGGATTTCCCTTTCAAAGCTCGAAGTGGCTGGGTTTCGGTCACCGCAGAATTCCTGAACGGCAGACCCGCCGCGTAAGCGGACATGAATTCGCTGCTCGATCGATAAACAAACCATACTCCACGTTCGGCAAGACACTCAGGACTCCTCATGTATGGCCCATGCACATGAGCAATAATTACTATAACATCGATCGCCAATTATTTTCAAATCAATTGGCGGATAAAACTTTGCTTGGGCCCTTCATTGATTACAACTCATCGTAGGAACGATCCACTCCCACGAGAGCTTAGAATGTAATGAGAATGTAGTGCGAAAAGTCCTGACACTTGCCCATTGACCAGTTCCATGCCTGGAGACAAGTACACGTATTAACCACAGTCCTCTCGGTAGACCTGAGAATTTATATGGTTTTTCGGCATGTTGCGGTACCACCCACCGTGCAATCGGTCTTAAGGAGCACGGTAAACCTTGCGTTCACGGGAAACACTTGGTGTGATGTAAGAGCTGGTCATGTGGGCAATTCAGCAATAAGTAATAGCTATGTGATTGCATGTTGCTTCATGCAGAGTTCTGAAATGCACGAAGGAACGGTCAGTGGGACCAAATCACGTTTGTATTTGATGTGAAAATCTCTGGGGACCTGAAAGATATTTTTTGACTCGTCGTCTAACGTGAGAGCACCAAGAAACACTCGCCCAGTAACCTATCGGATGCCTCGCTGAAATACCGTATAATCGCCACTGATCGGATATGTTTGAAAAGGGCATAGAGTCCCGGCCATGGTTTTCTTGATTAAAGAGGTCACATCAACGAACAAGAGATAAAAACGGAAACAATCTCACATGTCATCGTTCGTCTTCGAACCCTACCATGTGGATGACAGGGGCACTGTGAGCTATGCAGCACTGGAACCAAGATGGCTGATTTCATCCCACGCCGTCAAAGGAAGACTGTCTACGATCAGCTACCAGCGCCCCGGAGCCTTTGCAGGGCCACGTACGGTTACTCCTTTGGAGGGAAAAGCATGCTTGGACGGGTTTAAAGGTTAGCAACTTCAAGGTACCGTGACGTGTATAGTCGCCGTCCGTATTCATCTGCTGCGCTGATTTTACGCAACGCAACGGGGTCAGGCTATTATACACCGTAGACTGGTGACCAGACCCACACTATGAATCGATAGCGATGGTTTGCATGTCTTATGGACGGGCTGGTCACCCGAACTAGCTAGACCGCGCGACACGAGTGAGTTGGCTGGTTAGCAAATACTATATATTTGCTGGGTGTTACGTTCTCTGCGATGGCGATGTCTCGGGTTGCAGCACTGTCATTCAATGTGTACTGGAATCAAGGTCAAACTTTTATATGATAGTAGGTTTCTTGAATAGATATCACTGTGATCAAATCGGCGAGTCTGCTGAACCTCCGCAGTCCACTGCATCCATAGATGCTAACCGAATTACTTAAGGACGATGAAGCGAAATTGGGCAGTGCTACTTACTGGTATCACTGTCGACCTGTCTGTATAAACAGACGGTGGTGGGGCCCCGACTATGATGCGAGACTCGTCAGTCCTCTCTTGAAACTTTGTCCAGCCGAACATTTGTGAGCGTCGTGCGTCCACTTCCAATATAGGCCACGGATATAGGACCCGTCACTGGACCAAAATTTGTACGCCATAGCCACCGGTAAGGTAGTCTTGCGGCTTGCCTGGGATGTCGGATGGCTGGATTCAGCAGATCGGCGTTGTATCTACACCGGCTGGTTGTTTGAAACTCATTGGCTGCTGCGCCTCTTCGTTTGGCTTGTGATTTCATGTTTTGCCCCTACATGGAGAAGACCAAACCAGGTCCCGGTATTTACCGTGCATTGTTCATCAAGCACAATTTTGGTCGTTTCAACTCTTCGGTCAGGTTCAAATCTGTTCACTCTTTCACTCCCGAACTACCGAGAGTCGGGCCGCGCCCCGTCACCTTCTCTCTTTCATGACCTGATGGCGGCCAAGTGTGCAGTAATATTATACGAGGCAGACAGACGACACCAGGTCCTGTTACTCGGCGCCCGAACAAAGTATTAGTTGGTCTCTAGTAATGGACCCGGCGGTGAGTAATAGACAGATTCTAGTGCTATCGGGATGGAGCCCACACCGCACCACGTGATTCGCTGTCTGACTGGTTCCTTTGTGACAAGGTTTGGCATGATGGACCATGGACTCCGCACAAAGAGCGAACGCTCTATCTTCGCGCTCAGCTCCCTATGTCGATTTGATCATCCGAACGACAGGAGACCATCTCCGAAGAAGTAGCACTATTTCGGTGTCAATACTGGTGCGCAGCTCTGGATATTCCGTTAACAGCGTAGCTCGTGGGTACTGTACGGCACTCAAATTGACCGAGATGGTCCCTAGGCTGACTGGATGGCATCAAAGCAGGCCAAATACCACTCTGGAAATCATGGAACAGAGGTACTCCTGGATCACACTCGGAGTCGGACAATCTACAAGAATTGATGCTCCAAAACGGAGTGTCATCAATTCTTATTCTCGAATCGTAGACCATTTCGAGGCACTTCAAAAAGTGAGTCATACAAATTATAATTAAGATCAGTTCGAGCTTTGACCTCAATAAGAGTCCCGACTCCACGATCGACAGAGTAGATATTTGACGGGTGTAACGCACCAATAGCCATCAGCACACGCCTGCGGATGGACCTCGCATCTGCTAGTGCAGTGAATACATGGCAGGCGGTAAGCATCGAGTTCAATGTATTGGCTTCCATTCACGAACTACTTAACAGGTTGCGCATAGATAAGCCTGCTGGGAACCTCTTCACCATATGGGAAAACCGATCATCCGAAGTCTTACCAAGCTCCATTGTGCACTGTGAGAAAGGTTCACTGACGGATCTATCTCTGTTTATTCGGGTATCCTTCGTCCAGCTATTTACGAGAGTTCCCGTGAACCCACATGGCTCTACCCTAGATCCAATTGTAAACAATTTGTGACCGGTGCCTGGGTACAGGTCATGGAAATAAGGTTTGTCTCATGTCGTGTTCCTTTTATCCGTGTTGAGGAATCTCCGTCCTCCGTCTAAATCAAGAACAAGCTGGAGGATGTAGACATAGCCTACTGCCGGTTTTCGCTTCTGCTCCCCGCCGACATTCTCTGTCAGAAGATCCCCGATCAGATCTTTGCCTCTGCAGGAGTTTTGGTCTCTGCTTGTTACGTTACCCGATCATTCATGTCCAACCGTCACACGTCCCACAACTCTTCAATACATATAAAAACGCGACCGATGTGAAAAGACCGGAAACCGCATGTATATCCCTTAGTAGCCCATATGCCTTCAACCGTCATTTACTCCGGACCCCCTACGCATCCTGCTCTCCGTATGTAAGCACTACATCTATGAATGAACCTCTCTCACTCATTGGGCTAGACGTTCGTGATGCAAAGGATGCTCATATTGTCTTGGAAGCCGTTAGGCTCAACATGCTCCCGCTGATCAAACGTCGGCTGACCGCCAGCGAGCGTGAACAGCTAGTTTCAGGGAACGTCTTTGTCTGGGAGGAGGCAGAGAACGATGGGGGTTTGCTGCGTTGGACTGACGGGAGAAGATGGTCAGTACCTTTCCATTATATTATCTAATAATCGAATTCTTATGCAGAGTGGTCGTCAGGTCGCAAAGTCGGATGCGTGGTGATTATCTATTCTACGAAGAGAAAATGGAGACCACTCAAGAGGAAAAAGATGCAAGGGCAGCTCTCAGGTACCTGTATTTTTACAGTACATTCCAGAATTATACTCACTGATAGAGCCCAGAGCCCGGCGGGCGACTGATCCGCTTGCAACCGCACCCCCAATCAATAGGCGAAAAGATCGTCCGAACCGCCCAAATGGACTCACGAAACAGACATACTCAGCGCTCGTATACATACTTGGATCAGGCCATCCGCGTAAATGGCATGTGGTGGCCTACTTCGCGGTTAGCCGAAATGTCTTTACGATGATCCACGTATCTCACCTACTTTTTTTCCCCAGGGAGATGATTACCTGCGGCTCCCAGTCATCGAAAGCTACGATTATCTTCGTGACTTGCGCGTGCCTGAGGGTATCTTTGCTTCCAGTAAAGCAAATGGAGCGCGGAGCGACCGCTGCTCCGTGACTGACTTAAAGGAGAGTTACACTCTAGCCGCCCAACCGGATTTAGTTCACTACTCGCAACATCCAATGTCCCATAACATTCCATCCAGGCCGATGTCCTCTGTCTCACCCTCTCCATCCAGCCACTTGCCCTCAATACATCGGCATCCTTACTCCCCATCCAAAGAGTCTACCACATCGCGGTCTTATCCTCATGACACGGCTCTGCCGAGTATAGCTACCCTTACTAGTCCACACGCACATTCCGGTCTCTCTCCAAACTCGCGTGCGTCTCACCCCGTTCGCCTAAACCACCCTTCTCCAAGCAACTATAGCCCGCTGTCTGCCGAAGACAGACGAGTCTTGAGCAGCTTGCGTGTGGTGTTATGACGACCATCGCTCAAGCTGTGTGGTCCGTTAATATCGTAGGATCTTTTCGACATGCAATTGCTACCATGGATTGTTTTTGACGTTTCCTTACCCTACACAGTCGTATCGTGTATTAATTGTGTAGTATGTAGTATCATTAATATTGTTTGCTGCAAATCTTTGTCACTGCCACTCAGCTGGACCCTTGCAAAATAGGTGTGTCAGAGTGTTGTGTACCAAGTGCGATAGATTCACATTACACATTTACACCCAGTATCGCCGTGATAGGCCACTACCTAGCTATAGGCCTGCTAAGAGCGCCACGGTGCCAGTGAAAAAAAAAGGTTGGCAAGCACGCAATACTCAACCCGACGCCAGGTTGAAACTTCAGGCTTCCAGACCGACGGTATGCCTATTCAATAGATCCTGTCCTTTTGTCCTGCCACTGCTGCCAGTGGCAGCCGCATCAGTCTGTCTGTCTGTCAGGAGACGCTCACAGGCTCCCGGTTCCACACGTTCTTACGGGTGTTTCCGTGTTTGACGGTATACCCAACATGATTGGTGCTACCAGGTCCGAGTTACCATGTACCTCAAGCCGGCGATCGAGGACTTGCCATGACCCGTTCTCACCGTGTTCCTGGCCAAGTTCACTCGCCGATAGGGTGGGGCCGCAGCTACAGCTTAGGGTAGGATAACCAGGGCATCCGAGTCCGAGTTGCGCGTCGGCCCAACTTAGTTCGCCGCGGTACTCAGGGGATTCCGAGGCAGGGGTTGCTAACCCACTGCCAGCATGAGGTCGATCTTACGGTGGCGTTACGCCCTTGCAACGTTGACGAGCTAGCGCCGACCGTTGAGCGAGGAACTTGTGACGCTGGTCGCGCGCCATATCGCTGTTCGAGTTTTCGTCTCATCTTTGTGTGTCACCGTTCCACACGATCCAGCCGGATGGGAGGTACGGCGGTTCTTGGCCATGGTTCCAGAAGCAACGAGCGGCGGGACGACGTAAGTGGACTTGGGTCGGATTACGACATCTCAATGGGACGTTCTCACTCTGCATGACTCGCCCTGAGAGAGCAGCCTGAGCATCTCGGAGAAGGGTTTGCGTTGTCATCCTGCGGAGCACTTCTTCGACGTGCTGGTCCGGGAATTTGAGCTCATTCCAGCAGGGTGCGTTCCCTGTGTTGCTTTCGAGCACGAGTGTTCTTATTGCTATCCACAGCCGGGGATGGGATGCCATTCCTTCGGGGCTAAATTGGAACAGAGTTCTGTGGGACCAATTCGGCTCGGATGCTAGACACCGGAGGACTGATGATGTGCCGCTGCAGGTGCGCTCGTGGTTGTGGATGATGACATCGGGCTCATCCATGACAGTCACTTCCTTCAAGTTTTTGCAAAGCGGAAGCTGACATGGTGGTGATAAACTCGTTCGCAAACCTAACAGTAGATCGCGAGTGGTACCGCAGTCGAGACTGGGATGCCGACAGGTCTGATTACAGAAATCACTCATAAGGAGCAACGATGTTCAGAGGCATGTGTTTGATCGCAGTCCCCCAGGGAGAATAACGAGAAAGCTTGACCATCGACGCACCAGTCTCAGAATAAGGTACATTCTGTTCTTCGACTGCAGTCCGTCAGCAGAAGGTCACTTTTGGAGACGGAACAAGGACAGTGAGCTGGCAATTTAGTTTGTTATGGAAAACCCTCCGATTCTGCATAAAATAGATGCCCCGGATACTCCGCCTTCGATGGTATACCGAAGGGTCTTCCGGCGCGCGTAACATATCCTTTCGAAGCGAGGATTGGACCAAAGCTACGAATAACTTCCCTATAATTTTGGCCCTCGGTCTCCATCTTCGTCCCTCTTCTAATCGACGTTGACGATGTAAAGGGGGGTTTGACAGCACAAGCGGGACGTAGTCTCGTACATTGCAGAAGAAAGACCGCGCGCGTAGCAAAGCAGTTCCTGTCTCCCCCCCATAGGTCCTGGTCACGAGTTCACGCGGCGTGTTAAGTTTAGGAGATGCGTACCACACGGAACTTTACATCTTGGTCCTACGAATGGTCCATAAATATGGTTGTGCGAATGAAACCTTTGGGGATATCATTGTTGCTCCATGGAATCGGGAAAGCCAATCTGACACTGATAGCAAGGATAGCCAAGCACATCTCGGAGCTCGCCCTAAGCAATGTATATGTGGATAACGCTCCAACATTAAAGCAGTGTCGTGGCGCAAGTCCGTACAAATTCCCAGAGAGGGGAAGTTCATTCGAGGAGTTCGGACATTTCTCAGGAGATAGGCAAGCTGCGCCGATGGTGCGCCAACCATACTGTGGAGAAATGACGCACATCCCGGCTGGAGGACCCTCCGTTCCCACAGGAGATGATGCCCTTGTTCCGAATATCAGCAACACTGATAGGGACCAGGGGGGAAACAATTTAATTCTGGGAAGCACCCAAACCATTGGCCCTTCTCAGACCGCATGCTGTGGCCCCTGGACCAGGCTGTGGATCCTCGCGACTCGGTAAACCCTCCAGGATTCTTTCCCATAACGTGCTCCTCAGGGTGGATGTCTTGCGTCTATATCCAGAGCCATTAAATCCTTGAGGGGACGAGAAAGGGAGGCGTGGTCGCCATATGGCCTGATTCCACAGAGATGCAGTGCACCAGCTACGACATCAATCGGGTATGGGCAAATGGAAGCCACGTTGCTCCTCGTGCTGGCCATTACTCGGAACGGAGTTGCCTGCGGAACTGCCTCCAATCCCTAGTATGCGTCGAATTGATGAGAAGTTCAGCTTCTGGATGACGTGGGACATTCACTTATGTTGGCGACTAGTTAATTGAAGGAGTTAGCGAGGTTCCATGAGTCGGGAAAGGTGGGAAGAAATATGCAGAAGCGTCACAACCTAACGCCAAGGTCGGAGGGTTGCCATTCTACGCACATGCCATAATTTTAAGGTAACCACGCAGGAGAGATGGAGACAGAAGAAAAGATCCCCGTCGTTCGCGTATCACGCACAACCGCGATATAACGTTTGGCACTGCTGAGCGCTGAGGAGTCAGAGCTGGCATCATGATGGCACCAGTGGTACTTACAAAAACGAGGCACAGGTGTGCCTTGGCTTCCGTTAGCAAAGTCGCTGGAGATCAGGATCCAGGTATCGTACCAAGGGTAATCATTGGGTCCGCACGTTTTGCACCTTGAACATTGAATTAAAATCAGCATCAGCCCCCTTCCAGTCAAGCCGAGCGGTCGACTATATGACCGCACTTGCAAGCGATGAACAAACCAGCGACCCCCTTCCCAGTCACACTGCAGGCCATAATGGGTAGCATTTGTGAGGTCTCGAACGTTCTTCGGCAGTTCGGAACAAAGATTCTGTCATGCTACTTTTCAACTCCGCTTCCCTGGCTTGTTCGCAGTGACTCGAAGCAGTTGCTCACCGGTGTATGTTTGATAGCCGGTTTTCCGGATGAAAGTAGCTCAATTGGAAGTGTGAGCGTCCCGTGGGCGGATGACCCTCAAGTTGTACATATTTCCTTTTTGCCCCACCATGGCACAATGAAGCGGCCAGAATAAAGTACAATAATACAACGCCGGGTGTTCGTACTATACAACGGTGGATTGACGACGGTGGTAGACCCTAGTATACATTACTCATCACGCTGCAGAGGACACTGACGCCCCGGATTTCACGCTTCCCCATGGACAATCTTTTTGCCCTCCTCAACTTTGTGCTCGTCTCCACTCATCTTGCCTGCAAGGATCTTCATCTCCCCTTTAACCATCGTCACGAACCCAGGCTTTTTCTCAGCACCCACGGATGCCGATTTTCCCGTCCTCGTCGTCGGTAAAGCTTGCTCTTCCTGCTGCGCGCCGATCGAGGTTTGATACTCAGCAACGCTAGCCCCCGGAGGGGGAGGGTGTAACTGTGCAGGATGATACGCCCCACCGTAACCCCCTTCAACCTTTCCAGCGGTTGTAGTTCGTCCCTCTTGGTTCCCCTCCCCCGGGACATCCTGGGATGGACCTTTCTCCTGACCAAGCTGCCCCGAAGCAAGATCGGATCCTTCGACCTCTCCCATTGGCATGTTACTCAGTTGCGACGTAATAGCCTAAATGATTTGACGAACTTTTTTCACCTAATTCTTGGGCACCAGGTGCTGTTCCCACCGTGTCGGTGGTAGCAACGAGAACCGCCTTCCCTTGCTCGCTTAGGGCTTCTTGACTCTGCGTCTCGCTCACTTCCTTCTGCGACCCAACTTCAGGACCGGATCTAACTGCTATGTTGCTTTCTACAGTTTCCGCTGCTCTCGCTTCCGTGCTCTTAGGGGGTGCATCCGACGGTTGGGAAGCACGCGGCTCGCCCTTAGAGAGCGCGGCATCTCGGGCTGTATTCGCTTCCCCTCCCTTCTCGAGTTCTTGAGGCTATGTCCATGGAGAGAATCAGTGATTCTGATCGCGGATGAGACCCGATCGAAAGAAAGAATGAGTATGAAAGATTTGGGCATCCGAAGGATGATTGGCAGAAGAAAGTCAAGACAGGGGCTCGCCTGGGCGTCCAATGACCTCCGAGATTTTGCGTGCCGATCACGCAAAGCAATAGACTTGGAAGGAAGAGAAAACAAACGTGGATGCGAAATGCGGAATACATGGGTTTTCATACACGTTGAGAATGAAGAGGTCCACCTCGGCACCGTAACAACTTGCCCTAAAGGCATGTCTCTTTCCAAACACATGGGCCTGGCTCAACACATCTGGAACAAGACGGAAATGTGTAAAACGCCCGCGGCAGCTCAGCATGAAAGAAACATTAAAAAAAGATCGCAAACGCCTCGGAGCTCCATGGGGAATTTGTCCATGCCAAGAAAAAACCAGGTGCAAGACTTTAGCTCATTCAACAACGTACCTCATCATCCCCACCTGCTGCGGACGGCTTTATCGTGTCTCTCCTCTGTCGAGGGGAGGTGGGCTGAGGTTCCTGGGCCATCTCGAGACGCTCATCTGGTAAAAGAGCGACGCTGGACTCTGAGAGATTCCCCGGAAGTGCACCAACACCGCCAGTGTGCTCTGAGGGTTGAGCGCCTCTTAATTCAGTGCTGGGCAAGGAAACATGCAGTTCCTCTTCACGCTCCTCGGAAGCTAATGCCATCAACTCACGCTAGTGTCTCACAAGGTAGCAACTTACACAAATACGATGATACGGTGCCCTTGATACTCTGAGGAATGACAAGGTACGAAGCCGCAGCAGCGGCAGTCTGAGTAGCATAGTCAACTGTCTTCCCTACCTGCTCAGGCACACATTGTTTAGCAGTCTGCACGGCTGTTCGACCAATGGATGGTTTTGAACCATCGCTTGGCTGAACTTGCTGTTTCTCGGGCTCCTTCCGAATCTGAGATTCATCTTCCGTCATGTCGAGGCTCCCTGGGATCTTCAAGGGCGTGGCGGGAGTGTCCCTCGAGGGCTTGGACGCGAGGACGGAATCCGACCATTCTATAGGGGGGGATCCAGTTTCGAGCGACGGGATTGTAGGCGGCGTATTCCCGGTAGTCATTTCGATGCAAGGAAGATGGGAGAGAGAAAGGTGGTGGTCTGCCAAATTAACTTGTCGGTCGACGGTCAGCTGCCATTTTGATTTTGTATTGTGCTTGGACCGGGTGATGTCATGCCGACTCGAGTTGCACCTTGCCGGTTCGAATTTCGTCCGAGACACCACCGACACGTGGAGCAAGATTGGTCGTGTCCTGCGAACAATCCCCGGCGCTGGACATTTTTATAGGCGATCACAGATATGCGCACGGTAATGTTCAAAGCTGAGAAGGAGCAAACGTCCTTGGATTTCAACAGTAACAAACACACACTAACACAGTACCTTGTGTGAATAGATGCAAGCACTACGCAAGTTCAACCGTGTGTATGTACCGTATCCAAACCCTATGATAGTATTGTTCATTCGTCCCGCCCAGTAGTCCACGTCCCCCTAGCACAACGTCTCTGCCCTCCGCGTACCAAACAGTGCTAAAAACTACAAGACACATTTTACGTGACGGGACCATCTAGAATTGTTGATAAAGGGTCGGCGATGAAAACGTTGTTGCCTTTCACATTGATGAAAGAGTACTGGAAAGGGCGGTCAAGACTCCCGATCACAGCAGCGGGCAATTCCGAATGACGTACCTCTGTAAGAGCCGTGTCTTGGCCCCTATTGTAGTTTTGGTATACGAGATTGACCTGCTCGATATGAGCGCAATCAACGGACAAATAAATCGTCACACAAACCTCCGACATGAAGGGTCGCAGCCCCGCAGACTCCAGCATCTCCCACCACGATAAGAAGTCCTCGAACCTCTTGTCCCATGAGTGAATCTCGATCAAGAGCTGACCGAAGGGAATTGGTTCCCCAGACGCGATGTAAGGTTGTAGTATTTGTATGAGCACCTCGAACTCCCACCCTTCAATATCAATCTTGAGTATATCAACGAATCGATGTTCTGTCAAAGGGATTGTATTTCCATGACGCAGAGTTGTAGAGAAAGCTCACTATTCATGTCGAGGAGTGTCTTGAGGGTATATAGCTTATGTTCATCGTTCGGACCATGAGCGTCAACGTTCGCTAGACCCCAAGAGTGGAAGTGGGCGCGAGAGTCGCGTTTGATGCTGCCAAACGAGTTGGTGCGATAGTCGTAGCCCCAAACTTCACAGTAGCGAGTGCGTTCGAGAACCTCAGCCTCAAACGATGTCTCATAGTTCATGCCTGTTCAATGTCCTCGCTCCAGAATGAAGACCGAGAAAGCGATCATCAGACTCACCGAATGTGTATACCAGACAGTCTGGCTTGTACTGAAGCCGAGAGAGACCACAAGTCCACTTGCCACCATCTCCTAATGACCCAACACGGTCGACTTCATGTGGACAGTGAAATGATGGTGGGAAAAAGCTCCCTGGTCGAGACCTTCGTCAGCAAATGATTCAGGAGGACGAGAAATTACACCCCAGCACTCACAGACAGTGTACGCCGGCCACGGTTCTTTGTCTTGTGGGAACCTGAAAGGAATAAGTTTGATTCCAAAAGGGAGAGTCGGCGTACATTTGAATATCTCGAGGAGTCGGTCCAAACTTCCCTATCATCTCTTTACGGCCCTCAACCACTTTCGAGTAGACCCGCTCAGCTCGCTCGAGTCGCGCGGGTAATTCGCTGTCTCGTATAGAAAGTTCGTATAAATCGGTCCGAAGTGGAGACTGGTAGGCATTAAGTAGGTATATTGTTGTTAAGATGGCCATTGCTACGGCGATGAAATATCGAGGATGGCGCTGCCAGATCGAAGGCATCTTCGAAGTGTCGAGGAACAGCGAGACGAAACGATTTGCTGAGCGTATGGCTTTGCGCAGCTGATTTGTGTACAAGGCAGCCGTGGAGAATAACGATAGCGGGTCGTGTTACAAAGTCTTAAGGAGGCGGAATCGCCAGCGGGAAGAGGTCGGTTCCCTACTATTCGGACCGACGACTATGTTTCAGAATCTCGCACAAACATATCAAGAAGACTCACAACAGTCCAGAATTCTCGTTGGCGGTCAAAAGACAGTATTAACACGGTAGCGCCTCTTAGTAGTTCAGTAGCAATATTTGTGACACGTAGAACACGGCACAGCTTTGTGTCACTGTGTGAAATAAAACCTTGCTAATGATTTGATCAGTCCATCACTACGGCTGGGTCTTTTTTCCCCAAGCCCGTTGATATTTTTCGCGATTCACTCGGCGATCCGGGCTTACTGACCGGAAAAACAAGATGCTACTCTGCCGGCTCTATGCTTAAATGCTGAACGTCCTCGTCACGGTCTCGGAAATATCGGGGGTCTCCTCCCGAGAACTTGTTTGCTGCACCACCCCGAATCATCCAAGCTTGCGGGGCATGTACCGATTCAGATTAGCACCGGTTTGTGCTGATATTGTCCATTTTACCGAACGGTTCAGATGGGTGTCAAATATCTGAAAGATCGCTAAGAAAAAAAGATAAGTCAGTCCATAATTATTTCAATTAATCTGATTACCCACTAGCACGTTGCGGCCAGAAGCTACAATTGGCATCACGAAGAGGTCCTCCGGCTTTGTAGAATTCCGAGGAAACCTGCGTCATGACTCGCCTGGTTCGGATGAACGCCCATCACATACTCGCTTGGACCCTATGTTTTGGGATTTCCATTTATCTCATGCAGGGTAATCTACCTGGTGGATATAACTCCATCGCCCCCTTTCATGCACTGCCCTCGATATAAGTTGCTGCAACTCGGTTCACGCGTGGGATACAACGAACTTCATGATGTCAGTCTCCACCGCCAACTTTGGTACACGCGATTAACGCCATGTTCTAGGTCATATTGTTACGGCGTATGCACGGATCTGAGTCCCACCAAACACGAGGCTGGCCTCGAGGTGTCTGACTGCCTTCCATTCCGTACCGTAAAAGGAAATGCTGCGGCGATGCAGCACAGCATTTGGTCACCCTTGTGGTGTTGTATGGCGGGTAAGGGTTACCGCACAATATCCTTGACGGGATAATCGACCGTGACGATGGCCTTGTGTACAGCGATGAGTCACCAAGTATATGAGAGTGTACACATTGCGCGGTGCACGTGTGTGTCTCTTGTTATCCTTCCCGTAACGAAGCGGAGCGGCCTTCCATTCATTTCAGCACACAACTGCCTCGTGTTGTGGGCCGTCATACCACATATAACCCTAGCTTATTCTCGCGACATCGTCAAACTCATCCCATTATTCCCACCTCAGTCAGTGACAACCATGATCCACACTATACGTTTCGTCTTGTATTGCATCCTTGTAAGCTTACCCCTCGCTCACTCACTACCCTGCACTCAGCCTGGATCCGCAGTTTCTCTTCGCAATTGTCACAATGGCATTGTGCGCGGTGAGAATACATTACACCACTCACATACCCTCGTACGATCCAACGAATTATGGAGTTCAGTTTTACGGTAGGATCTCGATCTCGCAAAGTTTTTCTTGCTGATCGCAAGTCGTTCCATAAGACCCTGTGATTATTGAGCTCTTGGTGACTAGTATCCTCACAATCTTGTGGGCGCCATTTGTGTAAGGCTGGTCTTGTTCATGATACCTACTTATCAGCTCACTGTCGAATACAGTGCTCGTACGATCCACAGCAGGCTCGAGCACCGTTTCTTCAGTTCCTTCGCAGCGGAGCTTATTGGCCTTTTCGTCTTCTTCATCCTCTGGCTAGTTGGTGATGCCGTTGCCACCGTAAGTAACTTTGATATCTAACCACTACGTTTGTTGACGCCTCTTCGATCTGTAGCACACTAGTAACCCTCCAGATGTCGATGTCTACTGGGGAGATCTCTCCTCGTGCTGGTTCTTCTGGGAGTGTCGAACTCTTACAGCAATGCTCGCCTTTGCATGGCTCTGTTGGATCGTCGTTTTTGCGTTGTTCATGACCTCGCTTCTGTTCGCGATCGCAAACAAGGCATTCCGTGAGCCGATGCACGGGCGATTGGAGCGCCGTTCGACTCTTTATGGCGATACGCCCATGCGTAACTTACCCTGATCGTGGGGTTGGAGCGGAGGAACGAGGCAAAAAGAAGCATGGAAATGATTTAGACGATTGCACGAGTCAGTCATGAATGTTTAATACTTCGAATGGGTCCTGGGGACTGCTATTACACGTTTCCTATTTATTGTATTGTATATGTTTCACTAGTTAGTTTCCTACGTACATGATTGGATCTTGTTTGTCTTATTCGATTTATGGACGTGGGGAAGGTAGGCACCTCAGGCTGCCAGTGACTGTCACAGTGCGCAGACAACTTTTCATCAGGATCCGACGAACGGTTGTTGGCTCCAAGCTCCAAGTCCGATTTGGCTGGGACTTCCCAAATACTTAAGTCGAGCCATGACTTGGGACAACTTAGATGCTCATAGGTCAAAGAGAGGTGCGGAAAAGTTCCCTCAGCAACTACCTGTTCATTTCACCTTCTCCGCAGATCCTCAGGCTGGTGCCAAGACATAGTATCCAAACCCGGGCCGAATCCCCAGAAGTTGCAGACTCCGACGAGCCCCAGTCAGCCGCAGTCAGATCCTGAGACTTCATGTCCATGTTCAGCGGGTCTCGGATCAGGAGACTAGGCTAAGGTGATAATTGCCGGCGTATCAGCCTTGCCCAGCGCTTGGTCTCTCACTGTGCTGGAATCTGGCAGACAATGGAGCTTACTCCCGGCATGCGTTACATTGGCCGTTTGACGGTCTCTGCTGTCTTCCCTGTCGTAGGCTTCTTCCTCCTTCTGGCAAGACTTGTCGCTTCCGTGGGAATATCTCTATCTGTTGGAGGGTCGATTGCCCTCTTGGCTGCTACTATTCTGGTTGCTTCGACCGTATACATCGTCTCCATCGAAATTTCGCAACGTCGCAGGGCTGCAGCGTCTGGGGCAAGGCTGGTACCTCGGGTCCAAGGATACTTGCCCGGAAATGTGGACGTGAAGCTTAACATGATTGGCAGGGAAAAAACGGACTACATAGGTAGCTGCAAATCTGATTGCATTACAGTGGGCACTGACGAAGAAGGCAATCAGGCCAACCCATACTGGAGCATATGCAATTTCATGGACCTGTCGTGAACTTGAAAGTTTTGTGGGAGGACGTCATTATCACAGCTGAACCCCAGGACATCAAGGTAAGCTGTAGAGTTTGTGGAGTAATGTCTCCTTGCACCAACACTTCGTTACCAGACTATTTTGGCCACTGATTTCAACAACTACGTCAAAGGTGCGGACTACTTAAGCACCGCTTTCTGGGCCCCGGTTTAACCTTTCCACAGGCGACAAGCTCAAGGAAACAGCTAATAGTTTTCTCGGGACGGGCGTATTCAACTCTGATGGTGAGATTTAGTCTTTACATTATCGCACCTGTTCTCTGACGAGCAGCACAGGTAACATATGGAAGTGAGCAAAAGTCTGTCGATTCAGGGCACCGCATGTGAACACTGTCTTAGGCTCCATCGTGCTATGGCCCGTCCGTTCTTCAACATTGACAGAATTAGTCATTTTGACATCTTCGACCGTCACGCAGAGACTACCATTACTCTGATGAGAGAACGGTTCCGTGCGGGCCTCGCAGTGGACTTTCAGGTGCGTGCTTTGGCATGGTTCTTTATAGTGTCTTATCCACTTTCACACCAGGATGCCATCTCCCGTTTTACGTTTGATTCCGCATCCGATTTTTTGTCTGGGCGTTGCACAGACACGTTGGCTGCTGAGTTACCATATCCTTATAACTACTCCGGGCCTAGAGTGGCCTCTAAAGCCTCTGACACGGCCCTGGACTTTGCGACCGCATTCAATGCAGCTCAGCATGTCGTAATAAAACGAAACATTATCGGGAGGTCTTGGCCACTTTTTGAACTCGTTCGGGATCCCATGCGGGAGCCAATGAAGGTTGTCGATGCATTCCTAGAGCCGATCTTGAAGGATGTCATAGCAAAACAGGAAGCATCTCAGGGACTCCCGGCTGCCACCAAAGACACAGAAGATGAAACACTACTGGACCACTTGGTACGGCAAACGACGGGTACGGATTATCATAACTTGCTGTATTTCCTTCTCAACTGAACAATGTGATATCTTAGACCTCAAGATTTTGAAAGACCAAACATTGAACGTTTTGTTAGCTGGGCGGGACACGGTGTGCAAACTTACTCTTTCGTTGGATGGTGGAATCTTATATATCTTAGACGGCCTCGACTTTGACGTCTGTTATCTATTTGATGGCCATGCACCCTGACGTCTTGCGTCGACTGAGAGAAGAAATTCTGGAAAAGGTTGGCCCAGCACGCCGGCCATCTTATGATGATATTCGGGGAATGAAGTTCCTCCGGGCCGTTTTGAATGGCGCGTATGATATATAACGAGTAGCCATTCGACGATGTTGACCTGATTCTCATAGAAACATTGAGGCTCTTCCCTGCTGTGTACGTTTGTAGACGACCCTCTTCCATTTCCTGACATCTAACCTCATTTTATGACAACAGACCGTTCAACGCTCGGTATGTTTGTTGTGTTGTCTCTCCTCATTGAGGTTCTCATCCCTGGGCTGTAATCTTTCACAGGGAGACTGTTAATGATACCACATGGCAATCATCGAACCGATCTACGAAGCCATTCTTTATCCCTGCTGGAACAACGTGAGCTTCTAACGCTTCTCAACCACCTTTAACCAATGATCTCGTAGGGTTGGCTATTCGATCCTATTGATGCATCGGAGGACGGACCTCTGGGGTCCTGATGCATTAGAATTCGACCCTGACCGATTCCTCGACGATCGTCTGCACAAATACCTTATACCCAACCCGTTCATATTTCTTCCATTCAACGCAGGTCCGCGCATCTGTCTGGGCCAACAGGTACGTGTCACTGGCGGTCATACTTTTGGAGCCCTTTGACCATCTGTGTTACAGTTTGCGTACAACGAGATGTCATTCATGCTGATCCGTTTGTTGCAAAACTTTTCGGCAATTGCACTCTGCCCCAACTCCCAAAACCCTGCAGACCGCCCTCCGGCTGCATGGGCATGGGGGAAGGGACGACAGGTGGTTGAGCAGTTTCACCCTAGAAGACACTTGACTTTGTATGCACAGGTATGGGTCCACACTGTCACCTCGACACTTCTTATGAATGCTGAATGGCTCGACTATTTCACAGGGCGGCTTGTGGGTGAAAATGGAACATGCAGACATTTAGCAAGCTCAAAGGTGGTCATTGGAGTACATGAAGCTCCAAAGGACTGGTTTGTATGGTCTATATGGGACTTTGTGATATGTAAGTGTAATGACAGAAGGTGAGATCTCGGGGCTGTCTACAAGGAGTGTTGATGCCCCCCACTGCTAAAAAACAGTATTGGTATTGTACAGTATTATGTGATTCCTATGATATGCACCCTTAACACACATAATAATTGCACCTTGAGGCACAGCAGCTCTCCCAGTATGAGATGAATCTAATCCAATTCAGCTGGCGGGTTTGGAGTGGGTTCCTTGATGTGGGCAGCATCTCCTTTACTCTGTACCCTGGATGTCACTGAGTTAATGATGGCCAAGCTAAACTTGCTTGGAAGGTCGATGATACTGGTGAGTTCCACAGTATCATTACTGATCCCAGAGTGGAATAAGGTGAGCACAGCCTAGCATATGGGTATCAGTCAGGTTTATAACAGGTCCTGAGGTGAAGCATGAGATACTTTACCTTTATATGGCTAATGATGAGCATTGCACTTGTGGCTTCTTGGAAGAGAAGGACAGAATGAAGGATGGTGACCCCAGTGATGAGTATAGAGGCTGAAAACGTGGACATGACGAGAGTGCAACAATCCTGATGAAGCTTCACATCTTGCAGAAACCATATTGGGGCAGCAACAAGGATGATATTTGAGATGATATCCGCTTTTGAGTTTCAGCATCCACATCAGTTGAAGGTCAATCCATGCCTGGGGACCATGGTCCATGGGTGGAAAATCACTCACTGATGAGTTGTATGATGGCCACAGAATTGGTTACCCAGCAGTTGCTTTGTGTGCAGATGAAAATTTTCTGGGCTAGGACTGCCACCTCCATGCCTAAGAACATGGCACCAATGCAATATGCAGTGAGTCGTAGCTTTCATGTTGGGTTTGCTATCTGAACGACTGAGCACAGAATACTGATTCGGGCGAACCTATGGCCAAAGATGTGGGAAATTCGCTCATGCTCCTATTATTGCGGTGCTTACCAGAGGAAGTGAGCAGTAAAAGGAGCCAATTGGATCCAATAGTTATCTGGGGCGCTGAAGACAATGGTTCCTTTCACTCACACAAACATTGTATGTGAAGGGAACTCACTAGTGCTGGGGGAAATTAGCACCCAAACACCAGCCAAAGACCCGATGTCACATATGTATGAGGGCCAAGGCAGTCCATGTATCCTCCCACCAAAACCTGGACAACTGCCAGCAGTATAGTAGTCGGCATAACCTACCATGGTGAAAATGGCTACAGTATGTGCAAGCGTTACTGGGACTTTCAATTCACATCAACCAAAGTGGGAGAGGAAAATGAAGTCGGCATGTAACTCACTTTGCACTGTTGCCACTGCATGAGTTGAGGGATGCAGTACATCATTATCTGGCATGAAGTGATAGTGGTTCAAAGTGTTTGGTGTGAGGAATTTTTAGAGACTCTGTTAGGTACCTGCCAGGGGTCCATTTTATATTGAGATACATGTATTTCCATTCATTGTAAGTGAAATGAAGTTTAATAAACCAAAGTACTCAACTTCATGTCTCAGAGTTATGTGGGTCACATGTGGCACTGAATCAACATCAGTAATTTTACATGGTTCTTAATTTGACTTTATGCATCTTATTGTGCTTAGCAAGATAACACAACCACTCCAAACCAATTCAGGGATTGATATTTATGCTTTATGTCTGTTAAAATATAGCATAGTTATAGTTTCTAATGTTTTGGAGTGAACTATGATAGTATTACATGTGGTTTGTAGTTTGACAAGCAGAATAAGATTTTTAAAGTCAGAATAAGCAGCTTGTAAATTTACTGATGAATGGTTGATTCAAGCTGCCAATCAGCAACTTGAATGCCACAAAACAGCATATTTTGTGGAAGGTATGCAGCTGGCATGACCTAAATGCACTTTTTTGGGTTGCTTAGAGCTCACCAGCCAATGAGACTTCAAAATCGCCACATAGGCTGTTGGAGAGACTTCAAGCAATAACATTACTTGTCTGCTTTGCAGATAGGCTGGTGGATGGCAACTGCTTCACTACCTAAATGCATACAAATGTGCATACTATACAAAAAATAAAAGTGATGTAGAATGATTTCCTGGCAGTCTGCTCTAAAAGATTTTACACTGGAAGTTCAGGTTATCCCTGAATCAATATGAAGTGAGCACATGAAATTATATATATATATGTGCTGGTTAGATGGTCATGTCAGAGTTCTATGATGTCCAACAACAACCTGGAGTTACGTATGATTAGTGGGTTGTTGCAGGAGGATGGCTCTACCATGACCATGAAGGACACAAATACAGGAAAGTGGTATGAATGCCTGCCACTGGATCATCACAGATCATGATAAATATGCAGTGAAAAGTGTATTCAACTTGCATGGGATATGCAGATGCTAGGAAGGAGATGCATATAGGACTACTCAACTTGTCATAGTAAATTTCAATCCAAGTCCAAGACACCATTGGTCGCTTCCTATGAATTGTGGGTGCAACATCTGGTCCTGTTGAGAAACCCATCATGCAATATGAGGATGACCCTGGCCCTATTTAGTCTGATGACCAGACTAGGCCTAAGATGAAGCTTGCAGACCTTTATGAAATCATGGACCAACTCCAAAAAGTGCTTGAGCTCATTTATCAAGGTACCCTATTTCTATTCAATTGAAATTTCAATGTGAGTGATGATACCGACCAGTCATTGATGTCAGGAAGCATCCATTAGGAAAAAGCAAAATACTATATAGTACTTTGTAGCACTTATAGTACCTATAGAGTCCATAGACTTCCCCCCATTATAATATACAGTGTAGCTGCTTCGACTCAAGATACTTCTATGTAGCAAACTGTAGCATGCCGTGGTATTGTCTACAGATATTACAATGAACTATATAGCATCTTATAGTGGGTATACTATGCATCTATCAGTCACAATGAAACACTTGCCAAATTCCAATCATAGCCCCAATGTGCAACTCAGACTTCATCACTACTCACCCAGTTCAACCTGCTCATGCCCTGCCTCTTCAACCTCATCCTGCCAGTCATCCACTTTGTCAGTTGACACTTCATCATCCTGTTTCTCGTCAGTACCCTGCTTATGCTCCAGATCAAATTCATTGATCACATCATTAATCACCACAGCAAATATAGTGATGCTGTTTGCAGGTCAAGCAATTGGAATGCCTGCATGCAATCTGCAATGGGTGAGTGTTTGCACAAAGGTTAACAAAATACTTACTTTTTGTTGTCATACATCCACCTCATGATCATCAGCAGGATGTTCAGCATTTGGGTACTCTTGTGGAAGAATTCTAGGTTGTCTATATGTACATTGTAAATAGGCATGTAGGCTTCTTCAGTGAATGCAATCCATTCATGTGATCCGGATGCCCATTTGTCAATAGCACACTCAACCTGGGTACATAATGGTAAGTATAATCTCATGACCACTGCAAGACTCCTATCACTGTGAGTGCCAAAGCATATCCTACAATAGGGAATGGCTGATAGTATTCAGGCCACTTGATTCCTTTGTCAGTCTTGTTTTTAAATAAGACTTCATTGATGACCTGCTGAATTCCTTTGTTTCAATAGATACCAATGAGGGGTGGTTGGAATTCCTGGATGTTGGATCACAAGTGTAAGCTGAGCATGTCTGGAAGTAAATGGATTTATGTAGAAGATAAATGTGGAGTGGGACTTGAGCACAGTAACAAGGTTGCAGTTTGACTCTTATACAGTGGCACTGGCACTCAATTCAAACCCAAACATGATTGCAACAATTGAGTGTGCTTTGATTTTGAATTGTCCACACAGATTAGAAGCCCTTGCTGTGATCTGAATAATATGTAATTAGTTTGCATCATGTTAGACAAAGGAATCACTTGCCAGCTTGAGAATGTCTGGATTGTATTCAGTGTTGGTCTCATGATAGAACTGGCAGCTTAAGTCCCAAGCTGACTTTGTCCACTTGACTTCTACATGCAGTTGAAGGAAAGGGATCTCTGTCAGCAGAATGGCATGATAGAATTCAATAGCAGTATCAAGGGTGTGATGTGTGGGATCATTATAATCACCAGCCCTTGGATGAGGCTTTGGACCACCTGCCAGAGACTTGCCTCCATTGTGATTCAAAGTAGTGGATTGGATTGGTGGCACAACTGCCCTCAGCCTGCCAACAAACAGATCAGGGATATCAGTGATCCAACATTCACTGGGCCTGATCACTGTGGATTTGATTTCAACTATTGCCTTTGCATCCACTAAGGGTTCATCATCATCGCTCTTGATGACATGGTGTACTCACTTTCTCAGGAGCGGTTGGTCTTCTGGTGGGACCTGGAACTCGAGTCAATGTATTGTTGGATGTTGTCTTCATGACTTACTCTTTCAGATCAGGAGTGGGCTTATGTGGCCTCTTTTATGCTGATGTGTCTGTGATTATGGTACTGAGTTGAACAAGCAGTGTCTCAGTATGGCACAATAGTTTAGGACCACCAGCATTAAAATATGGTGGGAGCTATTTGGACAGGTCAGTTATTGTGAGGGAACCAATTGCACATGATAGATACCTCTACTTTTCTGCTATGACCCAATCTGGCAGGAATTGGGGGGATAATGCCCTGACATGCAACAAGTGGAGGATTTGGAAGGTTCATGCAGGTCAAAGCCATACCATGGCCACCAGTTGAGTGAGAAAAGAACTATGAGGAACAAATTGTAGTTATATGGAATGGTTAATAATGAAAACGGAGATGTACTGAGTGATCAACCACAGTGGGGACATCATCATCCATACCTTGACCTTCGGTAGGTTGCACCTGGGAGGGATCCTATTGAGCTGCCTTTGCTGCTTGGTTATGCTTATGGGTACATTGTTCACACTTTTTAGCTTTGAAAAGGACATCCTCTTTGTGAGCAGCCTTTGCTTGCTCATTGTCCTCTGCCAAACAATCAATGGTTAAATAGCACAATCAGCAATTCTGCTTACCTTGCATCACCTGAACTTTTTTGCTTGGACAACGGACATGCATTACATGGCCTTCAGACAGAGATTACGCAACATTTCGTGGCTATGAGATCTCTTTGGAAACCTTGACCATAATCTATGATGAATTAGATGTAATTGGGCTTGTAAAAAGGCTAGAAAGAAATGGGAAACAAGGTAAGTAATGGGTGTTAGCAAATGGTACAAGGAAATAAGGCAAGGTCGAGAGTTGAAAGACACGAAAAAGAATTGATGTGGTAAGCAAGGTGTGCAAAGTCTCTAAATAGAGACTAAGGATAATGAGTAAGTGTGACAGTTATTGCAGAGTTGAAAGGAAGTTGAAAGCAATGAACGAGTGGTGAATAATTGGTGAGGGCAACATCCAACTTGAAGAAATCATTCTTTAAATACATATGTGCTCACTGAATGGCTGCTTCGCATGCTAGACGGGGACCTTGCTTGAATTTGTTGACATGTCATGAAAGGTGACAGCACTGAGAGTGGCAGTTTGAAGCAAGAGACCTGAAGGGAACAAGGAGTAAGTCAAGGGATGTTGTGCAGGGAAATACTTCACCTCCAATGGGAACCTTAGGTCTGCTGGAAGATTGAGTGTGACATTCAGTGAGAACAGGCAATGTTGTAGTACCAGTAGCACAGGGCACATTTCAAATTAATGGTCCTATAGGATTTGGTTAGTGCATGGATTCAATGTGAGCATTGGCTTGCGAGTGTGGAGGTGGAGTGAATATTTACTGATAGAGTTGAGCTTGAAATGATGGTGGCATTAGTACTTGGGCACAGAAGCATGCATCAGTCTGAGGTGCAGTTGTAGAATGGAGGGCTTAAAGCTTACCTATAGAAGGACCTACAGATCAGGGCAAGATCAGGGCAAGTGGTCAGTGGGGTGTGCAGGTTTGGAGTGATGGAAATTTTACTTATGGAGTCTGACATGTGTTTGAGAGATTACCAAGGAAACTGCATGGGCACAGGGACTATGGTTAAGGCCATCTACAGCATTGGAATACAGTTTACAAGCCCACAGAGTTTGGCTAGGGGATTCACTGCGTACTCCACTCTCCCTCCCCTGACACTTACTATGCCTTTTAAAAGGACCCAGCTCCAGCACAATTTGTGCATGCATTGTAAATGAACATTCAAGATGGCTGGGGCTTTGTGCTGATACACTGTGCACTCCCAGCAATGTTATGCACAATGGGAGCTTGATGCTTATGCTGCACAAGCATTCACATGGATTGAATCTGGGGACAATGGCTTAGTATGTGAAAGAGATGCATTGATGGAAGAAACATTCCACTGCATTGAAAAAGACCATGTGAATGCAGTGTATAAGGATGACCAGACACACGGTGGAGAAGGTAGTGATTGAGGAGCGAATGAAAGCAAACCCGTGTTCCCCCAGTTTGCCTAGGAATTTTTCTCACATGCCATTGCTGACATTCTTGGCACTGATGTGACCTCTTTCGAATGGATGAAAATATTTCAGGATAATGCAGGAAAAGGTCTGTATGCACTGTTTGTGGATCACGAAGAGTGGGAGCTGGTATGGTGGTCGATCAAAACCTTGAACCAGCATGTAACCAATAAGTTCCTGAAGCTTCCTATTGTAAGTCATAAATCACAAACATTGACCTGATAGGTCCCGAAAAACCATTGGGAAGATCAAGAATTGAATGCATTCCACCTTTAGTAGTAGCCATATATTCTTAAAGCTCATCGATCAGTTGCCCACTGGGCCAAAATGGACATGTTGAATGATTCAAATATACAAGGATCTTGAGCTGATTGAAAGTGATGCACCTGATGGTCAACTTAATGGCAACACCAACACCAAGGAGCTTGAGCTATGGATGAGAGATCCTGTCACCTGCATTCAAGAGTTAATAGGTAACCCCACATTCAACAAGACCATGGTGTATGCACCAGAGAAGGTTTACATGGACCAAGAGGGTCAAACATGCCAATATGATGAGATGTGGACCAGAGATTGATGGTGAAAAATCCAAGTAAGGAGCTCACCACCAATGACACAAATATGTACCTAATCCAATATGATTCAAGGAACATTTGTCCACTGGTGCTACCATCGCACCAGTGATTATAGCATCTGACAAGACACATCTCTCTTGCCTTAAAGGCAACAAGACCACTTGGCCAGTCTATCTCAGTATTGGGAACCTATTCAAGCAAGTCCGTTGTGAGTCATCCCAGCATGGTATGGTCTTACTGGGGTACTTGCCAGCCTTGAAGCTTGCCTCATTTGAGGACAATTCCATTGTGGACTACTGACTTTTTCATTATTGCATAAAGCTGCTCCTGCAGCCTCTTGTTGCCACAGGTCAAAACGGTGTGGAGATGATGTGCATGGATGAGGACATATGACAGGTCTTTCCAATCCTTGCAGCCTACATTGGAGACCACCCCAAGTAGTGTCTTGTAGCCTGCTGCATTGAGAATCACTGTCCAAAATGCCTTGTGCCTGCAAACCAACAAGGCACCAATAAGGAATTTACACTCTGCAACCAAACACAAACAAAACAAACACTTCACGTGCAAGCCACTGGCCAGTACCCCCCATCGTTCATTGCTGATGGCCTTCAGCCCATTTTCTTACCCTTCTGGGCAGATCTCCCACATACTGACATATTCATCTACATTTCTTCTGACATCCTACATCAGCTTCACCAAGGAATCTTCAAGGACCACTTGAAAAAATGGTGTGCTGCCATTGCTGGTTCAGTTTACTTCAATGCTTGCATTTGTGCCATGCCTATCTTTCCAGGCCTTCAACATTTCAATGATGACATTTCAAAAATCAGACAGTGGACTGGTGCAAAGCACAAGCAACTTCAATGGGTTTTTATCAGCAGCCTCATTGGTATCACTACTGAATCCCACATTCACCTTGCCGCTTGCAGCCTCATTGATTTCATTTATCTTGTGTAGTATCAATCTCACATGGACGATACTCTGAAAGGTTTAGAGAAAGCTTTGGACGATTTTCATAAGACTAAGGATGTATGTATTCATTAAGCTAGGTCTTTATGAACACTTCAACATCCTAAAGGTCCATTCCCTCCTCCACTACATTGATATGATCAAAAACCTTGGCAGCCTAGATGGGGTTAATACTGAAAATTCTGAGTATCTCCACATTGACCATGCCAAGAAAGCCTACACAGCTAGCAGCCAGAAAGACTATACAATCCAAATAACCAAATGGCTGCAACACCAAGAAGTGCCCATGTGATTCAACCAGTATTTCATTTGGTGCAATAGTACTGCTGATGTCACTTCCCTCCTTAGGGACTCTGAGAACGAGAAGTGTTGGCCACATGCTATTATAATTTTCTTACTTGTTAATCACATTTATCTTTTCTGCTTTCCTAAGTGCATTCATATCTTTTTAGGCATGTTCTGGACTATATGGGTTTTCGGTTTATTCCTTGTTAGTCTGATAAACCCTACGTTTGTTATTCTAACTTGTTCTTCTGCTTTCTTTTTGATTCTTCAGACAGCTAACTCCTCAGCCGATTCTCTTGCATCTGTCTTGTAGTTCTTATCCTCATTTAGTAGTAGGTGATGCGTCCTTCTTACCTAAGTGTTCTTTGACCTTCCATCTCATTCTATGATGACGTGTTGTGTAGTACTTAAACCCTCGCTGCCTGTACTATAGTCCTTACACTTGTTCTGCACAATCTAGCATCATCTTATGTCCTTAGTCTGACTGACTTTGATCCTCATCCCTTGTAACCACAGTACCCTTGGAAGTCCAATTGACTTTGATCCTCGACCTTCATAACCACAGAACCCTAGGAAGTCCAATTGACTTTAACCCTCATCCTCATTCCTCATAATCACAGAACTCTTGGAAGTCCAATTGACTTCAATCCTAGTCTTCATCCCTCTAACATTCAACCCTCTTGTTCTGAATATCTTCTCAGACAAAGCATTTCTTTATGAGTACCTCCTGAGAAGTATTCTGTCCTTCAAATTTTCTCTTTGTGTATGCTATGCATAACAAAAGAATGAGTGTTTCCTTTTGTCCCTCCTAACTAGGAGCAGGACACCCCCCATTGAAAAGATTTCTGACTGCACACTTCAATGAACCTATGGGCTTCCACCTGAGCCAACCTTTAACATCGAGATAGACATTGAACCTCACAGTATCCATTAGAACCCTGCACCCCCTTGAAACCCAGCCAATCCATTGACCTCTAGATACCCTACACCCCCTCGTACCCCTGTCAACCCACCCATCATCGAATCTCAAGTAACTCCCATATCTCACGCTCCCACTGAACTGAAAGCAGCTCTCCCTGCCAATTTCTCCATCAACTCCAATGTCATGGACATAGATGCCATCACAATTTTGAAATTAACCCTTCAAGAACATGCTAAATACATCTGAGAAGGATGATGTTTCTGCTGCTGAAACACAGGACATAATGCCTCCCAATGTACCAAGTCTCGAAACACCATTACTCACCCCCCTCCTCACCCCCAGATCATTTGTTCCTCTGAGACACAACCTTCCTCTGCCTCTTCTCAAGAAATTTATCATATACTTGTAACTCCTTGAAATGAATGTACCCTTCATTTTCCCATGAAACTACAAGTCGGTAACCAAATCATTGTCATCTCTGCTCTTATCGATTCTGGAGCTACCAGAAATTTCATCAACCTCGGAGTCCTCACCTATGTGAATTTCCCCATGAAACAACTTGCAAAATCCATCACTGCTTACAACATTGATGGAACTACCAATAAGAAAGGCACCATCCTCTGGAAAGCCAAATCTCTCATTCATATTTCCCAATGACCTGAGGAAATTGAATTCATGGTTGTTTCCCTCGGTAGGAAACAAATCATTCTTGGCATGCCCTGGCCCAAGGCCTGAAATCCTCAGATTGATTGAAAAACCCACATCTTATCCTTCCCAAAATCTGACTCCCCTCAGACTACAACAGGAATCTCCCCACCTCATCTTCTCCAATAGCTTGGCCTTGATGTAGACCAGGAAATATCTGCTTTATTTTCTGAATGATATCCACATGGGGTCGATGTGTCTCCAAGTGAACACCTTCCTCATGTGAAACCCTCCTCCAAAACTATCAACAAGATTATCTTGTTGACTCAACTAGCGCAGGAGAACAAACCTGTTGAAATATTCCTCCTGGATTGGTATACTGATTTTTCAGATGTCTTTTCCGAAAAGACTTATGATCAGTTACCCCCACATCACCCCTTCGACCACACTATTGACTTGAAGCTTTTTTTTTAATTAAAAATCACCAAGATATACCTGCTTAATTCCAAGGAACAAGATGTTTGTTGCACCTTCATTGATAAACACCTAAAAACTGGTTATATTCTTTCTTCAAAATCTCCACAAGCTGCACCCTTCTTCTTTGTTTCCAAGAAAGATGGTTCTCTTTGTCCTTGCCAAGATTATCATTATCTGAATTCCCATACTGTCTGCAATGCATATCTCCTCCCTCTTATCCCTGAACTCATTGATGACATGAAAGACTCAACTTGGTTTACCAAGTTTGATATTCATTGGAGATATAACAACATCCATATCAAAGAAACTGACCAATGAAAAGCTGCTTTTATCACTCCATTTGGCCTCTTTGAACCCACCATCATGTTCTTTGGTTTTTGCAATGCTCCTTCCACCTTCCAAGTGTTTATGAACCACATTTCCACCGATATGATTGCCAAATGTTGGCTCAAGATATATATGGATGACCTTGACATTCATACAAATGGAGATCTTGCTCTGCATCATAAATGAACTTGTCATGTTCTTCTTTGTCTATGCAAACATGGCCTCTCTCAAATTGGCCAAATGTATCTTTGATGCCCCTTGCATGGAATTCCTTGACATGATCATTGGTCAAGGACAAGTCACTATGGATCCAGTCAAGATCTCTGCCATTAGTGATTGGAAACCTCCCACCTCAGTTAAGGACATTTGATCTGTCCTCAGTTTTGCCAATTTCTATTGAAAATTCATCCCCAATTTCTCTCACACTGTCGCCCCTTTGACTCTCTTTACACAAAAGGACTACCCTTGGGCTTGGATTTCTCTCCAACAGAAAGCATTCAACTCCCTGAAAACTGCTTTCTCTACTCATCCCATTCTTACTATTTCCAATGTCTTCCAACCCTTCTCCATCATGACTGATGCTTCTCTCCTCACTGCTGGAGCCATTCTCCTCCAGGCAAATACCAATGGTGATCTTCATCCCACCACCTACTTTCCCCGTACCTTTGCCCTTGCAGAATGAAACTATGACATCTATGATCATGAACTTCTTGCTGTCATCCTTGTCCTCACCAAATGGTGCCAATATGTCCAAGGCACCTCCCATCCTGTCACTATCATCACTGATCATAAAAAGCTTTCATATCTCAAAGATCCTTAGAAACTCTCTTACTGTCAAGCTTGTTGATCTCTCTTCCTTCAGGACTTTGATATCATTTGGAAAGTTCTCCCCAGCACTCAGATGGCCCCCGCTGACCTGCATGAAACTAGTTTCATGCATGCACATAGCAAATTAGTCACCTGAGAAGTGGAATTTTCATAGCTCTCTATAGACCATACCCTTTGATACCATAGGAAAAGATAGCCCCTATCATGACCTACAAACCCCTATTTTTCCAGATTTTTCCACCTACTGGTTATTGAGATATTCATTAATCTCTCTAGTCATATCCTTATACTCACACATTTGTACATATGTAGCTCACTATTCTTTTCATTTTCCTTTATTTATCTGATTACTTAGCTAAGTGCCAGTGAGATGAAGTGATCATGTGACTCCTAGCTACCATGTGACCTTGTCCCCATTAGTCTGAACAGCCCTACACAGCATAGCCAGCCTTTTTGGCAGAGCATCCCAGATTTGGACTTCTTTGCTCAAAGTGCTTTCCCTTAATATGCCTGGGTTTGTCAGCTTGTGCCTGGTATTAGTAAGCGATTGTGCCTTAATTTATAAGCCACCAGTCCTCTGATTGGCTGGCACAGTCTCCTGTATTTATGTATATAAAGGAGAGCACTTTGGCCTGCAGGAAAATCTCATCTGATAAGAGATCCCCTGGGAAACCTCATAAGACCTAATAAGGCAGGGTACCCCAGAGTGAAGTAAATAGGACTTGTACCTAAATAAAAAACAAGTACCTAAGACTATCCTTTTGGGAGAAATCCCTTTTTGGGCAACAAAAGGCATCTGGTCCCTATTAGTAAGCAACCTAAGTGTCCTGTAGTACCAAATAAGTGCCTCTCTAAGCCAAACTTGCCTACTCTTTAGTTGAGACAATAAGATTGAGTTATAATAACTCTTCTGAGTCTACTAAGTGTACTGTCAAGTTAACTACCAACCAGGAACTGAACATCTCGACATCTCGACACCTCAACATATTGCCAGATTACTCCACCATCTTGCCATCCAGATGTTATATTCCTAGGGCAAATCTATACTCTTCTGACTCCTACCACACACTTCCTAGACTTACCATCCTAAGGGACTAGGAAGTCTCTTACTCATATATCATCAGCATTAGCAGGGATTTAGGCCGAGTTCCTAAATTGCCCACCTTTTGTACTATCCAAGTACAAGTGTCCATGGTTACTTGGCAATCTATTGCCATTCTCTTGACCCCACTAGGTGTGTATTTCACCTAGAATCATCCTTACTAATCAGACTTTAGGCTGAAACTATCTTAAACAACCAATCTGTAAACTTACGTGGAGGATTGGTGAACAAACCATAGCTCCTGGTATACTAAAATCCCCTTTTTACTTAGAACTAAACATACTACCATTAGCTCCACCAAGGGTAGACCTTTCGTACTTTCCTTGAGCAAAGTGTTCTAGCCCGTTGTCTTCTTCTAGATAAGATCAGTAGAAACGCTAAGAAAACGCTTACCAGACAACCAATCTTATCTCCACGGGTAGTAAACCTTTAGCGAGGTGAAGAGAGTACTCTTCCCTGGTCGAGTTGGTACTAGAAATAAGTATCAATCTCGTAGAAAGGGGTTGACTATCAGGCACGTGATTTGTTCGTCAATTGTCAATGAGGTTGAGGGTGATTGGGGGTTCAGCAAACTGTTGAGGGTCTGGATTTCAGCTGGGATGGTGTACAAATTGTACACTGGATAGTTGGGGGAATGGTCTAGACAACTTCTTGGGTTGCTAGAAGGGTACTCTGTAGTGACTAGGGTTACTTCCCTAAGATGCCAATTAGCTCCAGTCGATTAGGAATGCTCAATTGGGTAGGTAGCGTAAATATGCTTCACTTTCGCTTACTGATTCACACACGTCACTTAGTCACACAGAACAGCTTTTCCTAAACTGAATCTATTATGTACTAAGGAGTTGGCAATCAGCTTAAATGTGCTCGACTCGACCCTTTCCCAGGGTACTAATGAACTATTAGGTCTCCCTACTAGCTGGGGATCTATTCCCTTTAGTTGCCCGCTCTGGGGCTTTCTCCCTAAAGGTGTCCTAACTGTCCCTATCCTAAGGGATACAGTATACTCCTAACTTGGGTCTAAGTAGTTCTATTTATAGCGTGGGAATTACTCTACACAGCCTCACTATTTGTTTGTAGAGGGGTGCACTTGTAAGCACTCGTTGGTTGAGATTTACTCAAGTAGGAACCTTTTTCCTAAAAGAGGGAACCTGCCAAATGGGGCTGAATCGCGCTCCTTATATAGTAGTTTACATGTGGCTGTGCTACCTTCGGTTCTGAGGTGGCTGTGCCAAGATATGACTCATACTGACTCATACTGACTCACTTTGACTCAACCTGTCAGAAAATGACTTGCAATGAGCTAAAAATAGCCTTTGGCTTGGCAATGACTCATACTGACTCATGCCGACTCATTATGACTCATTATGACTCATGCTGTGCAGGTCACATGATCATTCTGCTAGTCTAGGGGCAGTGCTTTGGCTAGTCCTCATCTGACTCACTTTGACTCACATTGACTCATTATGACTCATGCTGTGCAAGGTCACATGATCTGAGTCAGGTGATTCGCAACTGAGGTCACATGCTCCAATTGCTTCTCTGACACTTGGCTAAGTACTCAAGGATAAAAGAGATATTAAGAAAATGGTTTGCTAAGTAGTTGTAGGTAGTAATAAAAGTATGTTGGGAGAAATCATTTTGTTTCTCCACAACATGTGAATGAACAAATAAGAAAAAAAAATAGGGATACATACTAGACAGTATGGTCCATATGTCCCTCAATTAGCTAAGCATTTGGACCGTGGGAATATAGTAAAAACTCAAATCTCGGGTCAAATGTCTAACATCACATATACAATAACTATATATCCGCATCCAAACAGTTTGGTGCAGGTCACCATGGAGACAAGACACGTTGTCTGGGAACCACTGAATTTTGGTTGGTTCTTCGTTGTCTTGTCTAGAAGGAAGACACTGCTGATGCATTTTCTTGTCATGATCACCTTGACATTACTCTTGATAACGCTGATACTCCTATCTTACCCAACCCTGCTGTTATCAATGCATTAGACATTTCTCTTGCTACTCATATTAGAAATTTGTTTTCTTCTGATCCACTTATTCTTTGTGCCCTTGCCAAACTTGCTGATGGCAACCCTTTATTTCCTCATTCTTTCCTTAATGATTGGACTTTTGACAATGGTCACCTTTATTTCAAGGGTTGTATGTATGTTCCTCCTTCTTACTATTCCTCTTTACTCCACTCTATCCATTCTTTTCCCCTCACTGGTCATTTGGGTTGCTTTCATACTAAGGGATCCTTGAACGTGATTACTGGTGGCCAGACCTTTCTTCCTTCATTTCCCACTTCATTTCTGGGTATTCTATTTGTCAACAGAACAAGGTCCTTATCCATCCCATGACTCCCCCTCTCCTGCCCATTTCCTTGTTGACTTTTCTCCCATTCTGCCAACTCTTCATCGACCTGGTCACCGACCTTCCCCTTTCTCATGGCTATGATTCTTTGATGGTCATGGTTGACCATGGCCTTATGAAGGGGGTAATCTTAGCACCTTGCTCTAAAACTGTTGATGTCAAAGGCATTGCCCAATTTTTTTTTGACCTCATCTTCAAGTGCTTTGGCCTCTATGACTCCATTATCTCTAATCATGAACCTCAATTTGCCTCTGCCTTTGCCAGAGAACCCACTCAACTTCTGAAATACAATGTTCATCTTTCTATGGCATATCATCCTTAAACTGATGGCCAAACTGAATGGGCCAATCAAGAAATTGAAACCTATCTCCACATTTTTTGCTCCAACAATCCACATGAGTGGTCTACTTTTCTCACCTCTGCTGAATTTGCTCATAACTCTGTTCCACATAATTCCACCCAGACTTCCCCTTTCTCCCTCCTCTATGACTTCAAATCTCGTGTGTACCCTCCTTTAGGCAAGACTTTTCTTTCTGCTTTAGAAAATCACTTGTCGCTTCTGGATAAGGCAAGGAAAGAAGCTCTTGCTGCACATGAATCTGCCCAATGGATCATAATCCAATGGTCATCAAGAAAGTTTTCCCCATGGAAAGTCAGCAATAAAGTTTGGTTAGAAGCTACCAATCTCCATCTCAGCTATCCTTTCTGCAAACTCACCCCTAAATACCATGGACCATTTGAGATTTCTCAGGTCCTATCTCCACTCATGTACTGACTCTGACTTCCTCTCATATGGAAAATCCATGATGTATTCCATGTCTCCCTCTGATTTTCTTATTGCCAAACTGAAGCACATGGTCCCTCCTTCTCCCAACCTCCACCTGACCTTATTAACTCTGAAAAAGAATACAAAGTCAATCACATCATATCTCATAAAGGAACACAAGGTCATTATTGGTACCTAACCGCATGGAAGGGATATTCTTCCGCCGAATATATGTGGGAACCTGAAAGTAATCTCCATCATCCCCCTGAAATTCCCTTGTCTTATAAATGGACTCATCATCTCTCCTGATTTTTTATCTCTCTTTCTACCTGGGAAGCAGTGTCTCTTCATAAAATATTTCCCAACATATGTTTTACTTTGATTTCATTTTCTTGAACAATCAAAATGTCCTTTCTTTCTTCTACTGTTGCTCCTTCATCCTTACCTTCTTCTTCTTCATCTACTTCCCTGCTGCATTCCAGGCCAGTCTTGCCTTCCTTGCTTCCCATCTCTGCCATTCACTTACTCTATGCTGCCATCCTTGCAAATTCCACTCTTCTCCATGCCATCGAGGCCCTCCCTCTATATGAGGAAGACACTATCACTCAGGAACTGGTTCGTCTGTTTCATGACATCTCCATGACCCAATGATACCACTTCCAGTCGGCCCTGAGCAATCTCCTTACTAAGTTTGGCTTACCTCTATGACTTCACCTGGATGCTCTTCCTCAATGAGTTTTATCCATTTTACATTTATACGGTTTTCATTCTTTCATCGAGCGATTTCCCCCCACTATCATTTACCCCACCTTCCACCACATTTACCTCTTCTTACCCATGTGTGACCATGACCATTATCTCAAACATGCATAATTACCTGCAGTCCCTGACTCTTCTCCTCCCATTCCTGTACCTTCCTTGGCTGACCATCTGTCATCTCCTCCCCCATCCTCTTCTTGTTCTTCCCTGTTAGAACTGTGAACTCCAGTATCAACTCCAGAACTTTGGAGATGAGTACTAAGATGGAACTTGGCTTCACCGTATGTGGTGCACCCTTACAAGAGTTCTAGTCCCGGTCTTGTGGAGATCAGAGATGAGACTTAAGATGTTGAAATGTCAAGTCGAGCAGAGGTGTCAGAGGAGAGTCATCAAGACTCAAGCAGAGGTCAGGAGAATTATTCTAGTTAATATTCGAACTAAAGAGTACATGAGTGGAGTTGAAGGTTTATATATGGAGTCAGGGACAGATTAGTAATGGGGTCGTAACAGAATGGGAGTCAGGAGTAAATATTCCGGAGTGCAGCTCCGGATAGGAGAAAGCCAGAGCTGTGCTCTAAGCGAGACACAGGTTTGGAGGTAAGTAAGTTACAGGGCTAGTACAAGTGGGGAAGAGTGTAACGTAAAAATGAGGAACAGAGAAGAGAGAAAATACTAAGTATGAAGTCCGTGGTCTGGAGTTGCATCCTGTGCAAGAACATAGTGGAGTTGGTAGTGATAAGCCTAGAGAGTTGGAGTTGAACTTGGAGAAAGTACAGGATATGACAGTATCCCCCTTCTAGGCCTGAACCCCTAAAGGCCATTACTGAGGGACAATGCGGAGTTAGGAAATCGGAGTCTGAAAGTTTGTTGATTGCTTTTTCGGCACCGTATAAAGTCCATGCTGCCCTGGCCTAACCTTATCACATACAGCCATCATGTCCAAGCTCAACGACATCTAAAAAGTTAAGGGAGAATAGCAGAGTAGTAAGGTTGCAATGCTTGTCTTGGATGTTTCGTGTAATATACCAGCCGTCGCATATTTCGGTTCAGCCATGTGTATTTTCTTTTTTATCAAGAAAAACCATGTGGCTCGGCTGCAACAAAATCCATTGTCCATTCAGTAGTAGGATGAAGCACAGCCACAGTCCGCATTTGGCATTCGCGAGCACAATTTCAAGCTCAGCTATGGCTGAACAGCCACTCGAGTCACAAACACGATTTAGTGATACCAAAACTCATGCCTCATGCACACCACCGCAAATGCAACCAAACATTTGTCACACCACAATTTTACCATTAGTCAGCCACACAGTTTTGCACTGCAATGTCACTCAGCAAAGGACAAGCTGAGCCAGCAAAATGTGGTTGCTTTGATGAGCAACCTGATGGGTATTGAACAATGAAACCAGTACAGGTGCCCAAAATAAAAATTGAGAAAAGCTGATTGGCATGATTGAATGATACATGCATGAGTATGTGAATGAAGCACAGGAAAACAGAAATTTGGAGAGGTGGGAGGGTAGTGAGAAATGTACACAATAGTATGCTAGCAAGGTAATGAGAGGGAGTCAGAGTCTCTCACATTAGTCTATTACACCACATTTATTTACAGAATATTGAATTAAAGAAAATGAAAGGAAGCAGGAGGCTGAGAATTGAGAGAAGTGGCAGGTGTGTTTGCAAGCTGACCTGCCATTGGCCAAGGAACAAGGCTGATGGCAAAGGTCAGCTTGCAAACACACCTGCCACTTCTTTCAATTTGAAGTCTCCTGCGGACCATGATTTTTTAATTATTTCCCTTCCTTCCCCTCCTGTTGAGCCATTGGCCCAACAGCTAGCTCTATATAGACGTGTTCTTTGTTTTTCATGATTGTAATTCACTCCTCCTTGGGCCAACGGCCCCAAACAAGCCCACCTACTAGTCATGAATTGGTCTGACGAGCGTTTGTGGAAGTACATTGACAACGAAGACAATGTCTGTGAGGCCAAGTTCATCGAGCAGTGGCAACGTGTCAAGGAGAAGAAGGTGGAGGAGGAATGGAGGCAAGTGGAGGTGGAGACAAGACGCAAGGCAAAGGAGGTGAAAAAAGTGGAGGAGGCACGCAAGGTGGAGGAAGCGAAGAAAACGGAGGAGGTGCGCAAGGCAGAGGAAGCACACCACAAGGTGGTCAAGGAGGTGGCCAAACAACGAGTAAGTAGTCATCATTTAACAATAACTTTGTGCTAACGAGAGCAGGCCAAGCAGGTCTGAGCAGAGCAGAGCTCCACAAAGGGTAAGGGCAAGGTCCAGCAAGCCCTGCCAGAGTGCACGAGGTGCAAGGCCTGGGGACTTGAGTGTGAGCTTGGGCCTGGCAAGTCCACCTCATGCATGGGCTGCATCATGGCCAAGGCAAAGTGCCAGCACAGTGAGGGGAAGGTGGGCAGCGGGAGTAAGTGGAAGAGGCATGCAGAGGGTGAGTCGCTAAGGGGAAAGAAGAAGAAGGTGAGGTCGGAGACTAAGGGGTCGGAGTCGGACAAGGAAGAGGGAGGTTCAGGGGGGCAGCTGCCCCAGCGTTGCTCCAAGTACTCACAGAGTTTGGGTACTGGATGCAATGCTTCTTGAAGAGGCTCAACAGGCAGAACGAGCTCCTGGAGGAGCTCATGGCAGTCAAGAAGATGGAGGCATATGGGTGGGCATCTGAGTCCGAGTCCAAGGTGTCCGTATACGTGGGGAATGGGTCAGAGTTGGAGGTAATGGTGGAGGTGCTGGGGGACGTGGCAGAGTTGGCAGCGGAAGGGGTGGAGAATGCAGGAATGAGTGTAGGGACAGAGGAGGATGAGAGCGACTTGGACAAGTTGATGGTCTAAGCTGTAGTCAGTCCCTTGTAACTAAAACAACAATGTACTTTTCGTGGATTAAATGTCGGAGTGGGGTCCAGGCTTGTCAGGGTAACGGAGATGGTAGTCGTGGACAAGTTTGGAGGCATGATCAAGCTCCATGGCTAAAAGCCAGGAGGTCTCATCGTCCGTGCCTTTGTACCCAGATCAACATATGAGGTACAATAGTTTACAGTTCTTCCTTTGTTGATCTACCTTAGAGTTGAGAATCTTGGAGATCTTGTACTCTGGTTCTCTGTTGACTTCTATCAGAGGGGGTGGCAGTTGTACCTGATTAGGAATTGTGTTGGGTACAGAGGGCTCCAACTGGGAAACATGAAAAACGGGGTGAATGGACTTCATGGAGTCCGGAAGGCGGAGTGTGAAGAAGTGGAATCCTGCCCGAGTGATGATTGTGTATGGCCCTAAATTCTTCTCAGAGAGTTTCTTAGAGGGCCTCGTCGAGCGGAAGTATTTCGCCTTGATGAATACCTGGTCACTGACTTTGAAGTCTGGTGCTGAAGTTTGTTTGGTGTCTGCAGGTCCTTGGTATCGCTTCTGGGCAGCAGCCATTTCTTCATGGAGGAATTTGTGGAGGGAGTCGAGGTCAATGGAGTATTAGTGTGCCCTTTTGGAGGTGAGGTCATGTTCAGGGTAAACTGTGATATTTGGGTGATAGCCTTTGTTGGCGAAGAATGAAGAGACTCCGGTCATAGTGCTCAGAGCATTGTTGTATGCAAACTCTGCAAGGGACAGGAGTTCTGACCAGTTGTCTTGCTGATAGTTGCAGTATACTTGAAGGTACTGTTCGAGAGTCTGGTTCATTCATTCTGTCTGACCATCCCCCTCTGGATGATAACCAGAAGTGAAGTGGAGATGTATATCTAAGGCTTTCCCCAGTGAATGGCAGAAATGGGACATGAACTCCGATCCTCGATCGGAGGTGATGTGGGAGGGAACTCCATGCTTGGAGAAGACATGGAGTAAGAAGAGTTTAGCCAACTCCAGAGACATAATTGTATTGTGCATTGGGATGAAAATACACTATTTGAAGAGTTGATCGACAATGATGAGTATGGCTGTATAACCGGAGGAGGCAGGGAGTTGTTCGACGAAGTCCATGGAGATGAAGTTTCATGGCTTCTCAGGGATGGAGAGTTGTTTCAGAAGCCTGTAGGGCTTATGCCTTGGAACATTTGTGTGGGCACAGAATGTACAGGAGGAGACATACTCCTTGATGAATGTTCTGACTCCTGGCCAAGTGTATTCACGACGAATAAGTTCCAAAGTGCAATTCTGATTGAAATGTTCAGAGAGGGAATGATCATGTTTGTATTGAAGTACTCGGAGCCAGAGGTCATTGGCCTCGGGGACATAGATGCAATTGTCAAGACAAAGGTAACCTTCTTTGTCGATAAACCAACACGATTCAGAGGGTTCTGAGGAGGACATGTGAACTATGGTCAATGGGTCAGAGGGAAGTGTGGAGAGGATATCATTGTGGAGGTTTTCCACATTGAAGAGAGTGCTAGCTTGGAGTACTGGAGCTGCAAGGTATGTAGCTCGGAGGGACGCAACAAGCTGTTCCTGAGTAAAGACTGGATGGAAATTGTGGGGGTTGACGTGAGCATAGTCCTTATCCCACTCTTTGGGGTAGACATCCCAGCGTCTAGTGAGGGTATTGGGCTTCGCACCAAGGCATCTGGGGTGAAAGCGGACCACCATGTTAAACTAGGAGAGGAACTCCAACCAGTGGGCCTGCCACCAGGTCAGGAGTTTGATGGTTGTAAAATACTCGAGATTCTTGTGGTTGGTGATGATGTCAACCAGAGTTCTGGAACCTTCAAGGTAGTGCCACCAAGTCTGGAAGGACTCATGAATAGCAAGAAGCTCCTTGTCATGGGTCTCGTAATTAAGCTCTGGAGCGGAGAGGGTGCAAGAGTAGAAAGTGACAGGGCAAACCTCATTATTTGAGCACTGGATAGAGATAATACCAGCAATGGCATAGTCAGAGGCATCAGTTTCTATGATGATTGGAGCGTCAGGCATCCAATGAGTAAGGATGGGAGCTGTAGTGAAGGCATCCTTTAATTTCCAGAAGGCGGAATGACAGTCATCAGAGAAAGACCATAGAGTACCCTTGCGAGTGAGACGAGTCAAGGGTACTATGATATCAGAGTAGTTGATGATAAAACGCTGATAGAAATTGGCAAACCCAAGGAAAGACTGGACGTCCTTCACTTTTTGTGGCTCCAGCAACTCCTGAATGGTTTTGACTTTTTTGGAGGACATAGTGAGACTGGAGGGTGACATGAAGTAGCCTAGATACTTGGTAGAGTTGGTGTGGAACTCACACTTCTCAGGTTTGGTAAAAAGGGCATGTTTGCGGAGACAACTGAGAACCTCACAGACATGCTCTTTGTGGGAGGCCTTGTCCACGGAGTAAATCAGAATGTCATCCAGGTATACTATAACGCAAACGTCTAAAAGATCAGCAAAGATGGTGTTGACAAACCACTGAAATGCTGCAGGAGCATTGGTAAGGCCGAATGGCATGACTAGCCACTCATACGAGCCGTAGCGTGTCCAGAAAGATGTCTTCCATTTATCACCCTCGGCAATACAGACTAGGTGATAAGCATGCCAGAGGTCAATTTTGGAATATATCTTGGCATGGCTCAGGGCATCCAGGAGGTCGGAGATGCATGGGAGGAGTATGGAGTGACTGCTCGTTGTCATCTTCCAAGACTTCGATGTGTGCGCCTAGGGTTGGGGATCGCGGGAGTGGGCACGATGTTGAAGTGGAGGCAGGGATGCAGCAAGCAGAAAAGCTTTGGAATTGATCAACGAGTTCTGGACCTCGATGACTGCTCCTGAAGGCGCTAAGGGGATTGAATCTGGAGGAATTGTTGGCGCCAATGAGGGCACAGGTTTGTGAATATGTGGTATGCATAGCCATGGTGGGGAACTCTCTGCAAGTAGGAGTTCGAATATACTGTTAGAACCATGAACTCCGGTATTAACTCTGGAACTCCGGAGATGAGTACTAAGATGGGACTTGGCTTCACCATATGTGGTGTGCCCTTACAAGAGTTCTAGTTCTGGTCTTGCAGAGATCAGAGATGAGACTTAAGATGTTGAAACGTCAAGTCAAGCAGAGGTGTCAGAGGAGAGTCATCAAGACTCAAGCGGAGGTTAGGAGAATTATTCTAGTTAATATTCAAACTGAAGAGTACATGAGTGGAGTTGAAGGTTTATATATGGAGTTGGGGACAGATTAGTAACAGGGTCATAACAGAATGGGAGTCAGGAGTAAGTATTCTAGAGCTGCGCTCTGGGTAGGAGAAAGCTGGAGCTGTGCTCTAAGCGAGACACAAGTTCAGAGGTAAGTAAGTTACGGGGCTAGTACAAGTGGGGAAGAGTGTAACATAAAAATGAGGAACAAAGAAGAGAGAAAATACTAAGTATGAAATCTGTGGTCCAGAGTTGCATCCTGTGTGAGAATGCAGTGGAGTTGGTAGCAATAAGTCCGGAGAGCCGGAGTTGAACTTGGAGAAAGTACGGGATATGACATTCCCCCACTGCTGTGGACATTGAAGATATCATTGAAAATAAGGAAAACCATTGTTGTGTAACAACCGTGGCCCTTCATAGGTACCTACCTGATGGAAGTTGCATCCTCTCTGCCTCCTCTCATGCCAATCCACTTCCCCACTTCCCCACCTCCCTCACTGAATGCTTTCGGTGTTATCATCTGGATCATTATTGAGAGAACTGTCCCAATTTCACCCATCCCTCTTGCCTCCAATCTGCTCCTGGTCATCCTTCGACTGCTTGTCTTCATATCCAATGTGATTTTTGTCATCACTGGGAACATGGTCGCTGTTTCTGCCCTGAGTGCATCTGTGGACATTGTAATCAACATGGACATGTTATGGATAACTGTCCATTTGAGACACTTTCCTCTAACCAGGCCATGTTCATCTTCAGTTCCACTAACATTCCTCCTGCCGACTCTTCCTAGAGAAATTTTAATTGAACCAGGAGTTCAATTGTATAAAGGGGGTAATGTTATGGTTTTCTTACTTGTTAATCGCGTTTATCTTTTCTGCTTTCCTAAATGCATTCATATCTTTTTAGGCATATTCCAAACTATATGGGTTTTCAGTTTATTCCTTGTTAGTCTGATAAACCCTACATTTGTTATTCTTTGACTTGTTCTTCTGCTTTCTTTTCAATTCTTTGGACAGCTAACTCCTTGGCTGATTCTCTTGCATCTGTCTTGTAGTTCTTATCCTCATTTAGTATAGTAGATGATGCGTCCTTCTTACCTAAGTGTTCTTTGACCTTCCATCTCATTCTATGATGATGTGTTGCATAGTACTTAAATCCTCGCTGCCTGTACTATAGTCCTTACACTCATTCTGCGCAATCTAGCATCATCTTGTGTCCTTAGTCCGACTGACTTTGATCCTCATCCCTTGTAATCATGGTACCCTTGGAAGTCCAATTGACTTTGACCTTTGACCCTTGTAACCACAGAACCCTAGGAAGTCTGATTGACTTCAACCCTCATCCTTGTTCCTCATAACCACAGAACTCTTGGAAGTCCAATTGACTTCAACCCTTGTCCTTGTTCCTCATAACCACAGAACCCTTGGAAGTCTGATTGACTTCGATTCTAGTCTTCATCCCTCTAACCTTCGATCCTCTCATCCTGAATATCTTCTCAGATAAAGCGTCTCTTTGTGAGTATCTCCTGAAAAGTATTCCATCCTTCGAGTTTTCTCTTTGTATATGCTATGCATAACACATGCATCATTTATCCATACACTCACATCAGCTGAACTTGTCTCCACTTGTAGCCTCTACTGCATCACACTGAAGCCTCACCTTCCCAAAAAAACCATTCAATATTTAGAACAGTATCACAGGGCAGTGTCCTTCCTCTTTGTCCTCAAAGATTTCCTAGGAACAATCAACTATGAATGCCAATTCTATGTACCAATGATCCATGGTTGCTTTGATGTCTTTACTAATCTCATGCTGTTATTACTCCCCAACCAACATACACCATCCAAGGATCACTCGAGAATCCATGTGCACCCATTGCACCTGAATGGCCCCTGTAAACCCCCTACTTTGGCAAGATTTGACACAATCCTTGTGATGGATAGTGTGGACTCAGCAGATCAAGAAACACTACATGGTGAGTGATTTATTGTAGTCACTTCCAAACTAAATACATTCACAGGCCTCTGCATGGCAGAAGTGTGCATTTTCTTCACACTTCCTTCACACCTTGAAATTTACCCTCATCTGCTCATTTACGTCCATTGGTTCAAGCCCATGCGGACATACAGTATGATAACAATTTCAACATGTTTTGCCTCAGCTGCTCAACCAGGCAGCAGCTTCCAAATGCTAAAGTCATTCCAGTTGATCAGATTGTACAACAATGCCACCTGATCCCTTCATTTCCATGCAGGGCTGTCAACCCTTGATGGATCTGAGATCATGTGTTGGTGAAAGTTCAGCACTTTTACCTCAATAAATAAATAGCCTATGTATCCAATTTCACAATGTGTATGTGTGGCTGATCCTTTACACTGTGAGCATACAATATAGTTTGCTCATATAACAAGAAAATTATATAGTATGCTATATAGCATGGCTGATTATTGGACACTGCTATAGTAGTCTATGTCAGAAAAAAAAACATTACATAGCACACTGTCTTCTTTCTAGATAAGGTCAGTAGAAACACTAAAAAATGCTTACCAGACAGCCAATCTTATCTCCATGGATAGTAAACCTGAAGCCAGGTGAAGAGAGTACTCTTTCCTGGTCAAGTTGGTACTAGAAACAAGTATCAATCTCATAGAAAGGGGTTGACTATCAGACATGTGGTTTGTTTGTCAATCTTCAATGAGGTTGAGAGGATTGGAGTTTAGCAATATATTGAGGGTCTGGTTTTCTGTTGGAATGGTGTATGAAATGTACTATAGTTAGTTGGGGAATGGTCTAGACAACTCTCAGGTTGTTAGAAGGATACTTTGTAGCAACTAGGGTTACTTCCCTAAGATGCACTCTCAATAACTTCCAATTAGCTCCAGTTGATTAGGAATGCTCAATTGGGTAGGTAGTGTTAATACGCTTCACTCTTACTACTAATTCTCACATGTCACTTAGACACACAGAATAGTCTTTCCTAAACTAATTCTATTATGCACTAAGGAGTTGGCAATCAGCTTAAATGCTCGACTTGACCCTTTCCCAAGGTACTAATAAACTATTAGGTCTCCCTACTAGCTGGAGATCTATTCTCTTTAGTTGCCTGCTCTGGGGTTTTCTCCCTAAAGGTGTCCTAACTGACCCTATCCTAAGGGATTCAGTATACTCCTAACTATGGGTCTAAGTAGTTCTATTTATAGCGTGGGAACTTCTCTACACAGCCTCACTGTCTGTTTGTAGAGGGGTGCACTTGTGAGCACTCATTGGTTGAGTTCAATTCAAGTAGGAATCTTTTTCCTAAAAAAGGGAACTGTCCAAATGGGGCTGAATCGCGCTCCTTATATAGTAATTTACATGTGGCTGTGCTACCTTCGGTTCCGAGGTGGCTGTGCCAAAATATGACTCATACTGAGTCATACTGACTCACTTTGACTCACCCTATCAGAAAATGACTTGCAATGAGCTAAAAATAGCCTTTGGCTTGGCAATGACTCATCATGACTCATCATGACTCATGCCGACTCATTATGGCTCATTATGACTCATGCTGTGCAGGTCACATGATCATTTTGCTAGTCTAGGGACAGTACTTTGATTAGTCCTCATTTGACTCACTGTGACTCATTATAACTCATGCTGTGCAAGGTCACATGATCTGAGTCAGGTGATTTACAACTGAGGTCACATGCTCCAATTGCTTCTCTGACACTTGGCTAAGTACTTAAGGGTAAAAGAGATATTAAGAAAATGGTTTGCTATGTACTTGTAGGTAGTAATAAAAGTATGTTGGGAGAAACCATTTTGTTTCTCCACAACCTGTAAACGAACAAATAAGAAAAAAATAGAGGTATATTGTAGACACTATGGTCTATATGTCCCTCAATTAGCTAAGCATTTGGACCGTGGGAATATAGTAAAAACTCAAATCTCGGGTCAAATGTCTAGCATCACATATACAATAACTATGTATCCACATCCAAACATTTTGGTGCAGGTCAATGCTATAGCATGTTTAATTATTGGACACTGCTACAGTAGTCTACAATGAGCTATATAGAACATGTGGGAAGCATAGTGATGACATAGTGCTATGTCAGCTACAGGGTGCTACAGGCACAAACCTTTTTTCCTGATGGCCACTCAGCTGGGATAATCAGAGGGCATGGTACTCCCTGGTGCACCTTTGAGCTCCCTGGCCAGTGCTTCCCTGTTTGATGAGAACTCTCATGCATGATCAAAAGGAAAGGTCACCACTAAAATTTAGTGGCTGACTTACCCTGGTTGACCTGAAGGCTCTCAAGAAGCAGTGTGAAAAGGAGGTCTTACTTGGGTACACACAAATTAAAGAACTATGGCTGGGTATCCCAGGTATGGAACATAATGATAAAGATACAAGAGAGTGGATGTTGGAGGCAGAAAAGCTCATAGAAGTGTTCAGGGAGACGTGGAACTTGTTTTTGACAAGCAGGGCACATTTTGCAAATTCTTGCACCATCCTCACCAGTAATTTGTTCATGGCCTTATCTGCACTTAGCATACTTGGCCCACCAAGAAAAAGTGCCAAAAGTGAACCAATTAGTGAAAGGGACTACCAAGGCATGATTAAGACATTTTTGCTCTAGCACGTCCAAGGTTTTCTCAGGTCACAATTGGAAAATCAGGTGAAGTGAAAAAAAAGTAGTCTAAGTAGTCTAATTACAATACTTTCTGTCACAGTGGAACTATAACGCAAGCCCAAGATGTGTCTTGTGTCCATAGCAGCACTGAACTCACTGGGGATGTATGGTGAAGTTGCAATAGCTTCATCCAATCAATCAAATTTTGTGGACATCACTGGGGTGGGTATGAGCACTGGCTTGTTGGCTGAGATGGTAGTACAGAGTCTTGTCAGTGAGATGGAGTACCAGCTTGAACTACTCAGGGTTGTTGGTATTGTCACCGTATATTTTGGAACAAGCACCAGTACTGGCCAGCTGTCCAGATCTGGCCCTTTACACTCCATCCCTCCACTGAGAAAAACCCTTGATGAAGCAGTTGATCAATCCGGCACTGCCTTCCATTCTGTCAGTAGTGCAAGAGCCACAGAGAAGGGAGGTATTGAAGTCAGGATTAATTGAATTGAGGTTGTGGTTAAGCTAGGATAGTAATAAGTCAGAACTTGTCCTGTTAGTGAGACAAAGCATGGGCGTTGGAGCCTAAGATACAATCTCAAAAGAGTAATGATCTGCATACTTAATAACATAGAAGGATTTGAATGTGTTGTATGAATGATGTGACTTTATTTTGAGCGGAAATTTGATTTCTCCCCCAAATTTCCTTGGATCCTACTTGCAACTTCATTTGGACTTCATCCTGAAACTCATTGCATCTGCCCATTTGAGCAAAACAACCAGTGCCGTCGATGTCCAGTCCTTTAAGTTAGACACAGCAAAGCTATGAAAAGGCTATGGTCTGGAGTGTGTGGTCGCTCTCACAGCCACCATGGTAAACACTGCTTGATTTGAGCATTGCTCAACTGTGACCCCACTAATTCCAGCCCCTCCGATGCTAATACTGTTGATCAACGTCCCCTATTTTGGTATTTTTTTTTACTTGGTCCGCACCACAGGAACTAACTGTCATTTCCCTAGATCTCATCTGATTGTTCATTTAGCTTGATTCCAATCAGCTTGTTCATACTGATTGCCCCTTTATTCTCTTTTTCCACTTATCCCCCTTGAGACACCTCAATGATCCTAAGTATGAAAAGTGTGAGAATTTTAATGTACGATATGGCACATCTTGTGTCACTTTTTCTAATTTTTCCCATTGGAGTACTCAGTTACAAGTGTGAAAACTACAATAAAAGTGATGTACAAGTTGCATCCAAGAAAACAAGTGGCCTTGAATGACTTGCACAACCTTGCCCCTCAATGCATCACGAGTTTTAGGATTTTCTTTCAAGGCCTTATTAGGACCTGTTAAGATAAGAAATATATATATGCTAAGTCATTGGGTGCTGGTCTGATAAGACCTTTTAATCCCTTAAAATGGTAGGTCTTATGGAAAATAAGGATCATGCTGTTAGTAATGACATGCTAGGTGCAGCTTGACGAAAGTGGACATTGATTCTCAGGCTGGGGCCTCATGCTAAGTAGTATCACCTTTTATAATGGTAGGTTCTATGGAGAATAAGCATCAGACTATCAGTAATGACACACTTTGTGCGGCTCAACAAAAATGGACATTGATTCTCAGTCCAGTGTATCAGCGTAAGTAGTGTAATCCTTTATAATGGTAGGTCACTTGGAAAATAAGTGTCAGACAGTGGGTGGTTGCAAAGGCTTATCAATTTGGTACAACAGTGTATGTATGATAGTTGGAAATGAGTTTGCAAGTGTCACACTTGGTCCGGTGAAAAAACAGCATAAAATTACATTGACAACTAAGAATACAAGCCTGCATGTACACTATGATAAGTCCAAGGTAGTGAGATGAGTGTGTGTTGACAGTGCGGCCCCACAGTTGCATGAACAGAACGCAGGATGGTGAGTGGCCCAGGCACTGCGGCGCTATTGAGTGCACACGTGACGCATCACATAACGGGTGTCAGTCACAAGTTTAAACAACGAGCAACTCACCAGAGCAAGAGTAATTTGAGTCGTAAATAAACCAAACTAGCGGGCTCACCTGAGATAAGGATGGGGGAGTAGAAAAGATCAAGTAACAAACGGATTGCGGGATGGTGAGTGGCACTGTGGCACTATTGAGTGCGCGCATGCGGCGCATCACACGACAGGTGTTGGTCACGAGTTTACAAATGAGCAACCCACCAGAATAAGAGTAAATCAAGTCGTAGATAAGTTAAACTGACAGACTCACCTGGGATAAGAATGGGGGAGGAGATATCGTACATTTGAGATTCAGACCATTGAGCATTGAACCTATAAGTAAGCACAACTTGAATGATCCGAGCCGATGCAGCTAAGAGTAGTCCTGGAGTCCCAGGGGTCTCAGCTCACCCTGAATGCAGTCATAGTATGACAATTATGTACGATGTTACCTAACTGGCGGAGAGTTAGAGTTCAGCGGGGCAGAGTAGACCCGGAGCAAGAAACAATGTAACCTACTATGGGCCCGGGCCGGGCTGTACAGCGCTGCCATGACTTGCAGGGATTCGGAGTCAATGATCAGTGGGCTCAGGCCTGAGCCCAGGCTTTTTTGGGTCTCGTGCAACGGCGAGGTGGGTACCTAACCAGTGGAGAGTTCAACGGGGTGTACAGCGCTGCCGTGACTCGCAGGGATTCGGAGTCAATGATCAGTGGGCTCGGGCCCGAGCCCGGGCTTTTTTGGGTCTCGTGCGACGGCGAGGTGGGTACCTAACCAGTGGAGAGTTCAATGGGGAAGAGCAGAGCAGATCTGTGGATATAATGTAACCCACTGTGGGCAAGGCTGTACAGCGCCACTGTGACTCGCAGGGACTCGGAGTGAGTGATCAATGTTTTCGGGTCTGAGCCCGGGCTTTTTTGGGTCTCGTGTGACGGCAAGGTGGGCGACAAGCGAAGGGGCACGGGCATGTGTGCGCGCTCGTGCAACAATGGGGTGGGGGAGGTGGCACGAGCAGCCCTCTTGAAGCCCAGTATACCGCTCAAACTGCCGTGGGCGTGTGTGGTGCAGGATGGGCAAAGGTGGGTGAATGAGCGAGCACGCGAATGTACACAGACCATTGTGTCTGTACATTCGCGTGCTCGCGCACTCGCGCGACAGCGCTGTGAGGTGGGTGGGTGTGCTCGGACTGCGCTTGTGCGACGAGGTAGCACGTGCGCAGCGCCGTCGACTGAACGAACGCCCCACGCGGACCAGAAGGCTGGTCGAGTGAGCAGATCTCGAGACCGCGAAAGTGATGGTGATGGCGTCTGAAAAGATGAGATACAAGGTGTTTACTTACAGCCTTGCTTGCAGCAGTTCCCAAGTAGCATAAGATTTTCACTTGTTTGATAAAAGTTGGACTTCCGAAATAATGTCAGTGTCTCACAAGGGCTTACAAGCCCTTGTGGGAAACCCCTAATATTGTATCGTCTTATCAATAATGAGATCAGTAAACAAGGACGACATCAAAGCGCTGCAAGATTGTACTTTCTGTGTCAGCATTATCAGCCTGTCATTGTTTGGTCAATGCATTAACAGGGTCTTATAAGCTCTGATAAGGCCGTGCTCGGGTGCACATTCTCGTGTGACGTTGATCGTGGTCACAACGTCACAAAAGTATACGCAAGGCTAGGGGGTTGGTCGTGATGTGTAACTAAGTGTCGAAAAAGTGCAGAAAAAGTGCAGATAAGGCCGAATAAGGCCGTGACTAAATTACTGATGCTATTGGCCCATTTCTTGGTAGCACAATGATTTCCGGGGTATGTTTCCCAGGCGGCGACAGCAGCGCCAGAATGAAACAGAGGAAGAAAGAATGGCCTCGAGGTAAGAACTCATCCGTTTGTCTCAGCTACATTCCGGTGTCGTTTGGTGGCCGATCCAATATGCAGAACGGGACAAACATCCGCGCAGGTCGAAAGATGATAGTCAGCAACTTGAAAAGGTCGACTGGTTCCGCGGGGTCTCCTTCGACAACTGGTTACGAACTTTTCATGCAGGTAAAACGATCGTTCCATCCTACAAGGCAGGGAAAGTATGAACTTGCTGATGGAGTTTTGAGTCACATCCTAATGTCGAATGGATACCGAAGCAAAGAAAAGCAAGTCACGATCAGGCTCGCAATAATCAGTATGTATGTCGTAAGTCCTCGTCCTCAGATGCTCACCCACTTCTCCCTGTTGAAAATTACACCGTCGTCGTCGAGCAATCCCGGAAGTTGATCAACGCCTACCAATTCAACAATGAGCCCATGCGGCTACCTTTGTCCTCACTCGCCAGTGGCTTGCGGCCTACCGATTCGTTGATCAGCTCCACATTGCAGAAACACATGCTGAGAGAGGTGAGGTTGAGTGATGGCGCCGTAAGGACCCAGAACTCCTGAAATGGATCAATTCGAGCCAACAGTATCATTTGGAGACTGTCAAGTCAGCTGGGGATGACGAAGCCATCATAGGAACTAATGCGCCCAAAGACGACGCCGAAGATGCCGGTGACGCGGTCGACTCTACCCCTGCGAGTGACAAGAAATCGCTGTGGTTGCCAACGAAGAACAACCCATTTCCTGTCACCTTGTATGGACAGTTGTGCCGCCTTGCAGCCAAGAGCTATCAGAGCGCGATATGTAAGGCGTCCCGAAACCGAACCGCAACGTCTACTCCATGCTGACAAACGAGCCAGTTTTATTTACTACACGCGTATGACTATTGCCAGGAGGATCCGATCATTTGCATATGCATATGTCTCGCCCTTTCGTCCCTGGGCAGGGCTATGCAACGTCAAGCAGACAATCGCAACCACCTCATTGCTCAGGTATGCTATCCATCATCAAAATCTTGTGCTGCTGATACCAGAGGTCCAAGGGCATGGCATGTGTCGCAGTATCGGGCTGTACGGAGACAAGCTGGAGAGCACGTGCTGCCCGAAATCGAATTCAATTTTGGCAGAGCGTTCCAGCAGCTAGGTGGGCGTTCGCGATGCCGGTGTTCGTGTGACTTCCCTTATACATGATTGATTCTTAGGATTGCATACCCTTGCAGCCACTCATTACGAAAAACCGTTGCAGTTCGCCGAAGAACGAAAGGATGATGTGAGTGAAAAAGTACTCCTTCTATTATTTGTTTAAACGCATAATTACTTTAAGACGTATCTGTGGCTCGGGAAGCAGCTTATAACCTCTCACTGATTTATGTCACGACTGGCACGACCTCCCTAGTAGAAGCCCTCTATCGACGGTGGTTGTCCGTATGACACCATGCGAGTCAGCAAATCAACATACATAGCATACTATCTGTGACTGCCAAATTTGTTGTACAGGAAAGGATAGCATCCAGTAAGCTCGAGGATTTTAATCGGGCCGACGGGAATTCGGTATCAGCTTTAAAGTCATCGAATATGACGCACTTTCTAACATGGCCCGGCGTCTAGCTGACGTCTACCCCGATTCTGGTTCCGACTGGCATCGCATGAGTCCATATCCATATTTACGACTAATGTCTTCCTATCTTGCTAGGTTACTTCTCCACCACTACCCCAGCCCTAGTCGTAGATATGTCGATGAGCAGCAGTCCATCGTCGTTACACATGCTTGTGAGATCCGAGTCCTTGATTCGCACGTTTTACCCTTGCTGATACAGTGGCAACTTCAGGAGCAGCGTAATCACTCGAAAAGCACTGTGTCATCATCGGACACAGATGTCGACTCGGCAGGATATGCATCGTCATCCAGTGGATCGACGACGCCCGAGGATGAGACACAGATGTTCCATCTCGGCCCCACGCTTCAGAACGTCTTGGCCGACAAATCCGCTGACAAGGGTGCTCTGAAGGGGAAGCTCACCATCGCCACCAAACACAGCAGTTTTTCTTCGGCGGTGAAGAAGGTCAAGAAAGTCGCACACGCGCTGGCCGCGTTCAAGAAAAAAGTCAGTGCACCTCCTTGTTCCTCGTTGTTTTCGGAGCTGAGCGGGCGCGATGACCAGAGGCCGGATGACATTTCCCCTATTTTGATATCAAGTCCGTTGAGAGAACGGTTTGGGAAACGAATGTCGGTCAAGCCTCAACCAGACGAGGTATGTAGAACCGCATCTCGCCGAAAAGCCGAACCCCCGACATCCAGCGCAACGTCCAGAGTTTCTACAGCCTACCCAACCGACGGTTCTCTGTCTCAGACGTAAGCATGCCACCGGTGAGCCTTGATTCATACCTAGTTGTCGTCCTTGAGCGCTCAACAGCGGTGTGACAAACGCCAGTATTACTCCGAGGCGATTACACGCAAATTTGGGACGATTTCGGATTCAACGTCTGGTTTCGCCGGGGGTACGTTCAGGAAGTCACGAAGCGGGCCACGCATTCCTAGTTTCTCGGACTCGCGGCACAGCGCGCTCCCCTCCTCGGCGCCAGAAACGGTGGTCTCGCGAACCCAGCACGGCGCCGTGACGTTGACAACAATCTTGGTCTACATATTCCGCATCTTACTCTTCGTGCCATGGTGCACATTGGTCGGCGGTGCCTTGCTCTTGTTCCCAAATCACGTCGAACTCATCGCCTTCGGCCCGGGGTACCTCGAATCTCCGAAGGGCATCCGGCGCTTCGCACACTGGGCTGAATGCGGCCAACAACACGTCATGATCTTCCTCGCCTACCTGGTTACCGTTCTCTGGTACCACTGCGCTCTAGGGCTATCGCTGACGAGCATCGTCGTGTCGCGTTTCGTGTTTGTGTGGCATGCTTTCAAGGTGGATAAGAGCATCCCGCTTGGGGAGGACGATCAGCAAAGTTTGTATCTCGTGATAATGGGGCTATTACCCACGGATGGTTCGTTTAGTGTGAATGAGCCAAGAGGTGGACAGATCGTGATGGAGACAGACTCGGCAGTGGCAGAAGAGGTTGCACACTAAGGTCGCGTCAAGTGAGAATAGACATTCCATTCTGTAGATTACGCATACCTTACTGTACTTTCTCTGTGTTACCACTCTTGTACCCTTAATATTTGATTGTCATGCGATTGTGTTCAAATAGATAGAGAAATTGTGTCTTGGCCCAAGGCAGCTCGTTCGTTGGAAGTGTAATTTGAGTCCAATCCGTCCGAACGCGGCAGGCGCGCAAGTTCGGAAGCGTCGACGGCGCAACCAGCTGCATCCGAAGCCTCAAATACAATTGGGTTCATTCTGCAGGAAGTCGAGGTTACGTCCTTCGCAGGGGTGGGACCGGTCGAACAACCTGCCCGCGAAAAGGTTGAACACAATGACATTGATGCTGAAACTATGCGTTCACAGAGTAAGACGGTGTTCAAAGATTGCCCACTGTGGCATTGTCAGGGTGTCTAAGGCGGAGTCCGCATTCGAATTCCCAAATGAAGTCCGACGAGTTGCGTGGGATCGTCTCCGCTTGTCAAGCACACGCATACCACCACGCCTCTGACCTTCCGGAGGAGGTTTGGGGTGCGTTGTTTCAGAATGAAGCGGCTGCAAACGTTATTCTCCCATTTGCGACAAAGGCGTCAGCCTTCCCTCGCGGAGGTGACAACGATCAATTGTGGATCGCTCTGTACGACGAGACACGCAATGTCGAGTTTGTATCGTCGTGCACCAAGGGACCGCTGGGAAACTACCCCATCTTCATAGTCGCGTCCAAATCGTCGGCCCAGATCGCCCAGGAAGAAGAGCGCGGGAGGGATATAGCTGATTCCCTGTTGCCCCTTGTCCTTTGTCTGCTGAAAGAGGTCCCTCCCCAAAGAGTCTTCTCCGTCTTTTCAATCACGAGGGTGGCAGAGAAGTTTGCCGCAATTTTCGAAGCCTATATACGCCGAGAGTACAGCAATATTCTGGCTCTCCGGGACCCGTACTATGATGCGACCTTCACTTTCTGCACTCGTGAGACGCTTAGCGAGTCTCTAGATTTCGCGTTCCCTCGTGAATCTGAGGACATCACCGTCGATATCCGTCGTGCGGATCCGTCCCATTTAGAAGAGATCAAGGTCCTATGCAAAAAATGGTCTGAATCCCTGGTGAGTACCGTCTACGTCGTCCAATACATAAACTGTAACATTTTGTTCTGACAGTCGCCTTATATACCTGATGATGAAGGAGCGGAGTTAGAGGCACAGCCGCTTTATATACTTGATGATGAAAGAGCAGAGTTAGAGGCCAGGATTTTGATCGCCAACCAGCAGGTTTGGGTGTGTATAGTCCAGAAAGATGGTCAGGAGTCGGAGATTGCATGCCTGGTCGCCACTACGAGGGAGTCGGACAACGTGGCGGCGGTCACCAGGGTCTTCACAGCAGAGCGCTGGAGGGGCCGTGGTTATGCCGCACGACTTTTACACCGTGTCTGTCAAGAGTGAGCACCTACTGCTCATGCGCACTTTCAGATGCATCCTGATTCCCCAATAGTATTCTCCTGAGGAAGAAGCGCGTTGTCCTCTATGTGGCGGAGTCTGCGCCTTCACGCAAAGTATACCATAAGATTGGGTTCCATGGCCTTGGGCCGCAAATCGAGCAAGCTGAAGACGTGGAAAGATGGGTTGAGATCGGCTTTAACGGCACCGCGCTCGGATATTGGTGATCGCCAGCTTCCCTACAGTGTACCCATCGCTTAATAAATCCCGATATTGGGGGAGAGCCCCTTTCTCTGGTCGTGTGTCTGGAAGGACTCCCAGGCATAGTGGCGAAATATTTGGATCACATGATTGTACCTAGACCAAGCTCTCTGCTCATACCTCACTGAGACCGTCCAACTTTGGGATGACTTGGTCTACCTTGTAAGGAGCGTAAACAATTTTTTTTTGACGACGAACTTCTCATTATTGGCTTCCTCGTCGACCCTAAGTAATCTTACGCGGGTTAGTCGAGATTACAACTTATCTCAGCGCTGCGAAATTTTGAATGCGTCGCCCTAGTCTTTGTCCTGTCTAATATATGTAACAGAGCTTGAAATATGCGCCAATGGAGTTGATTGATAGACTATCGTGAGTTGACACGGACTCGAAGGACCGTATGGTTGATGCTCACATAGGGAAAAATCTACACATTGCATTGAACCACTCGAATCAATGTGTCCCATCTCCGGCACCTGACCTGAAACACAACATCCAGTCTGGCAACGTGAGCGTAATTGATGTTTTTCCTAATCCAAGATGACGCTGATCGACTGTGAGTCCAACAATGTCAACTAAAGTACAGTAGGCGCACCGTTACGCGGACGATCTCGATTGGGTGTTGCGATCCATCGTCTGCTTGCTGCACATGATAGGAGATGAGCTGCCAAGACGGGGTGGTCGCCACCGGAAAAAGACACACCACGCCTGCCTGGTCTGGTTCTGCAACTCCCTGTCCATGGTGGGAGGTGCTCCTGGAGGTGTCCTTCTTGGGAACTGGGGACTCGGCAGGCTGTTTGCGCTGTGATAACTGATGAGGGACTGCGAGCACCTGATAGGAGATGAGCTGCCACAACGGGGTTTATCGTCGGAAAAAGACACACCGCGCCCGTTTGGCTTGGATCTGCAGCACTCTGTCTGCTGGAGGAGGCGTTCCTGGAGGCGTCCTTCAGAGCTACGGCCTTGGTAGGTTGTTTACGCTGTGACGTGTAACGAGTGACTGTGAAGGCACTGGAGGGACGACGAACCTGTAGTTCCGTGGTGGATTTCCAGACCGTTCGCTAGAATACGTTGGACCCACCACACATATTTGTGCATCAGGAGAACTCACCCGCTGACGTTTACCTGCGGCCATCCTCGGAGGTCCCCCGTTCACAGCATTTCTCGTTGGTGACCGTGAAGGTGATCGAGAATTGGCCAGGGAGAGTCGACGCGACTTTCTGGAAAGTCGATCAGGCTTGTTCGGGGTCGGGTCCTCGCTGCTCTTCTTCACCCTCTTATGTAGCCACCCTCTCAACATGGACAAGCGCTGAGAGGACTTGGTGGCGTTGAGATGCCCCCCGTGAGATATCTCCGGAGGGGAGGCCACTGGGCGGACATCTAATGGTTGCGATACAGGATGGGATGAACCGAGTGGCGGTACTTGATCCTCGGGAGTATGGGTAGAGGTCGCCGGGGAAGGTGGCTACCAGCAGTATCAATACAGAAACAAGAAGAAAATACAGTGGTCACCAACCTCGTCGTAATTGAATAAGGGGCCCGGCGTGCTCGACGGCAACTCGAGCTATGCGATCGTAAGAACTCGCTTCAAAAAGGAAACGAACGCATACATCGAGCAGATCACTTCCGCGGTCTTCGTTGTTCGACTCGGACTCGACTAGACCGGGTTTGCCAGGTCCTTCCTGCAGTTGGCACACAACGGAGTTAGTGTGGCACTTGCTGTGAAAGAGCGACGATAGCCTACTAGTGTGGCGTCAGCTGGATTGTTGCCGTGACCCCCCGATGTCGAAGGCTGTTCGGAGTGTTGTTCTTGCTTAGATGCCTAACATGGTGTTCCAGTGGGTAAAGTTGTTCGGGTGCACCATGATCCGACGAGACCCTCTACTTACAACGATGGGAGATAAACTTTGAATGATGATTTTCCCATAATTTCCACCAATCGCGATATTCTGGTCGTCTGGAGAGAGTGCGATCGAATTTATGACTTGAGGGTGTGGGATGAGACCAAGCCGCGTGCGTGTCGCCGTGTCCCAGAGTGTGACAGTACGTTTCGCAGAGCATGCAATAAATTCCCCGGTCTTCGGTAGGGCAATGCACGAGAATTGATCGGTATCGGGAACTGGCCACTCTGAGACTGCTGACCCTGTGGAAGCTTCGAATCGTTTTATTTTACCGTCGGACACGACAAGAAGGCGGGTGTCGAACCAGACGAGACCAGTGTTGTACCACTGGTTTACTGCTGCTTCGATGTAAACGAGCAAGCTACCACCATTGTTGTCGTAGACGCGAACGGAACGGGGAGTGGCTGTCGCGATTCGATCGCCCTGCGGTGAGTATTTCGCCGCGACCACCTTGTCTTCGTGGGTGAGTATCTGTACTCGTTTGCGTGTTCCAATGTCTGAAACGGTGACTGCGCCTCCCCACAATGCAGCGACGAGTCGAGAGGAATCCGGCGAGAAATCGACTCCGGTGATGGTGCTGGAACCCCCCTTGGATGCGAAGACTTGTTCGTATGTGTTTGTATCCCAGACATGCACATTGTCCCAGACTGTCCCCGCTGCGATCCATCTCCCGTCCTTGGACACAGCGAGACACTCGACACGTCGCGTCTCCATTATGGCAATTTCTTTGCCGTCTTCCACTCGCCACACTTGAACCCCATCATCACCACCGCTGAAGATGTACTGGCCATCCGCTGAAAATATCACAGCATTTAACTTCAAACTGACGTTGATTTCTATTGGGCCACGGCGTTCTTGTCCAACAGTCAGCGTCAACGCAGCACCAACTTGTCACACGCACCGGTCATTGTCGACGACGTGGTCACCAGCAATAGGGCAATGGAAAGATTCAATGAGCAAGGTGCGGCTTCTCTGCATTGTGTGCGCGTCGCCCTATATTTATATAGACCAGTGCACGCGCTCCATCACCTCGTGTCTACGGGAAATTTTTCCTGGTGACCCACCTTGGGTTGCGCTTCCCACAATGAATCGTTCCTCTGCGAACGCGTATAAGGGGCTATCTGTGAGGCTGACAGCACGCTTCACTGCCTGCTCGACGAAAAGGCTGACATCCGCCTTTTCGTAACCAACCATCCAGGTCGCTTGGCGGGATCCCGCCCTTGAAAGCATCGTCGAGGATGTTAAGGTGCGCACCTTGACATGTCCGAGTCTTTGCTTCCTGACTCACCATTCCGGCTAGTCCCGTGCGACAACACCCCACCCCCGACCGAGGCCACGAACAACGCGTTCTCCAGGTTTGCCAGCATTGCCAGTCCGACGCTAAATGGCATCCACAGGACAAAGTTCTTTTACGAGAGCGCGTCGTTGAAGCAATACATCTCCGTCGACAAGCGCCCTGCAGAGGTCATCGTGGCAAACTCTCGCGAAGGCTACATCAGTCTGTACACTCCTTTTTTCTTCCTCTCACGCCACTCATCCTGCCTCACAGTCTGGATGAACGACTATCCACTCCGCCGTGCCCATCCCAGAGTCGCCAACGCTCCCATTGGCTTCTTCCTCCTTCCCCTCTTTCGAGATCTTCCGGTGTCTCCGTACGCGAGTCCCTACTACGCAGCCTCCTCGTAGCCGATCTCGTCGGTCACTTTAGGCAGACCGTCAGCCGTATCCTCTCGAGGCCCTCCTAAAGGGATCCAAGTCGAGAGCACCTTTGGAAGCGGTACCGGCCTCGACAAGAGATAGTTCGTCGACGTGGAGGTCTTCCTTATGGGTATCGATGTCAAAGCGCTGCAGGAGAAGCAGCGCGTTTGATTTCCTCGCACAGACCCGTGTTGGTGCTGATTACGTGGAAACTGGCGCGATGGAATAGCATAAATCTGACGTACAGTATTGGGACTAGCTGCTTAGGCGGCGGTATCCTGGCATGAAGATGATCGTCAGGCAGGATAAATTTGACGAGATTCAGGTGCGTGGCTGCGACTGCGATGTTTGTGTCTCGTTATTACGTGCGGTCATCATAGGGCGTCAGATCGAGGCCTTTGAGTGATTCTTGAAAAAGAATCCAAGGTTAAGTGTCTACTCGTATGACTATGCTTCTGACATGTCTGTACGTGATAGGTCGTCCTTGTGTCGCGCTGCAGACATGAATCCAACGAACCTGCGAGTATCTTGGATGCTGTCGCTCCGCGCCGTTTTCGACGCTGATTTATTAGTGCATCGTTTTCCTCCATACCGAAGAAGTCACGCTTAGTCAGTACCTCGCGTTGCTGACCGTGGCAGATGCGTTTTTGGTCATGGAACTTGTGTCGGGCTTGTGCTCGTCAAGACAGAGCGTCGTCCAACGTCGAGCACGACGGGCACGCCTGCTGTATCCAGCAACCGACGGCAACCCAGGATTCCCTCACCTACACGGCGTACACTTCTACATAGATAACCTTCTGTCGGTCACTGATGCCAACCCTTCTGTGGGAGTCACTGAGAGGCTGTACAAAAAGGAATGGGGAGAGTGGTAGTGGGGACGAATTGGTGTATAGGTCCTGATTTTGGTGCGCGTGAACGGGGTGCAAGAACGCTATTCGTCACTATGTGCCTGCCTCATGGACGTATATGAGGAGGAAGGGAACAAATGGGAGGATGGCTGCAACACCACAGCGGTTCAGTCTCAGGAAGTCGAGGTTACGTCCATCGCAGGGGTGAGGCCGGTTGAACATAATGACGTTGATGCTGAATGTATGCGATGAAGTACGATGCCTGAGCCGAACAATCGCTCTCGCGCCTACCTGGACGTAGAAGGCACGTGAAATGGGGAGGACCGCGGCGCAGGATAAGTGGTCATTTTCGTCGAGCAGGTGATGAAGCGCAGTGCATGATGAAACGAGTGACGAGCTGTCAGTTTCATGTGCAGGTAGCCCCTTGTATGCGTTCGCAGAGGAACAATTCTTTGTTGGAGACAACCCGGGGTGACGGCACTGCTGCAGGGGATGCTGTAAACATGAGTCAAACACGAGGCATGAATGCACTGGTTTAGATAAACAAACATACAATGCGCACCTTGTCCACTGACTCTCTCCCCGCTGTATGATGCCGTCGACAATGACGGGTGCGTAGTTACATGTGACAAGTGGGTGCTGAAGCGCTGACCGTTGGACAAGATCACCGTGACTCACTGGAAATCAACGTCGGTAAGGGGTTATATGTGGTAACATTCTCGCCAAATGGCGAGTACCTCCTCAGCGGCGGTGACGATGGGGTTCGAGTGTGGCGGATGGAAGACGGCAAACAAATCGCAACAATGGAAACGACGCGGGTCGTGAGTCTCACTATGTCCAAGGACGGGAGATGGATCGCAGCGGGGAGAGTCTCAGGCGATATGCATGTGTGGGATGCAAACACATACAAACAAGTCTTTGCGCACAAGGAGGATCGCCATACCATCAACGCAGTCGATTTCTCTCCTGACTCGTCTCGTCTCGTATCTGCATCAGATTACAACACAGCCGTCGTTTGGGACATTGCAACTCGCGAACGCGTACAAACACTTCGCCACGAGAATCTCGTGTTCGCAGCGAAATACTCGCCACAGGGCGATCGAATCGCGACAGCCACTGAAGCTTCTTCCGTTCAAGTCTATGACAGCAGTGATGGTCGCTTACTCGTGGACATCAAAGCAGGAGTGATCCAGTGGTACAATACTGGTCTACTCTGGTTCAGCAACCACCTCCTTGTCGTATCTGACCATAAAATCAAACAGTTCGAAGTATCCACAGGGTCACCAGTCTCAGAGTGGCCGGCTCCCGATAGCGATATATACTCGTGCATTGCCCTACCGAAGCACAGTAAATTCATCGCATACTCTTCCAAACCTACTGTCACATTTTTGGACATGGTGACACATACCCAACTCGGTGCCATCCAGCACCCCCAAGACATACATTCAATCGCATTTTCTCCCGACGACCTATTTATTGCAATTGGCGGAAGGGACGGGCAAATAATCATCAAAAGTCTATCTCGCATCACTGTAAGTAGCATGTGTTGTTGGACCACGGCGTCTTTGGATTAATTTAATGCCAAATTCCGTTGGCAAATAATATTAGGCATCTACTCGCAAGCAAGAACAACAAGACGAACAACCTTCGATATCGGGAGGTCACGGCAACAATCCAACTGACCCCACCCTAGTAGGATTTCATCATTCTTTCACCGCAAGCATCGCACTGACTCGATTGGCTACAAACTCCAGGAAGATCGTGGTATGCCTGGTGTGGCCGAGCCCCAGCCTAATAACGAAGATCCCAGCATTGATCTCCTCGATGTAAGCCTTCGTTTCCCTTTCGAAGCGAGTTCTTACGACCGCATAGCTCGAGTTGCCGTCGAGCACGTCGGCCCCGTTATTTAACTATGACGAGGTTGGTGATCACTACATTCTTTTCTTGTTTCTGTATTGACACTGTCGAGAGCCACCCTCCCCGGCAACCTCTACCCATGCTCCCGAGGGTCGGGTACCGCCGCCTGGCTCATCCCATCCTGTACCACCACCATTAGATATCCGGCTAATGGTACCACCCCCAGGGGCGCCTCCTGGACAACATCTCAGTACCGCCAAGTCCTCTCAGCACTTGTCAACGTTGAAAAGGTGGCTACATAAGAAGATGATGAAGAGTAACGAGGGCCCTACTTTAGATAACACTAATTTACTTTCCAGAAAGCCACGTCTGCTTTCCCGGTCCAATTCTCGATCTCGTTCACGGTCACCAATGAGAGTGAATGCTGTGAATGAGGGACCTCCGAGGATGGCTGCGGGTAAACGTCAGCGGGTGAGTGCTCTTGATATGCAAATATGAGTGGTGAGTCTAACGTATTCTCCTAGCGAACGGTCTGGAAATCCCCCACGGAACTACAGGTTCGTCGTCCCTCCAGTGTCTTCACAGTCGCTCATCACACGTCACAGCGTGAACAACCTACCAAGGCTGTAGCTCCAAAGGACGCCTCTAGGAACACCTCCTACAACACACGAGTCGCTGCAGATCCAGACCAGGCAGGTACAGTATGTCTTTTCCAGTGACGGTAAACCGCGTTGTGGTAGCTCATTTCCGATTAGGTGCAGCAAGCGGACGATGCTTCGGTGCCCTCGGTCGGGAGCGTCCGTGTAACGGTGCGCGTATTTTACTTTGTCTGACACTGTTGGACTCATGGTTGATCAGCGTCATCATGGATCAGGAAGGGCGACAATTGGGTTTACGTTACCCGAGTGGATGTTGTGTTTTAGATCAAGTGCGCATTGATTCAGGTGATTCGATGTAATATGTACATGCAGATACTACCCTATGTGGACACCGACCATACGGTTGACCGGGTTCCATGACTTATTCGACAGCCCTGTTGGAGTAGCGCTCCCCGCAGAGGGTCAGTGAGAGCGAGTGGCGATCCGTGGGTCGGGTTCTCTTGGCCACCTCTGCTCGATTCCTTGTCGTCCAGTGTCCGTTGCGGCGTGGTTATCGATTCCAGTGGGGGCGTCCCTGTAGGTTCGACCCGCACGGTAGTGGTCCTCGTCACTGCTGAGCGAACGCGATGGCCAGAGGCCAGGTGATTCAGACACTTACCCTATTTTGATATGAGTCCATTAAGAAAACGGTTCGGGAAACGGATGTCGGTCAAGCCTCAACCAGACGAGGTATGTAGACCCGCATCCAGTTGAAAAGTCGAATCCTGACATCTAGCGCGACGTCCAGAGTTTCTACAGCCTACCCAACCAACGGTTCTCCATCTCAGACGTGAGCATGCCACCAGTGAGTCTTGATTCCTTGGGCGCTCAACAGCGATGTGACAAATGCCAGTATTACTCCGAGGTGATTACACGCAAATTTGGGACGATTTCGGGTTCAACGTCTGGTTTCGCCAAGGGTATGTTTTAGGAAGCATCGAAGCGGGCTTTGTATCCCCAGTTTCTCAGACCAATCGGCCCTCCTCGGCGCCGGAAACGGTGGTCTCGTGAATCCAGCACGACGCCGTGACGTTGACAACGATCCTGGTCCACATATTCCGCATCCTGCTCTTCGTGCCATGGTGCGCGCGTTGGTCGGCGGTACCTTGCTCTTGTTCCCAAATCACGTCGAACTCGTCGCCTTCTGCCCGAGATACCTCGAATCTCCGATAGGCGTCTGGCGCTTAGCACACTGGGCTGAATGCGGCCAACAACATGTCATGATCTTCCTCGCCTCTTTGGTTACCGTTCTCTGGTACCACTACGCTCTGGGACTATCGCTGACGAGCATCGTCGTATCAGGCTTCATGTTTGTGTGGCACGCTTTCAAAGTGAATAAGAGCATCCCACTTGGGGAGGACGATCAACAAAGTTTGTATCTCGTGATAATGGGGCTATTATCCACAGATGGTTTGTTTAGCGTGAGTGGGCCGAGAAGTGGACAGAACCGTGATGGAGACAGAGCTTGCACTGGCAGAAGAGATCGCACACTAAGGCCAGTTGTCGCGGCATCGTGCGAGAATGGTCATTCCATTCTGTGCACTACGCGTACCTTGCTGTACTTTCTGTATGAATTACCACTCTTGTACCCTTTATATTCGATTGTTATGTGATTCGGTGTTCTAATAGATAGAAAAGTTGTGACCAGCCCAAGGCTGCTCGTTCGTTGGAAGCGCAAGATCCCCAGGCCTTACCTAGTAATCCGTCCGTCCGCGGCGAGGTTCCGAACTGCATGATGAAACGTGTGACGAACTGTCGGTCTCACAGATAGCCCCTTGTATGCGTTCGCAGAGGAACGACTCTTTGTTAGAAACACAACCGAGGGTGACACTGCTGTGGGGAATGCTGTAAACATGAGTCATGAGTGCACTGGTCTGGAGAAATAAATATATAATGCGCACCTTGTCCACTGACTCTCTCCCCGCTATATGATGCTGTCGACAATGACCGGTGCGTAGTGACATGTGACAAGTTGGTGCTGAAGCGCTGACCGTTGGACAAGAACACCGTAACACACTGGAAATCAACGTCGGTAAGGGGTTATATGTGGTAACATTCTCGCCAAATGGCGAGTACCTCCTCAGCGGCGGTCGTAGTGGGGTTCGAGTGTGGCGAGTGGAAGACGGCAAACAAATGGCAACAATGAAAACGGGGTGGGTCCTGTGTCTCGCCGTGTCCAAGGACGGGAAATGGATTGCAGCGGGGACAGTCTGGGACAATGTGCATGTCTGGGATGCAAATACATACGAACAAGTCTTCGCACCCAAGGGGGGTTCCAGCGCCATCAACGGAGTCGATTTCTCGCCCGATTCTTCTCGACTCGTCGCTGCATCGTGGGGAGGCGCAGTCACCGTTTCAGACATTGGAACACGCAAACGAGTACAGATACTCACCCACGAGAATAAGGTGTTCGCAGCGAAATACTCACCACAGGGCGATCGAATCGCGACAGCCACTCCCTATTCTGTTCGAGTCTATGGCAGCAGTGATGGCCGCTTCCTCGTGGAAATCAAAGCAGGAGTGATCCAGCGGTACAACACTGGTCTCGTCTGGTTCAACAACCACCTCCTTGTCGTATCGGACCATAAAATCAAACAATTCGAAGCATCCACAGGGTCAGCAGTCTCGGAGTGGCCAGTTCCCGATACCGGTCAATTCTCGTGCATTGCCCTACCGAAGACCGGGGAATTTATTGCATGCTCTGCGAAACGTACCGTCACACTCTGGGACACGGCGACACACACCCAACTCGGTGTCATCCAGCACCCTCGAGACATATCTTCGATCGCACTTTCTCCCGACGACCTGTTTATTGCAATTGGTGGAGAGGACGGGCAAATCATCATCGAAAGTTTATCTCGCATCACTGTAAGTAGCATGTATTGTTGGATCACAGCATGTTTGAACAATTTTACTGTCAAATTCGGTTGGCACACAATGTTAGGCGTCTACTCGCAAGCAAGAACAACAAAGCGAACAGCCTTCGATATTGGGAGGTCACGGCAACAATCCAACAGACCCCACTCCAGTAGGATTTCATCACCCTTTCACCACGAGCGTCGCACTGACTCGATTGTGTACAAACTCCAGGAAGATCATGGTATGCCCTGTCTGGCCGAGCCCGAGCCAAACAACGAAGATCGCAGCACCGACCTGCTCGATGTATGCGTTTGTTCCCTATTTGAAGCAAGTTCTTACGATCGCATAGCTCGAGTTGCCGTCGAGCACGCCGGCCCCCTTATTCAACTATGACGAGGTTGGTCCCCACTATGTTCTTTTCTTGTTTCTGTGTTGACACTACTGAGAGCCACCCTCGCCGGCAACCTCTACCCATGCTCCTGAAGATCAAGAACCCCCGCCTGGCTCATTCCATCCTGTACCACAACTATTAGATGTCCGGCTAGCCCCAGAGACACCTGGACAACATTTCAATACCACCAAGTCCTCTCAGCGCTTGTCAATGTTGAAAAGCTGGCTACATAAGAGGACGAAGAAGAGTAACAAGGACCCGGCTCTGAATAAGGCTGATCTAGTTTCCAGAATGCCACGTCGGCTTTCCCCGCCCAATTCTCGATCTCGTTCACGGTCACCAACGAGGGTGAATGCTGTGAATGAGGGGCCTCCGAGGATGGCTGCAGGCAAACGTCAGCGGGTGAGTGCTCCTGATGTGCAAATGTGTGGCCAGTTTAACGTACTCTCCTAGCGAACGGTCTGGAGACCCCCTACGAAACCACGGGTTCGTCGTCCCTCCAGTGTCTTCACAGTTACTCATCACACATCACAGCGCGAACAATCTACCAATGCTGTAGCTCCGATGGACCCCTCCGAGAACGCCTCCTCTAGCAGACAGGGTGCTGCAGATCCAGGCCAAGCGGGCGCGGTGTGTCTTTTTCCGGTGACGATAAGGATAAGCCCCGTCATGGCAGCTCATCTCCTATCACACGCAGCAAGCGGACGATGGATCGGCACCCTCGATCGGGAGTGTCCGTGTAACTGTGCGCGTACTTTACTTCAGCTGATATCGTTGGACTCATGTTCGACCAGCGTCATCTCGGATCAGGAAAAACATCAATCGCGCTCACGTTGCCCGACTGGATGTTGTGTTTTAGATCAAGTGCGCATTGATTCAGGTGATTCAATGTAATATACATGCAGATCCTACCCTATGTAGACACCAACCGTACGGTTGTTCGGGTCCGTGTTGACCCGTAATAGTCCATGACTTACTCGACAGCCCTGTTGGAGCAATACAACTCCAAGACATTGGTATCCGTCGAGGCGGTCGTCCGTGCCATCACGTATTCGATGCACTATTCCGTTCGCGCCCCAGCGTACTCAGGCAAGTAACGTCGTACAATGGAGAGGACGCGCAGGCCCAGAGACCGGACGTTGACGAGCCAGTCCGAGTGAGAAAGGTCGTTCTCATCGACGGGCTCGGCTTTTTGTGTACTCTAGGGAATGCATCGAGAAACAGACTCCCTCGGGTGGTGTGCTTGGTGTGTGGGATGAGTTTGTGCTCTCGGGATGCACTTGCTGTCGTACTCGTTCAAGTGGCAGTGGTCTCACCCACTCCCGGGGTATTTTGGTTTGTCGACGCGCTAGAGTGCTTGACGTTCTGTGTTGCTCGTCCGAGCACTCCCATCCTGCCAACTGAGTCGACCTCGTCACCTGCCACCCCCCAAGGGATCGCAGCCACTCCGTGATAGACTCCGTACTTGCAGCGCAGTTATCGGTTCGACTGGGGGCGTTCTGGTGGGTTCAATTCGTGCGTGGTAGACCTCCTCATCTCCATGGCTATGATCGTCTGAGCAACTCGCCGGGAACTTTGTCATGATCATCACTTGCTTGGTCCCTGTAAGCGACACTCCCCACACAGAGCTTGGTATCCTCTTTGGCATTCTTGGACTTTGCACACACGATTTGACGGTCATATACATATATATATATAGGGTAGCTGGCCATTATTTCTTTCCCGCACTTTTCTCCCGCAATCATACGCTCACTCACTTTCTGTTTTTGCGTGAGCGTCCTCAGTGATTCCCACCTCGTCGTAGGTCTACAGTCCCTTCGCTGCTGCTCCCTTGTCATCGACTCGGACTCACCATTCTTACCTACTCTCCCTTGGCTATCATCCTGCGTTCGCGTTCACGATGTCCCTGGTTGCGCAGTATGTGCTTCCCAACGTGTCACCAAGCCTGACGCCATCGCTGGTGCGTGCTTCGCGACTGGCTGCGGGTTGCATCCAGAAAGTGGTGGTAAAGCGTGTAGTCACCCCGGACGCAGCGCCGTCGTTGCTCTATACGTCAAGTAGTCCTTGGTGTTGAGTGATGTATCGCCGGATTCAGGCTGCCCCCTGACGGTATCGTAGTTGGTGAAACGATATTCATGTCACGGGACATTGGAAGATAGACGTGGCCTTTCGAGTTCGAGTTCAATGTAATAGCAAACCATGTAGTGCCTCATGCAACGGGTAGACTTGTCAACCTCGCAGACAGCTATTCATATGCATGTTTTCATGACGTGGCACTGGAGGAACGATTGATTCGTCGGGTTGTCTTGGCACTGACAAGCGCCGAAAACACGAGGTGTGGAGCGTGCGCAGTGTGGTCTAGATAAGCATATAAAGAGAAACAGATATACAATGTGGATAAGCCGCACCTTGCCCATTGACCTACCCTGCTTCATTGTATCGCTTGTGACCACGCCGCCGACAATGACCGGTGCGTAGTGACAAGATGGAACGCGAACCGACGCTGACTGTTGGACAAGGGCTCCAACGCATAAAACGAAACGATCCAGAAGAACGCCGGCCCACTGCCCATAACCCCCCAACTGCAGTGACATTCTCACCGAATGGCGAGTACACCTTCAGTGGCAGTGACAAAGGGGTTCGAGTACAACGAGTGGCAGACGGCGAACATGTGGCAACAATGGCAACAGAGCACCGGGTCATGCAGGTCATGTGTCTCGCCGTGTCCAAGGACGGGAGACGGATCGCAGCGGGGACAAACTTTGGCGATATGTTTGTATGGGATGCAAACACACACAAACAAGATTCTGTAGCCAGGGGTGCCAGGACCATCAATGGGGTCGATTTCTCGCCTGATTCGTCTCGACTTGTGTCTGCATCGGATAGCTGCACGGCCACCGTTTGGGACACTGCAACTCGCAAACGTGTACAAACGCTCAGCCACGAGGATTCGGTGTTCGCGGCGAAATACTCGCCGCAGGGCGATCGAATCGCGACAGCCACTCCCCGTGCTGTTAGAGTCTATGACAGCAACAATGGCCGCTTGCTCGTGGACATCAAAGTAACAGTCACCCCGTGGTACAACACTGGTCTCGTCTGGTGCAACAACCACCTCCTTGTTGTATCCAAAGGTGCAATCAAACAGTTCGAAGCATCCACAGGGTCACCAGTCTTGGAGTGCCCAGTTCCCAATAGCGATTATTTCTCGTGCATCGCCCTACCGAAGCACGGGGAAGTCGTCGCACACTCTGCCGAACGTACTGTCACATTTTGGGACATGGCGACACACACCCGACTCGGTGCCATCCAGCACCCTCAAGACATACGTTCGATCGCATTTTCTCCCGATGACCTGTCTATTGCAATTGGCGGAAGGGATGGGAAGATCGTCATTGAAAGTCTATCTCGCATCACTGTAAGTAGCCTGTATTGTTGGATCACGGCGTGTTTGAACGATTTTATTCGCAAATCCCGTTGGCACACTACGTTAGGCATCGACTCGCGAGCAAGATGAACAGCCTTCGACATCGGGAGGCCACGGTAGCAGTCCAACCCTAGTAGGATTTCAACTCTTTTACCGCAAGCATCGCACTGACTCCATTACTTGCGACCCCAGGCACGCCTCTTCTAGCGGACAAGGTGATGCAGATCCAGATCCAGCGAGCACGGTGTGTCATTTTTCGGTGACGGCACACCCGTTGTGGCAACTCATTTACGATTGGGTGCAACAAGTGGAATCTAGATCAGTACCCTCGATCGAGGTTGTCCGTGTAATGGTGCGCGTACTTTTCTTTAGCTGACATTGTTTGACTCACGGTCGATCAGCGTCATCATGGATCAGGAAGGGCAACAATCGGGCTTATGTTACCTGAGCGGATGTTTATGCGAGGGGTTGAGCTTGAGGGTGGAGTTTAGACTGGTGACCAGCACGTCTAAAAGACAAAGAGGCACAGCTGTCGAGCCGGGGCTGAGCGGATTCGCAGGATAACGTGACCTTTAGCCAATGGAAAAGCACTCTTGCACTCTTTCACCATGAAAAACTCGAAATAAATAATGAAAATTAAATTGAGACCAGAATGCATCGCCGTGAATCCATGCCGAAAGCGGACAGGCACGCGGAACAGGATACGCGCTACCTCGCCCGCCTGGATACTGAAGATGGTGAAATAGAGGGTACCAAATGTCGTGCGGGAGAACGGGTACTGGCAGAAATGGCACAAGCACCAAAAACGGGAGGTGATGCCATGAGCGTGCCGCAGCGTGGTCTAGATAAGTCTATATAAAGGGAAACAGATATACAATGCGGAGAAGGGCGGCCACCTTGCTCATCGACCCTCTCCATTACCCTACTTCGTTGTGTCGCTTGTGACAAGATGGAACACGAATCGACGCTAGCGCTGACCGATGGACAAGAATCTGAAAAAGAGATCGATGAAGAACGCCAACCCTCTGCCTACCGACCAACTGTGGTGACATTCTCACCAAATGGCGAGTACACCTTCAGTGGCAGTCACGGTGGGGTTCAAGTGCAGCGAGTGAAAGACGGCGAACATGTGGCAACAATGGCAACGCAGCGGATCCTGTGTCTCGCTGTGTCCAAGGACGGGACACGGATTGCAGCGGGGACAAACTTTGGCGACGTGTTTGTGTGGGATGCAAACACATACGAACAGGTTTCTGTAGCCAGGGGTGCCAAGACCATCAACGGAGTTGATTTCTCGCCCGACTCGACTCGACTCGTGTCTGCATCGGATAACTGCACGGCCATCCTCTGGGACACTTCAACTCGTGACTGTGTACGAACACTCCACCACGGAAATTCGGTGTTCGCGGCGAAATACTCGCCGAAGGGCGATCGAATCGCAACAGCCACTTCCTGTTCTGTTGGAGTCTATGACAGCAACAATGGCCGCTTGCTCGTGGACATCCAAGTAGCAGTAACCCCGTGGTACAACACTGGTCTCCTCTGGTTCAACAACCACCTCCTTGTCATATCCGAAGGTGCAATCAAACAGTTCCAAGCATCCACAGGGTCACCAGTCTCGGAGTGGCCAGTTTCCCATAGCGATTATTTCTCGTGCATTGCCCTACCGAAGCACAGGAAATTCATCGCACACTCTGCCAGACGTACTGTCACATTTTGGGACATGGCAACACACACCCAACTCGGTGCCATCCAGCACCCTCAAGACATACGTTCAATCGCATTTTCTCCAGACGACCTGTCTATTGCAATTGGCGGAAGGGACGATAAAACGGTCATAGAAAGTCTATCTCGCATCACTGTAAGTAGCGTGTATTGTTGGACCACGGCGTGTTTGAATAATTCTACGCGATGTTAGGCATCTACTCGCAGGCAAGAACAACAAGACGAACAGCCTTCGACATCGGGAGGTTACGGCAACAGTCCAACTGATCTCGCCCTAGTATGATTTCATCACTTTTCCACCGCAAGCGTCGCGCTGACTCGATCGTGTACGTCCTCCAGAAAGATCGTGGTACGCCCGGTCTGGCCGAGCCCGAGCTGAACAACGAATCTCGCAGCAGTGATCTGCCCGATGTATGCGTTCATTCCCCTTTTGAAGCGAGTTCTTACGAAATTCCGTTGGCACACCATGTAAGGCGTCTGCTCGCAAGCAAGAACAACAAGACGAACAGCCTTCGATATCGAGAGGTCACGGCAATAGTCCAGCAGACCCCACCCCAGTAGGATTTCATCACTCTTTCACCACAAGCGTTGCACTGACTCGATTGTTACAAACTCCAGGAAGATCGCGGTATGCCTGGTCTGGCCGAGCCCGAGTCGAACAACGAAGATCGCAGCACCGATCTGCTCGATGTATGCATTCGTTTTCATTTAGAAGTGAGTTCTTATGATCGCATAGCTCGAGTTGCCGTCGAGCACGCCGGCCCCCTTATTCAACTATGACGAGGTTGGTCCCCACTATGTTCTCTTCTTGTTTCTGTATTGACACTACTGAGAGCCACCCTCCCCGGCAACCTCTACCCATGCTCCCGAGGATCAAGCACCGCTGCCTGGCTCATCCCATTCTGTACCACCACCATTAGATACCCGGCTAGTGGTACCACCCCCAGAGACATCTCCTGGGCAACACATCAATACCCCCAAGTCCTCCCAGCGCTTGTCAATGTTGAAAAGGTGGTTACATAAGAGGATGGAGAAGACTAACGAGGACCCAGCTTTGAATAACGCTAACTTAGTTTCCAGAGAGCCAGGTCGGCTTTCCTCAACCAATTCTCGATCTCGTTCACGGTCACCAACAAGGGTGAATGCTGTGAATGAGGGACCCCCGAGGATGGCTGCGGGTAAACGTCAGCGGGTGAGTGCTCCTGATGTGCAAATGTGTGGCCAGTTTAACGTACTCTCCTAGCGAACGGTCTGGAGACCCCCTACGAAACCACGGGTTCGTCGTCCCTCCAATGTCTTCACAGTTACTCATCACACGTCACAGCGCGAACAACCTACCAATGCTGTACCTCCGATGGACGCCTCCTCTAGCACACAGGGTGCTGCAGATTCAGGCCAAGATGGCGCGGTGTGTCTTTTTCCGGTGACGATAAGGATAAGCCCCGTCGTGGCAGCTCATCTCCTATCAGACGCAGCAAGCGGACGATGGATCGGCACCCTCGATCGGGAGTGTCCGTATAACTGTGCGCGTACTTTACTTCAGCTGACATCGTTGGACTCACGTTCGACCAGCGTCATCTCGGATCAGGAAAAACATCAGTTGCGCTCACGTTGCCCGACTGGATGTTATGTTTCAGATCAAGTGCGCATTGATTCAGGTGATCTAATGTAATATGTACATGTAGATACTATCATGTGGACACCAACCATACGGTTGTTCAGGTCCCTATTGACTTGTAATAGCCCATGACTTACTCGACGGCCTTGTTGGAGCACATAGACCACTTGTGGTGACTTGTGCCAAGACACGTTGGTGTCTGTTGAGGCTCTCGTCCATGCCGTCATTTATTCGATGCGCCATGCAGACTCCCTTGAGCGGCATGATGGCGTGTGAGATGTGTTTGTGTCCTCGGGAAGCGTTTGCTATCATCGTGACAGTAGTCTCGTCCATAGCCATGCCCGCCATGTTTTGGTTTTGTCAACGCGCTAGAGGCTCGACGTTCTGCGTTGCTTGTCCGAGCACTCCCGTAGATCCCGCGGCCTCGACCTCGTCACCTCCCACCCTCGCTGCTGCTCCCTTGTCGCCGACTCGCCGCTCTTACCTACTCTCCCTTGGCTAGCATCCTGCGTTTGCGTTCACCCATGTGCCCGGTTGCGCAGCATGTGGTTCTTTGAACTTCCCAACGTATGACCGAGCCTGACGCCATCGCCGGTGCGTGCTTCGTGGCCGGACGCGCGTCGCATCCAGAAAGTGGCGGAAGAAAGCGCAGTCACCAGCATCGTTGTTGCACTATACTTCAAGTAGTCCTTGCTGTTCATGTATCGCCTTCGGGGTTTGAGATCGTCTCTTCCTGGCGGGTCAACGTGTGCGTCTCTGGAAGCATGGCCCGTATACATACTATGGAAGAGGTCCAGACGGTCCGTTCGAGCTCTCAGATTGTTCGCATCCGCCCACGCCTACCATCACAATTTGCACTTCTTCTCATTTGCTTTTTGTTGATTGTCCCCTGGTCTCCTCGAAGGCGTTAGAGATGACCCAGGGAAAAGTTTTCCCGCTCTTGTCAGTGTAGTGTTTTCCACGCATGAAGATGTGACCAGGTTTCGGGTTCGAGTTGCAAGACCAAATTACATAATCAACATCTTCCATCCCCATCACCATCAACTCTTCGTTCGTCCGGCTAAAGTGTGGTCAACACGAAGTTCGTGAAACCGTGATAATTGGGAAAGCAGCAACGAGCAGGCACGTTCTTGCTGCGCACGCGGGTGTTTTCCCTGCGAACTATGACTCACGTGGTACGAGGGATTCGAGCATATGTACGAGTAACTTACGGGGGGTGTTATTCCGATGCCAACACAAATCCGTGTCTTTCAGAAGCATCGCTGGATTACTTGGCGCCAATAACTTCTAGGCACTGAATCTCCCTGGGACACGCGTGCAGGGTACGTACATACCACCCTAAGGCGATCCTCTCCCGTTCTAGCCCATATACCAAATTTTCCACACTTGCAGTTTGGATCCTTGGACCTGAAGACGATATTCTCGGTCTCGTCTCCGGGATCCTGTGTCTTCGTTAGGCTTTTTTTTGACCGACCCCCATCATGACCTCTTCCAGACGACAGGAGACCATGTCTGGTGTATCCGTGACACGTACGCCGAGTCAAGTACCACATGGTGACACCATCTCCTTCTGCTTACTTTGCCTCGGGCCGCGGATCGTTCCTATGTAGTACGTATCCAATCACCTTGCGTTGATTTGCATGTTGAGCGTTGGTACAATAGCACGTTCGTGACATGATCCGTATGCACATAAAAGATGGGTGCACAAGGGTACATACTTGCCCCGCTTTCTTTACATTTCACAGAGCCTACCTCCGCAGACATGTACTCGCGTGGGGTGATCACCGCTGCCTTTGTATCTTGCGTTGGACTTGGTTCGGCGCTGCATGTTTGGCGCACTGGGGCTTACTACGACCCTTCTGTGGGTCGTGGCTCCATGCTGGACAACGCGGGGGACCTGTTGGGAGAGCCTTTGAATGTACGTTTCGACTTTTTGTTGCTATTACCCCTCGATGACAAACTTACAGGTCATTATCTCTGGCCTCAGCTCTGCAGACGTTCTGACAGACGACGGCATTCTGAACTATGCTCGTGCCATCGGATTGTGAGCCATCCTGCGCGACTTTTCTAAACATAAGCAAAGGTCTCAATTGCATATCGACTGTGGTCTGGCAGTTCGACGGAATGTCTTGGGATTCATATTGGAAATCCTCATTCTGCTGACCTCGGTGATGGAAATGGTTGGGTCAACCAAACGACCGAACTTCGTGAAGACTATGGGAGCCCCAGCGTGGGAACGTGCCTTGAAAGTGCAATTGGTGGGAATCATTTCCGGTGAGTTGAAGTGTCGTCTCTGTTCAGACGTGGTATGACCATCAACGAAGGGTATACCGTCAAGACGGAGCCTTGGCAGACAGCGGGGCACTATTTTTAGCGTACGTCTTGCATATTACTCTCTTTCATTGTTTCATCACTTTGGGTCATAGCGTTTCGAAGGAAGAGGTAGTGGGAAACGTCGTTCACACAGCACGCATTTACCTCTGACGTCGCCTTTTCATCAGCCCGCCACGAAGCACCACAAGATCATACCAGGTGGATACGATATCGGAAGGTGTGCGATTCACTACGGTGATCTACATGTTCTTATCCCTCCCAGGGATGAATTGGTCTCAGGAGCGGTAGGACAGACGGGCTACGGGGGGGTTTCCTACTCTACGACAGCCCAGAACATCACCGGCTTACTTGCAGCAGGATCGGCGGGTGTCAACCACGGTATGCCGGTCCCCGATCCATTCGTTATGCAATTCTTGAACTGATCCCAGGCTGCTCCAGGCATTTCTCAGGATGGTATTGTAATGCTTCTCACGGTGACAATCGTTTAAAGGTTTCATGAGCTTCTGTCGTGTTTATTGTTCTCGTCTTGTCTTGTCTTGTCTTGTATCCGACAAGGTGATGTGTCTGGCTGAGTTGTGCATTCGGTTCTTTCTGGTGTACGTTCTTCATCGTGTTACACTGCATGCACTACTGGTACGATTTTATTGAAGCTTCCGGTTAGTCGGCAACTGACGGTTCAGATCTCAGTAAGTGATCTACCGCAACAACCGAGTCTCCTTTGTCGCAACACAACTTCCCTCTCGCGCCATCCATCCAGGAATGCACGAAACAATGTACATAGATGATCGATCCAGCGCCACTGACGCTAGCCAATACAATACTTATGATTTTGGAGGCGAGCGTTCGCGATCCCCATAATTGAACGCGTACGCTTGAAATGTATCGTATAGGTTGTATCGCCCATGGCCACGCCACCCATTCGGATCTGAGGGGTGTGCGCTCAAGAAACCAGACCGATTGGGAAGGAAACGGTGAGGGAGGGGGAGCTATAAGATGTGCGTTCAAGGTCCTCCAAATTGTAGGAGCGTAACTAAAGTCACGGGATTATTTCGGGTTGACAGGACTGGATGAGTCGGTTGTAGGAAAGGTTGAGTGCGAGCGGTCGAAGTCTCAAGGAAGCGGATAGCCTCAACTGGAATGTGGTCCGCACGAATGTCTTACGTGAACCAGCATCTTGAAGCACCGCGAGACAGCCGAGACAGCGGGGAAGTGACCTTCGGAAACTTTCGGGTACTTGACGAACACCGCCACAATGGGTTCGATCGGGTTCATGACCATCCTCCGAGATCGCCATCACACCACATGCGGTTTAATCACTGCTGGACGAAGAACGACCTCCTGTGGGTATGAACCCGAACGAAGACCTGCACGTGTCGATGTCCATCTGATGAGCATCTCAGCTCACCACAAGGAAGGGAGGTCATACGGTCTTTTGTGACACCCCCCTGTCGGGGCCCCGCGGTCCGCTGCAAGATGTCACAGGATGCTTTCTCAGCTTGAGAAATGTGGTAGAGTATATAAGAGAAGCGGAAACGCAAACGCAGCTGGTGGTTCACATTCGGCCCTCCATGGCTACCTTGTTCTTCATTCTCGCACTTCTCTTGGCTGGTGCGGTAGGCTTGGACAACGGTGTCGCTCGTACGCCACCCATGGGATGGAACCCATACAACGTATACCTGTCAGTCCCTGCTTGCTCTCATCCCTGCGATCATTGACTTGGACGCATGGAACCTTTTAGATGCAACACGGACGAAGCCCAATATCGTGCTGCCGCCCACGCCCTTGTCCAATCGGGCTTGAGTGATCTCGGTTACAAGTACTTCAATTTGTGTGTCCCACTTCTTTCAATCGTGTTGTGTGTCGTAGTATCCTCTGATGCACTAAACACTGTGATAGGGACTGTGGTTGGCAATCGACCGACCGCACGCCATCGGGCACGTTCATGTGGAACTCGACTCGGATACCATCTGGCATACCTGCGCTCGCGGATTACGTTCACAGTTTAGGCCTTTTGTTTGGCGTGTACAGTGATGCGTGCGTCCATTGTGTATGGACGACGGGTAGGATTGACACATTCATCTTTAGCGGTTATTCTTCGTGCGACTTCGTGAGCGGTACGGCCCATTGGCTGGGAAGTCTGGGTTTCGAGCAGTCCGACGCGAATACATTCACAGGATGGGGTGCGGATTACTTGAAAGTACGTTGCGTGCCGCGTCACTACCACAGTTTACGTACCTGTGATGCTCAACCTTCGCACTCAGTACGACAACTGCTATGCGCTGAGCAAGACTGACTTTGTGGACGATTATCCTTCCATCCAGGAAGAGGTAATGTCGACGTTATCGCCCTCTCTTTCATTTCACCCATCTGTGTTAGCCTCATTATACGGTCATGCGAGATGCACTCGCCAAAACTGGTCGCGATGTCGTCTATTCCATCTGTGAATGGGGTGTCCAGGACCCTGCACGTTGGGCGAGGTCTGTCGGGAACAGCTGGCGAATCTCGTATGTCTTGCTTCCGGACCCTAGGTGCTTATTCGGTTTGCTGATCGATTTTGCGTAACTCAGAAACGACATTGGACCTCCGCCATCCTTTGCGAACCTGCAACGTATTATTAATCAACTCGTCCCGGTCACGCAGTTTGCTGGTCCTGGCGCATGGAACGACCTCGACTTGCTCGAAGTTGGTAACAAAGGTCTGACCCAAGCAGAATGGGCGATGCATTTTGCTTTTTGGGCCGCTGTAAAGCAAGTCGTGCCTGTCTGCAGACGAAAATGACCGCAGAACTAATCACCCTCTTTTAGGTCGCCTTTGTTCATCTCAACGGACCTCGCGATCACTTCCGCAGAGGTACTGGGCATCCTCGGGAACAAGAGGATCATCGCGGTCAACGTGAGATTTGTTGGATACTTTGATGGGACGTCACTGCTCACATTAAGTCTTAGCAAGATCCCCTGGGCAAATCCATCGCATTCAAGCGAAGGTACACGGACAACTACGACGTTTGGGCAGGACCACTGGCCGACGGTTCTATGGTAGTAGGTCAGTATCTGTGCCCAGAGCGAGACATGTCCGAATGCTCAATTGACTTGTCAAAGTACTCCTGAATTGGGTGAATGCTGGACAATCGATTACGTTCGACCTTTCCGACGTTGGCCTCGTCTCCGCAGACCTTGCTGACCTATGGACCGGCGCTCATATCGGGACTGTAAACGCATTGCACACCACTTCTGTTGATCCACACGGCGCCGCGGTGTACAAGCTCTCCAACGGTGTGCAGGCGGCTCCGCACCAATATACGACCTACCTCGCCACCGCATCCCCGAATGTACTCGCAGGCGGGGCGTCCCGGCGTGCCCTCAACGCCTCTGCGAGCGTCGTGGGTCAAATCGGGCATGGCGGGACACTCACATTCGTCGGCGTCGACGGCGGTACAAGCGGGGGCAGGAAGCTGCTATCGCTCAGCTACGCGAACGCAGACTATGTGTTCTTCAACACCGAATGTTCGAATTGCAGGCGGGTCCAGGTGAGCGTGAACGGTGGGACACCCGTAGTGGTGGAGATGCCCATTTCGGGACAGGTACGTGTGTAGCTTGGTTTCTACTGGTTTTTCTGTTGAACTGGTTGATGGCAGAGCTGGGATATCCTGTTCGAGGGGTATTTACTTAGCTTGGATGGATTCGTACCGGGCGCAAAGAACAAAGTCACGTTTGCCAATCCGGGTGCGTGGGCACCTGATATGTATAGCATTGGCGTGCAGATATAAAGGCATGTTGGGAGCAAGGGGCGGCCCTCAGCGTGCGAACCGTAACAGCCAAACCGTCTTTTTTTGTATAATACTGTATACCCATTTAGGTAGTGTTGGTAATATGATTTGCATCGCGCCACCCACTCCTAGGCCAATGACTTCAGGAGTGAGGAGAGGGGGTTGAGAGGAGGGGCTAGAACGAAGGGTTTGCAGAGTGGTGGCGACGACAATGTCGCATTTGCGGGGTGCGACCTCAGTGAGTGAATTTCAGAACCTCGGAATCGGACGTGCAGGCTGGTGAGTGTCACACGTGGTTGGCGCTGCGTGAGCGCAGGTGAGTATTTCAACGGCTTGGGGTGCGCCAAGTCCAGGAAAAGTGAGATGATTCGACGGAAGCGGCACGGATCTTCTCCAGGACAAAGTGCGTCATTTATACGGCCCACATTGCCCACGCCGACACTGCACCACCCGCTGGCTCGGATCCGTCGTCGTCTCTGTCACCCCACCACTTCAGGTTGTCTGTATCCGGACCGACAGACACCGCGGGATCGGTGCCCGCACATACAGCACCTGGGCTGTGCTTGAGAGGCAACTCGTATCAGAATGTCTGAATCTTCACGACGACCCCGATCCCAGACACCTTTGGTGTGACGGCGCCCATCCATTTCTACTATGCCTCCGGGGTGACCCACGAGCATTTGAGTAACGTCCATCCAGCTTGCAGATGCAAGGCTTGAGCGGCGACACTACGACGTTGAAAGGCGTCGTGTGGTGTGACCTGAATCGCACAGCGGCGTATCATGCCCTCGCCCAAGGGACTTTGATAGGATCTGGAGATACATATCCTATACGTATCGTAACAATTAGATACCACTACAACGTAAACTGCTCGACGTGAAACTCTTCGCACAACCCCCACTCGAGCAACTGCATTTTGCGCTTCTCTTGTCAAACTCACCGGTCCGCTCGCAGACTGCCACGCCCCCTGCCTGTCCGCTCGTTTCGATCCGTCCTACACCACGACGCTCTGTATTATATTCCTCGACCAAACCCGCTAAAGGGGACGAAGCACTCCAAGGGCTAGTTAGGTTGTGAAGTAACCCGTATATCGACGGCCTTGTCATCGTCACATCGCAGTTTAGGATCAAAGGCACCGCTTCTGGATCACACAGACGCGTGACAAAGATTGAGATGTGGAGATCAATTGAGTTGACAGCCGTGTTGATGGCAATCTGTCAACATGGGCGCAAACCAGGGAATATTGCCTAAATCACATAGCGGGGGAGGATCGAACCGATTTTCGTGGATAAGGCACGTCGATGGGCTAGTGGTGAGGGAGGGAGCTCACCAAAAGACTGGATACACCACACGAATTCGATGCGCCGAGTCCGCTCGCCGCCGCCGCGACGCAGCTTGACGCACCGTCCCACGATATCGTCCAACAACCGAGAGTAAAGGTGATGCCGGACCCCCCAGAGACGAGCAGCACCATCTCATACTGCCCAAGGTCGACGCTCGACCCCCCATAGGGTTCGTCGATCATGACCTGAAGAGGGGCCGATACGTCCCCGTCATTGGATGTCTCATCCGTCGCGGCCAACCTCTCTTGCTCCCCACGGACAAACATATTAAGTGCGCGCGTCCAATCACCGTTGACACGTGCACCGAGGAGTAAGCCCGGATTGGACAAACACGAGTACGCAGGCGGAGCAGAGAGAATGCTCAAGGGGTGATTCTCCAGGATACGCCCAGAGAAAAAGACCCGGAGGCAGATGTGTTGACTTGCGACCCACCCCGCATCGCAGTCATGCACACAGACCTAAGGGCTTGTCGTCAGAACATCCATACCGATGACATGCAAACACACTCACGAGCGTCATCGACTCGTCCGGGGCTATCATCGTGGCGTCCTTGAATCGATAGCGAAGGAGGCGCAGGAACATGTGCAAGTGGGGGAAATATGCACGGCTGTGCGTACATCGAATGATAGCACACGCACACAAAGCACGCGACAAACGCGAATACACTAGATGCACGCATATCTGTATCATCACCACTTTTCCATCACCACAAGTCAGCCGGTGGGTACTCACTGGATCACGAAGAACAGTTGATAAAACCATTTTCGGATCGACATTTCTTTCTGTTATCCGAGAATGGGAAGACCGTACTGGACGTGATTGCAGATCCAGAGACTGCCGTGGATTGCCGTGGAGAGGAACATGAGCCGTCCTGCCATGCGATGGAGAAATTTGAGCTTTTCATAACCGTGACCTGGTCCAAGGAGGAATGACAAAAGGGAGTTTTTGGTGGCGAATAGGAACACGATCAGGAATTGGGTACACGCAAGGAAACCTGGGGGGGGTCATTGACAACCTGAGATTAGCAGAGAAGCCAACGAGAAGGAGGGGTTGTGTACCTGCTCGGTTTGGGTTGGAAATAAGGGGTGCATCCTTAAGAATGCATACCAACGTGACCGCAGGGTATGCCGTCGGAACGAAAACTAAAACACAGCGTCAGTCAACCAACGGGGAAGACGAACGCGAGTTGGGTATGATGTACTCTGTCCAGCGTTCAACTCGAGATATGGCACGGACCATTCCCGAACAGACACCAACGAGTCCCAATAAATTGATCTCTTGCGACGCCCAGAGAGGAGTGGGGACGGGGGCGTCATTTCCTCGCTCATCACAGCTGAATACCACCTCTTTTCAGAACCTTACACCAGACAACCCCGTCACTTGCGTGCCCCTGTCTCAACCTGTGCACGAGCGACGGAAGCAAGATGATGATAACGGCGCCCAGGCACGAACACCAGATTGCGGTGAATCTACCCTGCCATATTGGATCTTCGACGTACGAACTGGGAGATAAAGTATATGAATATGCATGAATCACGAACGACCAGAAACACTGGGTGAGCTCTGGACGTACTTGTAGATTTGTAAACTGGTTGGAATCGTTGGAGGTGCATCATAGGACATGATGGCAATGAACCATCACGCACAATGCCACACCGACGTGAGACGGTGACTTTTAAATGGCCACCGTGAGCGCTTCACCGGGCTGAATGTAACTGGTGACTCGGAAAAGGGCCGTTTCCGGTTTATTTGTCTGGTGTAAATACGCCGCGCTAGGGTTGTCAAGGCCAAATGCCTACACCCAGACTCCCATGTCACTTCGGACTGTAGCCTGAAGACTCAAGAGGTACTTGCAGTTCCACCAACGTTTCTTAGCCGTTGGGACATCGCGTCCACAGTGATCACATTTGATGATCAATGCTCAGGTGACAATAAGAATTATCCAAAAAAACGTTCCACCTACACCCGCCCCAATCCCAGTTGATACCCTGCGAGTTGAAACGTCCTACAAACACGCCCTCGTTAAATGGGTATTTGAACACATACATGATAGTGAAATTTGAAGATCCCGGCTCCACATTATTTGTTTACATTGGTCGATGTATCCCTCGGCGGGACAGCACCTTTTGAGACATCCTGGAGTAGCTCGAAGAGTACTTTTTTTTCCAATGTACATTCGTTTGTTTTTCTCGGTTGACTGCTGACTCGTGCTTCAGTTACTGATCACGCCGGTACCATGTTTTCACGTTTCGTGGTTGTGGCTCGCCGTTCGACCTGATGCATTCATTCCGTCGGGTTGGTCATTCTTATCGCTTCTGGGGCTGCTCTGGTCGTTCTGGAGGTCGTCTGGTTCGCATCGAGCACTCCCATGTGAGTTTTTTTTGCTCCGACCGTTCGTTTTCGTGTTCAAGTTCTGACGTGTCCCAAAGCTCCTTTGGCCCGTTCCTGGAGTCTTCATCGCCTTCGGATGCCCCTGGTGCGTCTGCTTCGGCGCTGGTAAGTCCATTGTTGCAGCTCGAACAAACCTTTCCTCTCCCCCTCAAGCTTGATCAATGATCCTTTGTGGCTTGTCGCGTCACTGCGCAGGTCTGTCTGAGGGCTTATGTGGTGCAGGTAAGTTGTTTAGTGCGGCCGTTCTGTCCCCCGGTCGCTCAGCACCTCTGCGGGCCGGTTCTTGCGCTTGACCATCGTATGTCATCATGCCTCTTTGTCTCTTCGCGAGGTCGTTTATGCAGACTAGGAAATGGTGAAGGGTGGTTCCAGAACACTCCAGGTAAGATTTCATTGTCTCGTAAGGCGCACAGATCGTTTGCTTCGATTATCGTCATCGATCACACGTGCACTGTCGCGCTTCCTCTCTCCTTATCGATCAATGCGTCCACTGGCGACCACACATTCTACACCTCGATCTGCACATCTTGCCGACCTCCTCGTAGACGCTTTCTTCGGCGCTTCCGAGCATGGTGCTCTCATGCATCCAGCGGTTGTCTTGCCGCCTGTTTCGACCTCAATGCTTGCATGGTGTCTCGTCGAGGAGATTTTGTGGATTTCCTAGGTACATTGTCGTATGGCTAAGATTATCTATACAGCCTATCTGCGGAAATTTGCAGAGCCCTGGGTCTGCTGGCGGGCTTCAGCATATGTACGGGCCCCATTACCCTTGCTAGACGGACCGTTCCGTACTGTCAGTGTCAACCCCCAAAGCAGTGAGAGCCAAGCCCTTCCAGTCCAGAGGGGGGTATTGGGAGCTAACCTTGATCAGACCATGACACGGTTGGAATACTTAGGTCAACGCCAATAATTCATCAGAGTAATTGGGAGCCGATCTTGACCAGACCTGGCATGGGAAAGGCTGGAACACTTAGTACGTGTACGGGGTCTAATACATTGAACCGAAATAGTGCAGCTCGGGGAACTCCGAGGGCTGGTAATGATCGTTCTACCGTCTCACGTCATTATGAGGCTGTCTCATGATCCGGTCAAAATGTCCCATTGAGTTGAAACGTCCCCCCAACTTTGCCGGTAAGACGTACGCAGAGGGGTTAGACTGTCGATTCAGAAGCAACTTGAATGGTTAGTTCTGACGCTATCGCATCGATCGATGATGAGTCCTACCATTTCCAGCGTCATCCTTGTTCCACGCATGCTCCATGGTTGGGTACCCGCCGCTCAAAATGGAGAAACGGCCTTAGTACCGGTATCTGGGAACGAGACGGGGGCAACAATTGAATATTGGGGTGTCTTCGGTAAGTGCACCACTGATGTTGCCAGTGGAAGCGGGTACCGTGCAATCTCCGAGCCACTGCACTTCCGGAAACGTTTGGCATCATCTTGTCGAAATTCACTGTATTTCACAATCACAGATTCCGCTTTGGCTAGCAGGGCGGATTTGCAAACGTATAAATACCAGCCTTTCTTGCTCGAAATGTGCATCAACATCCAGTCCATTCTCAAGTTCTACTCACAATGCCAGTCGTTCCTGACGGTACATATAAGATCATCAGTGTCCTGTACTCGCCTCCCAACGTGGATACAAAGGACGAGCAGGTCGCTGACCTCCTTCACAATGGGCCGGGACCGATCGCTGGGCGCCCGGACTCCGAAGTCCACAATGATCAGGTTCGTGTTATCCTTTGTAGAGGACTCCACTCACCCGTTCAGTAGTGGCGCATTACGAACAAGTACCATCAACCAACCAGCAACTCGGTCCTCATCGAGAGTGTGAAAACCCCTGGGATCTACGCGTATGCGGACCCAGCGGATGTACGTGCGCTCTGGGATTGGATGATATCAACGTGTGGAATTAACTACGTGTTGATGCTAATAGGGTGCTCCAGTCCTCGGTGAACCTGCCGGCTCCACCGCGGCAATTATCTGGACCCTCGTTGACAGGGGTAATGGCATATTCAAGTGAGTCTGGCATTGATTTCTTTACCCGCCCCTGTTAACATCGAGTTTCCATAAGCATCCAATATCCTTCTCCGCATGATAACCTGCTCTGGGAGCTCAAGGAACCTAACCAGAATGTATTGATATCCGTTTTTCCACACCTGCACAGATACCTCTCACGCTGGTTCTTCTCAGATTAAACTCGGCGATTACCAACAGGGTCCAGAACCTTATAACGACTGGAAGTTCCAAACCATTCTCCAGTAGTCCCATTGCCTGAGAACCGTTCGCAACAAGTGCCAATGACCCCTCCAGAAAAAACAGAAGGAAAAAAAGGGGGGGATCGTATGTACAATATGTAGCAGTGTTTGAAGTTTTCTGAAGTACAGTGCGGGAAGAGACGACACCTAGCCATATGGAAATCCAGTGGATCGTTCAATGTGCATGGGCAATCCTGAAGCTGCTCACCTGCGCGTATGAAAATCCAAAATTCATGACTGTCTCAAATGTGAAAACAATCCGGAATTGGATGTTTACAGAAAGTCACCCAAACGAATGTCTGTGTGGGGAATCAGACGCTCCAAGATAAGCAAACTGAGAAAGTGGTGGTGGTGGGGACGGAGTGGGGTATGCATCACTGACTCAGTGGACGTCCGCAAATGAGGTGCACGGACAGGAACAACCATGTCTCTGCCTCGCCGAAATATCTGGCGTACATGGACAAAAAGTCGAAGGGGTGCGATTGATGATGGTGTTCATTCGGCGGGACCGTGCCGCGGGATGCGCATACGAGAAACAGGTTGGGGTACGCGTAACTCGAGAAGGAACCGGGTCAGCAACTTGCTCGTGGATCGTAGCACCGGGCATTCATGCCAAAAGCAGATACCAGATCTGGCACGCGGAACAGGATACACCCTACCTCGCCTACCTGGACATTGAGGATGGTGAAATAGAGGGTGCTAAATGCCGTGCGGGAGAACTGCTGTCGCGGATTCGTCGAGTGGATGGTTGACACACGGTAGCGCCTCATGCAACGGGTAGACTTGTCGACCTCGCAGACAGCTATTCATATACGTATTTTTATGACGCGGTGCCTTAGTGGAGGAACGATTGAATTCGTCGGTTGTCTGGGCACCAACAAGCGCAGAAAACACGAGGTGATGGAGCATGCGCACAGTGTACAATGCGGAGAAGCCGCACCTTGCCCATTGACCCTCTCCATTACCCTGCTTCATTGTGTCGCTTGTGACCACGCCGCCGACAATGACCGGTACGTAGTGACAAGATGGAACGCAAATCGGTGCTGACCATTGGACAAGAACGCCAACCCAGAAGAAAAAATACCAATGGAGTGGGACGACCACTAATGTCTTGCGCTACTCTGGCAAAGAACGCCAACTCAATACCCTTAACCGGCCAATTACGGTGATATTCTCAGTGTGACAGTGACAATGGGGTTCAAGGAAGCCAGGTGTCTCGCAGGATCCGAGGAACGGGAGATGGCAACCTCGGGGACACGCTGACGTGCTTGTGTAATATGCAAACACCTACAAATAAGTCTTTGCACTCAGGGGTACTAACTCAAGTTCAAGATCAACGGAGTCGATTTCTCACCCGATTCGTCTCGTCTCGTGTCTGCGTTCGGATAACTGCAAAGCCACCGTCTGGGAGACACTGCAGCTGCAAACAAGTTACTCAGCCACGAGAATCTCGTGTTCGCAGCGAAATACTCGCTGCAGGGCGATTGAATCGCGACAGCCACTTCCCATTCTGTTCGAGTCTATGTGCAGCTTTACATGAGGACAGGACGGTTTGACGATGCCAAAGGCGGTGATCTGCGCGGCAATCGAATGCGCCATGATTCAGCAAATCCCCGCTGGTCCTCGTGAACACTGACCCTGGTCGTCAACTCAACAAGTCCGGGTAAGTACGCTCATTTGAGTCACAACCAATCTTTTCGGAGTTGATCTCTTCCACGACCACGCACATCGATCATGCCTGTATTAAACATGAAGTTTACCGCCACGCTACGTTTTCGCACAAGTGGGAAGATAACGAACCTCTAGAGACCTCTGCGGGCCGGTTCTTACGCTTGACCATTGCATGTCATCATGCCTCCTCGTCTCTTCGCGAGGTCGTTTATGCGGACCGAGGAATGGAAATGGTTAAGGGTGGTTCTAGAATACTCCAGGCAAGTCTTCATTGTCTCGTAAGGTGCACCGACCGTTTTATTCGATTATCGTCGTCGATTGCACATGCACCGTCTCGCTTCCTCTCTCCTCATCGATCAATGCGTCCACTGGCGACCGCGCATTCTACACCTCATCTGCATGTCTCAACGCATCTTGCAGACCTCGTGGACTCTTTCTTTTGCGCTATCGAGCATTAGTTTTTTTTTAAAGATTAAAAAAAAAAAGATTGCATGCCCTCTCGTCGAGGAGGCTTTGTGGATCTCCTAGGTACATTGTCGTATTGACTAAGACTATCTACATATACAGCATATGTATGGAAACTGGTACAAGCCCTGGGCTCGGGCTTCTATGCACCCCGGCATACGGGCCAGGCCAGGATCACTACCCTTGCTAGACGGACCGCTCCGTACAGTGTCAACCCCAAAAGCAGTGATAGCTAAGTCCTTCTAGTCCTGGCCGGGAGGAGAGTATTGGCGGTGGCTGATCTTGGCCAGACCACGAGACACGTGGCATTGGTCGGGGGCCGTAACTCAGGAGAGTATTCGGAACCCCTGAAACTTGATTTAGACCATGGCACAGTTGGAATAGGTCGACGGGCTCTATTACATCAGAGATTGGGAGCCGATCTTGACCAGACCTGGCATGAGAAAGTTGGCACACTTAGTACGTGTACAGGGTACACCCCGTTGCACATGATCCGAAACACTGCGGTGTATGTACCCCTCGTGTTCGGTTCTGTGTATTAGATTACTTCGCGAGGTTCAAGTTTACTCGTACTCCATAATGTACATGTGGTTCAACCGCTGACCCCAACCACATGTATTGTCAGAGTACTGTATACCCATCGTGAACTACGCATTAGCAGATATCCTTCTGACTTCGTAACAGGAGCTGGCTGGAGGAGATGGGGGATCAGCCCAATTTGGGCGTTGCGTGAATCATATCTAATACATTGAACCGAATAGTACAAGCTCGGGGAACTCCGAGTCCGAGCTTCGATCGTGTGTAATGATCGGACCTGCCACCGTGCCACGTCATTATGAGGGTGTCTCATGATCTGGTCAAGGTTAGCTCCAAAGAAGGATTCTCGTGAACTATGGTCGCCGACCCACGCTTTCTCCTCGTCTGGCCAAGATCAGCTGCCGCCCACCTAGAGTCTTCCAACGACGACAGTCACTGGGCCACAACGTGGATTGATTTTTCAGGCTCTGGGGTCGATGACCCATCAACAACGGCGAGCGGGGATCTGCCATTTGCTTATCATGGGTTCCTACTAATCAACACCCTAGATCACATGTATCGCCACAGGAAGCACTTCTTCGGGGTTTTTCTTGCAATCATACCTGTGAGATTGGGCAGCCGAACAAGCCCGCCGGGTCTGAGGCATGAGACATCCCAAAACACGATATATCAAATAGTCCCGAATCGAAACGCCACCACAACTTGCCAGTAACGCACGCAGTGGGTGTAGACCGTTGATTCAGAAGCAGCTTGAATGGTTGGTTCTGACAGTATCGCATCGATCGATGACGTCCTACCATTTACAGCGTGTTCCTTATTCCACACATGCTCCATGGTTGGGTACCCGCCGCTCAAAGTGGAGAAACGGCCCTAGTACCGGTATCTGGGCACGAGATGAGATTGAATATTGGGGTGTTACTTCCATAAATGCACCACTGACAGGCCCTGCCAGTGGAAGCGGGTAGTGTGCAATCTCTGAGTCACCTTCCAGAAACGTTTGGCACCATCTCGTCGAAATTCCCCAGCCGCACGTTCCGCTTTGGCTAGCAGTTCGGCATCGCAAACGTATAAATACCAGCCTTTCTTTCTCGAATGTGCACCAACACCCAGTCCACTCCCAAGTTCTACTCACAATGCCATACGTTCCCGACGGTAAATATAAGATCATCAGTGTCCTGTACTCGCCTCCCAGCGTGGATAAAAAGGACGAGCAGGTCGCCGACCTCATTAACGGTGGGCCTGGACCGATCGCTGGGCGCCCGGACGCCGATGTCCACAACGATCAGGTTCGTGCTATCCTTTGTAGAGGACTCCACTCACCCGTTCAGTAGTGGATCGTTTGGAACAAGTACAATCTGCCAGACAGCAACTCGGTCACCATCAAGAGCGTGGAATCCAGCGCACCTGATACCTACGCGTATGGAGACCCGGCGTTGGTACGTGCACTCTGGAACGGGATGATATCAACGTGTGGAACTAACTACGTTATAATGCTAATAGGGTAATCCAATAGTTGGTAGTAACACTCACGATACCATCGTCTGGACCCTCGTCCAGAGAGTGAAACCTGATGGGACCAAAGTATACAAGTGAGTTTGGCATTAATGTCATTACCTGCCCCTGTTGACACTGAGTTTCCACAAGCATCCAATATCCGGATAAACCCCACGATGACCTGGTCTGGGAGCTCAAAGACAAAAACGAGAATGTATCGATACCCATTTTTTCACACCCGCACGGATACCTCTCACACTGGTTCTTCCCAGATTAAATACGGCAATTACTGGAATGGTACCCAGCCTTACAACGAGTGGATCTTCGTGCCCGTTCCCCTCAAGTAGCCCTGTTACCTGAGAACCGCACAGCACAAGTGCCCCTTCCCCCCCAAAAAAAAAAACACAAGGATCGGCTGTATGTACGATAGCGTAGCATGGTGTTTGAGTATTCTGAAGTACGGTGCATGCGAATGGAATGGAATCCTGCGACGCTTGAATATGACTAGGATCTCTGTCAGAGGATTTGTGAGAATAGTGGTTCATCAACGGCTTTGGATGTCAGTTTACTGGACAGTGGCTGAACTAGGGTCGGCGCTGCTCATATGGGCCTTGCCGGACATGGAAAGTGGATAGGACGAGAGACGAGACGAGACGAGTATGGTAGGAAACAGATTGGTTAGAACATCTTGAAATATTCGCAGGCATTGCACACCCTGTGCCCGCACCATAGCACCTGCTTCCAACAAGGTATTACCAAGCGGCATCTCGTGACTGTAGCGGTCCTCCAGACGCATTTTCGCCACTGCCAACGGATTTTATAGTGAAAACACGCCAGAAGTGATTTTCCGGACACTTTCTAAAGCAAAAGTCTCTGATATGAGACAAAAAAATACCAGGAAGGTCTGCGTACCAGTACCCTACATTTCGGACTCTTTGTTCCACAAGTCGTGTGCAATGTAGTCGTAGTGAGATCAAAGACGACTAAAGGGATCAACAAGTAGGTGAACCCTCCAATCGGCGCAAACACGCACCAACGGTTCCATAATTTGGCGTTGTAGAGTAAGTGTTCAGAACTGATGAAGGTGAAGGTTAGATCTTAGCCTGTGTGGACATCCTGTGAATCGTGGGAAATCCTGACGATGAAAAATCAAAATTCTTGAGTGTCTCAAACATGTTTACTGGGAAGTCATCATGCCAAAAGCAGATGCCATGTCCGGCGTACGAAACAGGACACACGTCGCATCGGTTACCTGGCCGGAGAAGGCAGTAAAATGGACGAGAACAGAGGACTAAATGTCGTGCAGGACAACTTGTCCTGGTCTTCTATCGTGGATCCAGATTCGTCGAGCCGACGGTTGACACGCGGTGAAGTGTAGCGCCTCATGCAACGAGTGGCAACTTGTCAACCTCGCAACTATTCGTATGCATGTTTTCGTGACGCGGTGCCTTGATGGAGGAACGATATCAAGGAACCGACAAGCGCTGAAGACACGGGGTAGGCGTGGTCAATATAGATAAAGGGAAACGGATAGTAGATACACAATGCAAAGAAGCCACACCTTGCCCATTTCCCTGCTCCATCGTGTCGCTGGTGACCACATCGTCGACAATGACCGGTGCGTAGGGATGGAATGGAGCACGCATCGTTGGATCCGGTAGGAATGTCACGACCAACGGAGGTGAGGTGTTTTATGCGATGGCGAATGCGGCGGGTACGTCTTCAGCGGCTGTGACAGTGGGTTCAAATATGGCGAGACAAGACGGCCCCAGAAAAATAGCAACAATGGGAGCAAGGACCTATGGCGGAATATCTGCACAAATAATGCATCACGAATTTTTTACTCCATCGCGTTGCAAATTCTTGTCCGTCACGAAATTTCGACTCCACCCACGACGTTCACGACCCACTAGTACCCCCTTCGCCGATGTATTTGTTGTTGATGTCCCCAACGTCATCGGCATCTCCGCCCATCACACCCAGCATCGTCGATAGGACCTCTCAGTCGCATGGGCTGTGCTGACTAAGCTGCCAGAAACGGCAGCGATGCGTCGCGAGGTCGTGGTCAAGATCGTGTTGGCGTCAACCGCCCGAGTCCGCCACTGCCAACCTCGTAGTACGGGCAGTGTCCCACCGCGTGCTGGCCAACCCCTGCCCCTCGTCGCCACCCGTGTGTCCCAAATGCAGCCCCAACCCCGTCATCGTCACCACCCCCCTGCCACGTCTTGCGGGCCGCACCCGCAGGTCAATCATTGCCTGCCTGCTCGAGCTGTCATGCCCCAAGGCGGCCTCACCGTGCGCACGCGCTCTCGCCCATGCAGACATGCGCACTCGTTCGCTCGCGTTCGTCCACACAGCCTCATCCAACGCTGTGCACTCACGCCCCAGGCGACCCGTGGGTAGGCCCGGTACCAGGCCGTGGCCCGGAATATCTATAGGCCAAAGCTGGGGCTTTCAGGCCAAGCCAGATCACTAGTACTGCTGATAGAATACATATTTATGTAGATACTAGACATTGTATCTACATCGAAGACAAAAAAACTGTCGTACCTTCTTACTATGGTGCGCAACAGGGCAAAATTTCGGTGCGGTGGGTTGAAATTTCGTGATGGAGTCGAAATTTCGTGACAGGCAAGAATTTGCGACGCGATGGAGTAAAAAATTCGTGATGCATTATTTGTGCAGACATTCCGCCATAAGGACCAAGTCAGGCTGTCCACTGTCTCGCATCTAACACATTGAACCGAATAGTATGTACAAGCTCGGGGAACTCCGAGGCCAGTGTGGGAGCTACACGTCGGTTTGTAAAAATTGTACAACCAACATTTTTTTTGGCGATTATGGAGCCAATATGTAGATTATGTACATGTCTTGGATTCCGGCATTATTGCAGGACATAATTTAAAATAATCTCATGAGTTGATTGGACCCTCTTTCTATAGTGTGTATACAGCTATTATACAATGTACATACAGCTACTATACCATGTACATACAGTGGAACCTGTCAGCGCATGTGCGTCGTACTATACGGGCTACATCTTCTGTTACCCATGGATCCAGTATTTTGTAGATATACATCACACATAGACTCGGATCATACAATGTTTTTAGATTACAACATGTATGCTATGTTATTTCTACCCGTGACTGGCGGGAGCGGAGCGTGTGCTTGAGCACATGTCGCAGGTGCGGTGGAGATGCCGGGCACAGCAAATGGAGTGCGTCGATGTGGCTGCGTCATCCGATCGATCGTACCTCTTTTTCGTTGAGTTCCTCTCTCTCGCGCTCCTTTTCCATTCTCCCCACCATGGCGACTTCTTGCAACGTCGTGGGCATTATCGGCAACTGGCAGGAGCAGAGTGTGTGCGCACGCGCGGTGCGCGGCAGGGCACGGCAAGTGGAGGCAATGGTGCGCGAGTGAGCATGCATGCTCATGCTCATGGGTTGCGGCGCGAGATGAGGGCAGGAGAATGAATTTGAGGACGAGGGGAGGGCAGGGTGATCAGTGACGAGCCTTGGGTGAGGGTGAAGCAAAGCCGAGCCCGTGTGAGCGACACGTTGAGGCAAGGCAAGAGGCAAGGAGAGGTGAGCGAAACAAAGGAGAGGCGAGCACCAAGTCTTGAAAACCGTGTGAGTTTTCGTACGCCATGACCCGTGCCCGACTTGCGCTCGCCACTCGAAGTATCCAAGTGTCTGGTATATACATTGTACATTCAGGCAATGTGTACTCTATAATTTTTGGTGTCAATTATCCAAATTATCTGTCATATAATTGTAACAAACATGTACACATGGTCCCTGGCAATTAATGGAGGCACACCAACTCCATACCAGTGTGCTATATGCTAAGTATCCTTCCCGTAATAGGTGAGATATCTCTGCCGGATGTCACGCTTGGCGTCTCCATTGAACAAATTCTTATTTTATTGCATGCATACGGTATGAATGTGTTTATAATATGGGTTGCGTTAAAATTTTTTGGATTCCGGCAAGTGTACACTATTTGATTTTTGCGTTCCGACGTGTACCTCGCCCGCCTGTCCAAAGATCACGCGTTACGGCGAGACTCGTGCCTCGATCGCTTAGCCGGAACGTCCTCATCAGGCTCATCTGGTCAAAATCCACCTGTGGCCGTCGACCTATTTCAACTTTCCCCTCGTTTGGCCAAAATCAGCTGCTACCAGTAGACTTCTAACGACGACGGTCACTGAATCATTCCATTCTCTGGGCTCGATGACCCGCCAACAACGGCGAGCGGGAATCTTCACGCGTTGCTTGTCCTCGGGGTTTTTCTCGCAGTCCCACATGTAGGATTGACCGAACAAGCCCAGGCCTGAGGCTTCCCTATATCAAACGGTCTTATTGAATTGAAACGCCACCCCACTTGTAACTCGAGTGGGGTTAGAGAAGCAACTTGGATGGTTGGTTCTGACAGTATCGCATCGATCGATGGTGTCCTACCATTTCCAGCGTGTTCCTTATTCCACGCGTGCTCGGTGGTTGGGTCCCCGCCGCTCAAAATGGAGAAACGGCCTTAGTACCGGTATCTGGGAACGAGATGGGGGCAGCAATTGGGGTCAGCAATTGGGGTCAGCAATTGGGGTGTTGCTTCGGTAAGCGCACCACTGACGGGCCCTGCCAGTGGAAGCGGGTACCATGCAATCCCCGAATCACGCACTTCCAGAAACATTTGGCGTCATCTTGTCGAAATTCACTGTAAGTATTTCTCAGCCGCACTTTCCGCTTTGGCTAGCAGGTTGGCTTTGCCAGCGTATAAATACCAGGCTCTCTTGCTCGAATGTGCATCAACATCCAGTTCATTCCCAAGTTCTACTCACAATGCCTCTCGTCAACGACGGTAGATATAAGATCATCAGTGTCAAGTACTCGCCTCCAAGCGTGGATAAAAAGGACGAGCAGGTCGCTGACCTCATTCAACATGGGCCGGGACCGATCGCTGGACGCCCAGATGCCCAAGTCCACAACGATCAGGTTCGTGTCATACTTTGTAGAGGACTCCACTCATCCGTTCAGTAGTGGTACATCAAGAACAAGTACCATGAACCAACCAGCAACGAGGTCACCATCGAAAGTGCGAAAATCCCTGGAATCTACGCGTATGCAGACCCGGTAGATGTACGTGCGCTCTGGGATGGGATGATATCAACGTGTGTAGAATTAACCATGTTCTAATGCTAATAGGGTGCTCCAGTCCTCGGTCAACCTGGCAACCCCACTATCTGGACCCTCGTCGCCAGAGGCGATGGCAAATACAAGTGAGTTTGGGATTGACTTCTTTACCCGCCCCTGGTAACATCGAGTTTCCACAAGCATCCAATCTCCGAATAACAACCTGCTCTGGGAGCTCAAGAACCCTAACGACTATGTATTAATATCTATTTTTCCACACCCGCACGGATACCTCTCACACTCGTTCTTCCCAGATTAAACTCGGCGATTACGGCGTGGGTACGCAACCTTATAACGAGTGGAGGTTCCAGCCCATCTAGCCCTGTTTCCTGAGAACTGCACAGCACCATGACCCCTGCAAAAAAGAAAATGCAAACAAAGGGATTGGTTGTATGTACGATATCGTAGCAGGGTGGTTTGAGTTTTCTGAAATACGGTGCATGTGAATGGAATGGAATCATGCGACGCTTGATTGTGACTTTTCTACCGGACGAGTCAGAGGATTTGTGAAAATAGGGGGCTCAATCAATGGATTTGAGTGTCAGCAACAGTTACTGAAAGGTCCGCGTCCTAGCACGCTACATCTCAGCCTCTTATTTCGTAAGTCGTGTGCAATGTAGTCGTAGTGGGATCAACAAGTTGTATATTGTAGGGAACCCTCCGATCGGAGTAATCACATACCAACGGCTCCATAATCCGGCATTGTACAGTAAGTGTTCAGAAGAAGATGGTGGAGATAAGAATCTTAGTGGACGGCATTCCAAAATTACGATCGTGTGTTGAAAGATCGATGATCGTTGACGTGCACGCCGTGTCATAGGCTGTCTCATGATCCAGTGGTTGGCAAAATCGGTTCCCAATACTCTGAAGAATTATGGTCGTCAACTTTGTCATGGCCTGGTCGATGTCGGCTACCGTACGGGCGAAAACTCAGCAGCATGTTAATAACCAGTTAAAAACATCACCATCGAGGAAGGATTTATTAACGGGCAGTTATTAACCATTATTAATCACGGTCACGTGACCGTTTTTGATCACGTGCTAGTTTTCTCCCACGAAAGAACGCTCATATCCTGCCATCTACCAATCCCAAGCGCTATCCAAATCCTCTTCTCCGTCGACCATTGTACTTCCTGGGGTTTCCTCAACCTCTTTTTCTGGCACTGGAGCCATTCCCTTGATTACCTGGGTCACAATAGCCACTTGCAAATCAATATCGTGCTCCATCTCAAAGCATGTATCTCACTCTGGATCCTGGATGGTCTGGGTCTCATCAAGCCATGTTTCTGTTTCATCTTCCCCAACTTCCTCTATCCCATCCACATCCTCTGCAACCAAATAGCTCCCCTCTGTTTTGTGACTGAGTGTTGACTTTTGGGAGGTTTCATTTGATGCTGGCTTCAGGAGGGAATCTAAGTCATAGAATGATACAGTTGGGTATTCGCACATTGGACACTATGAATGTCATAAGTAGGAAGGAGAAACAGAGACAATCCAAATTTACTGTGGGATTGTACATATGGCATTGTCAGATGTGAGTCATATCAACAAGTGTATGGACTTGTTGTCGATTGTGGGCTGTTGAATTCATTCTCGTGAAGATGAATATTGTGCACTCTTTAGGCATGAAATTTGGCTTGATAGCAAATAGCTTTTCTCCGATGCACTAATGGATCCCTTCAATTTAGAATGGCATGCAAGTTTTTCAATAAGGATTCGGACACTTATTGCAAGAGCTGCACTATTGCTGTTCAATGTTAAGTTCCACCAGTATGTTAGAGGGCTCTGGTGTTCCCCGATCAGTGCTTCAAAGGGATATACACCCTTAACATAGCGTTTGAACTGATGTAGAAATGCCAATTGGACATCTGGCGCTGTCATGTCCTTTAAGACCAGGTTATGTTGGAAGCAGTACTCCATCTCAAGAATGTGCTTCAAATACTTGAGGACCCTTGTTATCGTGGGTGACCGCATGAACGAATCATGCTCTGAAGTCTTTGTACCCTATCCTGATGACAAAAGTGGGGGAACCTTGATTGTTAGAGCAAGGAGATTTGAGTTTGGGTGGCTGTGAAAGAATACACTACGGATGTAACCTGTTAACAATAGAACATTATTAAACATGTTCATATCCAAAATTCAACTACTCATGAGGTTCAAGGGCAAAAGCTGCCAGATAGCAGTCTGCTGGGCCTTCCTGGAGTTGCTCACAGAAGCGAGCATTAATAACTCTATGAATAATGCCAGCATTGTGGCTTGTGAATCTATTTGTGGGGTCATCAAGAACTTGTTTGATACTCCCGCAAATTGCAATTCAATACTTGTATACATTGGTAGGATTGGATTGTGTAGACTCAAGACAGACTATTGACTTGGCAATGGGCTCTCCAACTTGAATGAACCAGTTGATGTTGATTTCAAACCTCAGCATTATGTGACCTCCAGATTTAAATAAATTTGCAAGTGGTGCTTTTTAAAAGCGCAGTAAGACTTGGATACAATCAGAAAACTTGAGAAAAACTTACTTTTGGCAGGAACTTGAACAACTACTTATCAACAAGTTCCCATAGTGTAGGAAAGCACCGTTTTAATAATATTGCAGCTGTGCAGATTGTAGCAAAACAAGTCTTTCCAATACCCTCAAGCCCATGAGATATGCCATGCCTTTTTCAAGCAACTTCCAATGCATTCACAGCCCAAGTTGACTTGTGAAAGAAGGTAATAACTGCACGAAGGTCATTTATCATCTATATATGGCATAGTTCTGATTAGTTCATCTCTGACCAAGGTTTCATTAATGGCAGTGAAATCAAACTGATGTTCTTGAACATATCAAGTTTTGCAAGATCTTTTGCTAAGAGGTTAAGGTGATGACAAACATTTGACATTGGAATACATGTCTTCACTTCTTGCAACACAAGCTGACGTGCAAGCTGAGTATTGCCTGTATTGTTCCAGGTAATTCCTGAGAAGCCAGATCGTTCAACCAAGTCCATGGCTTTGAGGAGCATCTGCACGAGGTACTCGCCTGTATGAGATGTATTGGATGAGTCTTCACCTTTGATAAGAAAACTTCGGCCATCAGCAGTTGTGAAGTGGATTGTGTAAACAGATCTTGGTCATTTAATAGTCCCTCCATCAAATGAGATCATAAGGTGGTGCTGTGTTTCTAGATATTTTATGCTAAGGGCTCAAACACAAGCAGCCTCACTTGGGATATATTGATCGATGATTACTGTGCTGCATGAAGGCCAGTAGATGTTATTTGCAATGGAAAACATATCTTTCCACTTCTGAGTGTCCACAACAGTGGGCAGCAATGTGGCAGCACAGATAAGTTTAACGATTGCAAGATCAAGTTGAGCCTTCAATAGATTATGACTTGCTTTGTCAAACTCCAACTCAATCTGAGTCTTCTTGGACTCCTGTGTCAGAAGTTGACTTGTAACCGGTTTGGGTGGTTGGGAACTACCCTCCAGGACATCTAGTCAGGCCCCTGGGCTTTCATCGGCAAGCAATGTATTGGCTTCACACTACAACATAGATAGAAGATGGTGGCAGCTTGCAGTGTGTTTTAATACATGCTTGCAGTTTGGTGGAGCAACAAGACTATATCTGTAGTTTTTGCCAACATACTGTAAAGAGATTGCTAGGTCTCTCTCAGTGCAGAGGCAACAGCAGAAGGGTAAACCCAGTGAGGGAGAGTACTCACTTGCTCAAGAGCATACTTGCAAACTAGTTGCTAGAAGTTGTTCATGTTATAATACAAAGTAAAGAACTTAGATTGTAGGCTCTGAAGGAGCCGGATTTATATAGTGTACAGCAATTGTGTGTACCTATTGTAAAAATATCCTAAAAGGATGAAGGCTGTGTAATGTGCAGCAGTAAGCAGCCAATTGCAGAAGGTGTGCATGGTATGGCGCAATATGCCAAAAGAATGGTGTGATGTTTCACCATAATGATATAATATGATGTCATCATAAAGATAAGAGATAAGGATGATGTCATTGGTCTAGAACAATAATGTCATGGGTCTAGATGAATTAGTAATCATGAAGAGCAACCCAGACAAGGATAAGGTTATCATAATGAAACCTAACTATTTCAATACACCAGTAGCATAGTTTCTCAGGGTTATTAGTAGAGTGGCATGGGCATGTCACTTTGTCAAGCAGAGAGGTCTGAGGGTGGCCCTGTGTCTTATGACCCATGATAGTTTTTTTTTTGGCAGCTGAATATCAATAAGGTCTCCACAGAAGCGTTCCTCTGAGTCTTGATCATTAGACTCGGAGGTAGCATCTTGATGCTTAGGTTGAGATGGGGCATAAGCAGAGAGGGTGGGAGAAGCAAGCTCATGTAACATCTGTAGAAATGTGGTGTCAGTCATGCTTGGAAGTGGATCATTGATATTTGTATACCCTTTGTCACTTTTTGGGTGATTCTGAAAGGAAAGATTTTGTGTCAAAGGGATTGGACTTAGGTGGGTCTCTGAGCAGTAACAACTGAGTAATTTTAGGTGATGACAAAACAGTGGCTTGTCCATCCATGTCATATTCAATCTTCTAGCGATAGATGTTAAAAGGGAGCTATTTGATTTAACTATCTACTTACAACATGCGCACAAATAATTGTATTGCCCCAATATAGCCATGCAATATCACAGACATTTGGGTGTGATTGGAGTAATGGATGGGCAGTTGGATTGATGTGATGCATAAGCGCATTTGCAGCAAGAAGTCCACAAGAGTATGAATCACATTGTTCAGTAATTTTGAGGGAAAACCAGGTGAATGGTAATGTGAAATGATTGGAAAGCCACCACTCGATTGCAGCTTTGAGGTCATCAGGAACTGGTGCTTGCATTGAATCACTGTAGTAGATCCATAGGCTGACCGAATCAATGGCAATGGCCATCCAATGGTTGCCACGAATGTGAGATAAAAAACATATCGTATGCAGAATGTCAATGAGACATGTACCAGCACTTCATACAACTGATTGGGTTTCGGAGTAAGTAGCTTGATCTGCATACATGGTGCATAACTGTACATAGAAATATGTATTCTGGACCTTGTATCTGGGCTCGGCAGCTGGGTTGATGGCCTTGATCTTTTTGTACATGACTTCAAGCATGACATTGAAGTTGGAGTCATTAAGTCAATCTCGTGAAGCGAACTGTCTCAGATCCTGGATAGGTGTCCAGTCTTCAAGTCCTCCAACCATTATCCTGTCGCTCCACAGAAGTGTGGACATGTGAGCGGTGAAGGCAGTGGCTTCCGAGTCGTCATGATCAAAAGCACTCTGTGAGAGGAAGTGCTGTGCCACACGCCAACCCATCTGGCTAATACGAAACTTGAAAATCACTCGCCAAAAGGAAAGTACCCAAAAGGAAAATTGATGATGATCATTTGTGTGAGCATAGACAAGTGATCAGCCTCCATTTTCCCAAGCACTAGTGGCTTGTAAGGAGAGCTGCATAATAATGCAAGGAGGCGGAAGTGGGAGGGCCTGGAGTGTGTCTGTAACTATGGCTATTGTCATGATGTCAGGTGGAAGTGTGATGAAGTATTGAATGGGGTCACTGTTGGACCCAACAGAGGTGGGTGAAGAAAGGTGAAAGTTGATAAAGAAAGCCAGGGAGAGCTGCTCTGGTGGAAAGGTATTGGCCTTGATAGTCTCCAGGACTACCACAGGCATCTCATTGCCTTCCGTCTCCATCTGTGCATCTTCAAGCAAAATGGATGATCAAGCTGAGTCTGGAAGCATGGTGAACGAGGGAGGAGCAAGCAAAAAACTTCATGGCAACTGAACGTCACATTTTCAGTCCTTGGAATGGATACCAGTGGTAGGATCTACAATACAGTATAGAGGATTAATGACAAGAGAAGCTAGGTGCCGTGCTGGGCAGATGGAAGTCAATAGTGTTGGCTGTGCGGTGTGACTAGGTCATGTTGTCTTCTTTCTAGATAAGATTAGTAGAAACGCTAAGAAAACACTTATCAGACAACCAATCTTATCTCCACAGATAGTAAACCTGAAGCGAGGTAAAGAGAGTACTCTTCCCTGGTCGAGTTGGTACTAGAAACAAGTATCAATCTCATAGAAAGGGGTTGACTATCAGGCACATGGTTCATTCATTAATCTTCAATAAGGTTGAGGGGGATTGGAGTTCAGCAATACATTGAGGGTCTGGTTTTCAGTTGGGGTGGTGGTGTATGAAATGTACAATAGATAGTTGGGAAAATGGTCTAGACAACTCTTGGGTTGCTAGAAGGATACTTCGTAGCAACTAGGGTTACTTCCCTAAGATGTGCTCTCAATGACTTCCAATTAGCTTCAGTCGGCTAGGAATGCTCAATTGGATAGGTAGCGTAAATACACTTCACTCTCACTACTGATTCACACACGTTGCTTAGATATACAGAATAGTCTTTCCTAAACTGATTCTATTATGCACTAAGGAGTTGGCAATCAGCTTCAATGCTCGACTCGACCCTTTCCCAAGGTACTAATGAACTATTAGGTCTCCCTACTAGCTGGGGATCTATTCTCTTTAGTTGCCCGCTCTGGGGTTTTCTCCCTAAAGGTGTCTTAACTGACCCTATCTTAAGGAATTCAGTATATTCCTAACTATAATTCTAAGTAGCTCTATTTATAGCATGGAAAACTTCTCTATACAGCCTCACTGTTTGTTTGAGTTCTATTGGAACTATCTCCAAAAATTTTAACTGTCCAAATGGGGCTGAATCATACTCCTTATATAGTAGTTTACATGTGGCTGTGCTACCTTCGGTTCCAAGGTGGCTGTGCCAAAATATGACTTATATTGACTCATTTTGACTCACCCTGTCAAAAAATGACTTGCAATGAGCTAAAAATAGCCTTTGGCTTGACAATGACTCATCATGACTCATGCTGTGCAGGTCACATGATCATTTTGCTGGTCTAGGGACAGTGCTTTGATTAGTCCTCATTTGATTCACTGTGACTTATTATGACTCATGCTGTGCAAGGTCACATGATCTGAGTCAGGTGATTTACAACTGAGGTCACATGCTCCAATTGCTTCTCTGACACTTGGCTAAGTACTTAAGGGTAAAAGAGATATTAAGAAAATGGTTTGCTATGTACTTGTAAGTAGTAATAAAAGTTTGTTGGGGGAAATCATTTTGTTTCTCCACAACCTGTGAACGAACAAATAAGGAAAAATAGAAGTATATACTAGACACTATGGTCTATATGTCCCTCAATTAGCTAAGCATTTGGACCGTGGGAATATGGTGAAAACTCAAATCTCGGGTTAAATATCTAGCATCACATATACAATATGTAACTATGTATTTGCATCCAAACATTTTGGTGCAGGTCAATGTGGGTGTTAATAACTACCTCTGTTCACAAGCCAGACCCCACCATGTTATTAACCAGTTTTTAACCGGTTAAAAAGTACTGTGTTATTAATATTTAGGTTTTTGCCTGTACCCTAATGTTGGCTCCCAAGAAGTCGGACTCTCATGGACTATGCCAGTCGCCAACCCATGCCAACTTTCTCCTCATCTGGCCAAGATCAGCTGTCGCCAATAGACTCTTCCAATGATGACGGTGACTGCATCACAGTGTGGTTTTTTTTTTTTTTTTTTTTTCAATCTCTGAGCTTGATGGCCCATCAGAAATGGTGAGTGGTGACCTGCCACGCGTTGCTTCTACTAATCAGCACTCTAGATCACATGTATCATCACAGGAAGCATGTCCTCAAGGTTTTCTTGCAGTCACACCTTCACAGTGGTTCTGCTCAGATTATACTCAGCGAATATGGCAATTCCGGTACAACACCTGCACCAGCAGGTCAAGTAGTCTTGTTACCTGAGAACCATTCAGCACAAGTGCCAATGACCCCTTCAAAAAAAAAGGGGGGGGATTGGTTGTATGTACAATATCATAGCAGAGTATTTCAAGTTTTCTGAAGTACGGTGCATGCAAATGGAATGAAATCCTGCAATGCTTGAATGTGACTATGTGACAAGTCAGGGGATTTGGAAGAATAGGAGCTCATCATGTCAGCAATGGTTACTGGACTAGGGTCGACATTGCCAATAGAGACCTTGCTGGACAAGAAGGTTGGGAGTGCTCGGACGAGATGAAATGAGATGAGTATCCATTTCTACTATGCCTCCAGGGCGACACTATGATGTTGCAAGGCATCGTGTGGTGTGACCCAAATCACACAGCAGTGTATCATGCCCTCACCCAAGGAACTTTGATAGGATCTTGAGACACATATCCTATACATCTCATGACAATTAAGATATTACAGTGTAAATTGCTCAACATGAATAGCCACCCCACCCAGTCCAACCCTTTGCACAACCTCCAATTGAGTGACCGCATTTTGTGCTTCTCTTGTCAAACTCGCTGGTCCACTTGTACAGACTGCCATGCCCCCTGCCTGCCTGCTCATTCTGATCTGTCCCACACCATGATGCTCTATATTATATTCCTTGATAGAACCCACCAAAGGGGATGAAGCACTCTGGGGGCTGGTTAGGTCATGAAGTAAGCCATATATCGACAGCCTTGTCATTGTCACATTGCAGTTTGGGATCAAAGGCACTGCTTCTGGATCACACAGATATGTGACAAAGATTGAGATGTGGAGATTGATTGAGTTGACAGTCATGTTGGCAATGTCCGTCAACATGGGCACAAACCAGGAAATATTGCCTAAATCACATAGCAGGGGAGGATCGACCCAATTGTCATGGATAAGGCATGTCGATGGGCTAGTAATGAGGGAGGGAGCTCACCAAAAGACTGGATACACCACACGAATTCAATGTGCCAAGTCTGCTTGCCACTGCAGCGACACAGCTTGATACACCATTCCACAATATCATTCAACAAACACAGAGTAAAGGTGATGCCAGACCCCCCAGAGACAAGTAGCACTGTCTTATACTGCCCAAGATCAATGCTCGACCCCCCATAGGGTCCATTGATAATGACCTGAAGAGGGACCAATACGTCCTTGTCATTGGATGTCTCATCTATCATGGCCAACCTCTCTTGCTCCTCATGGACAAACATATTTAGTGTGTGCACCTAATCACCATTAACATGTGCACCAAGAAGTAAGCTCAGATTGAACAAACACAAGTATGCAAGCAGAGCAGAGAGAATGCTCAAGGGGTGACTTTCCAGGATATGCCCAGAGAAAAAGACCCAGAGGCAAATGTGTTGACTTGCAACCCACCCCACATCGCAGTCATACACATGGATCTAAGGGCTCATTGTCAGTACATCCATACCGACGACATGCAAACACACTCACAAGCGTCATTGACCTGTCTGGGGCTATCATCATGGCATCCTTGAATCAATAGCAAAGGAGGCACAGGAACATGTCTACCCCATACAATGCAAGCAGAGGAAATATGCATGGGTGTGTATACATCAAATAATAGCACATGCACACAAAGAATGCGACAAACGCGAATACACTAGATGCATGCATATCAATATCATCACCACTTTTGCATCACAATACTCACTGGGTCATGAAGAACAGTTGATAAAACCATTTTCAGATCAGCCAGAGTGAAAGAAGAACGATGGAGCCAAGCATTGCAAGGGACGCGACCCCCAAGGTTTCTTTCTGTTGTCCAAGAATGGAAAGACCATACTGGAGGTGATTGTGGATCCAAAGACTGCCATGGATTGCCACAGAGAGGAACATGAGCCATCCTACCATGTAATGGAGAAAATTGAGTTTTTCATAATCATGACCTGGTCCGAGGAGGAATGACAAAAGGGAGTTTTTGGTGGCAAATAGGAACACAATTGGGAATTGGGCAAATGCAAGGAAACCTGGGGGTGGTTGTTGATAGCCCAAAGTTAGCAGAGAAGCTGACGGAAAGGAGGGGTTGCATTTTGGATTGGAAATAAGGGATGCATCCTTAATAATGCATACCAACGTGATCGCAAAATATGCTGTCAGAATGAAAACTAAAACACAGTGTCAGTCAACCAGCAGGAAAAACAAAAACGAGTTTGGTATGATGTACTCTGTCCAGTGTTCAACTCAAGATATGGCATGGATCATTCCTGAACAGACACCAACAAGTCCCAATAAATTAATTTCTTGTGACACCCAGAGAGGAGTGGGGATGGGGGCATCATTTCCTCACTCATTATAGCTGAATACCACCTCTTTTCAGAACCTTCAGAATCGCCAAACAACCATGTCACTCCCATGTGAGTTTTTTTGCTCTGACCATTTGTTTTCATGTTCAAGTTCTGACATATTCCAAAGCTCCTTTGGTGGGCTCCTGGAGTCTTTGTCACCTTTAGATGCTCCTGATATGTCTGCTTCGGCACTAGTAAGTTCATTGTTGCAGCTTGAACAAACCTTTCCTCTCCCCCTCAAGCTTGATTGATGATCCTTTGTGGCTTGTCGCATCACTGTGCAGGTCTGTCTAAGGGCTTATGTGGTGCAGATGAGTTGTTTAGTGCAGCCATTCTGTCCCCTGGGTTGCTCAGCACCTCTGTGGGCTGGTTCTTGAGCTTGACCATTGTATGTCATCATGCCTCTTTGTCTCTTCATGAGGTTGTTTATGCGGACTAGGAAATGGTGAAGGGTGGTTCCAGAACACTCCAGGTAAGATTTCATTGTCTTGTAAGGCACATCAATCATTTTATTCAATTATCATCATTGATCACATATACATTGTTGCGCTTCCTCTCTCATCGATCAATACATCCACTGGTAACCACACATTCTACATCTCGATCTGCACATCTTGCTGACCTCCTTGTAGATGCTTTCTTCCGCCCTTCTGAGCATGGTGCTCCCATACCTACAATGGCCATCTTGCTGCCTGTTTTGACCTCAATACTTCAATGCATGGTGTCTTGCCGAGGAAGCTTTGTGGATTTCCTAGGTACATTGTCGTATGGCTAAGATTATCTATATAGCCTATGTACAGAAATTGGCACAGAGCCCTGTGTCTGCCACAGCATATGTACAGGCCTGGCCCGGCCCATTACCCTTGCTAGATAGATTGTTTCATACTATTAGTGTCAACCCCCAAAGCAGTGATAGCCAAGCCCTTTCAGTCCAGTGGAGGGTGAGTGACTCACTCAGGTGATGTCTCGTGCGTGAAGGTTGAGCACTAAGGTGGAATAATGTGTGCTTGGATAGGATAAACTGTTGTAAATAAAGGTTCAGCACTGCAGCATGGGTCGGGACAGGTGGGTGTGCTGCATCAGCAAAAGTGCTCAAACCTAGTATGTCCTTGGAAGAATCCAGTGGTTCTGGCAAAGCTAGCCAGGGCTTGCAAGGCTGTCCTAGATCTAGCAGAGGATAGTAAAACTTGACTGCCTTCCGAACCAGACCTAGTAGGAGTGTCATGTCCACACCAGGTCTAGCGAGGCCTAGCAAGCACTGGCACAAACAATCATTACTAAACTTTCATTGTATATATTGGGGCAAAATGAAGGCGTTCTATGAGACAAAAATATGTGCATACAATATAAAGACACTCAGAAGGCATCCTCAACCTGATTATTGAGACTGTCTCCATTCTCCAGGCCCAGTACATCTTCATCACCAAAGTCTTTGTCATTGTCAAGCACTTGATCCAATCCAGTATATCCAAACTTGTCCATCTCATCACTGAGTTCATCATCAACCAGCTATTCAATATCTTTGGCCTCGATGCTTTCCATCTCTGATCCATCTTCATTGCTCTCAGGCTCCTCATCACTTTCTTCCTCGGCACTGCTGGAGTCATCCATGGATACATCTTCACCACTTTCTTCAACTGCCTCTTTAAACAGATTGTGGTCATTTTTGAGAACAAATGATTGTTTGTTAAGGGTCTTGTGGTCATTAAGAAGGTAATGTGTTGCCTCATAAGTCAACTTGTGTCCAACTCCACCACCTCGATACCTCATGAATATGTCCCTGTCCACAAAACTAGAATAATTGTAGTTAGAAACACTCATAAGATGATGAAATAGTAAGGCTTATATATTAACAAAATACCAATCCCAGTCCTCATTGTTCTCAGACTTGTTGTGGACAATTGATGGTGGTAGCAAGTTGGTAGTCCAACCGAAATGAAAAGCCTGGATTGAGTTCATGCCTCAAATAACATCATTAGCATTGATAAAGTTGAATGCATCAGGCTCGTTGTATGGATAGTGTTATGAATGGTATATTCTCATATCCCTATGTTCATTAGACTTAATGTTTTCTACGGATATCAACAGACAATTTAATCTTTTATTTTATCTCATTATCACTTGCCTTTATCTCGTGTGTCATAGTTTTCTCACCTCTTCACTTTATTTCATGCATGAGACTTCTCATCTTTCCCATTTCACATCTTCAAGCGTTTGATCATGCTTCTATTCCATTCCCTTGATATATATGTTTCACACATGTTACACTTCTCTTCCATTCTGCCATGCTGCGTATTGGCCTCACATGTTTTACTTCTGCTTTATCCTATATCCTTTCCCCTTTCATTCTCAGATCATTAGATATATCCCCAACATGTACATACTTCTAGTAGGTACTTAAGGCTCAATGCCACCACCAGAGAACTCTGTTGAGAATTCTGGTATTTCTTATCTTATCTTTCATTTCCTGATACCAGATTCTAGCTCAGTTTTTGACCTTATTTTTATGCTATTCCATATTACTCATCACATATAGATAAGTTCTTTTTTATCTCATGGTCTAGACTATGACATCATCCTTATTTGGTGTTTCATGATGTCATAAGGTGTGATATACGTTTCACTATACGTTTCACTATACGTTTCATGGGTAGTGTAGAATACTATATAAGACCAGGCCTTAAGCCTGTCTTTCTTTATCTTGTAAATCAAGTTCTTCACTCCCTCCTCTCACTCAGAACCACTTGAGCATTAGTCCTCCCACCTATTGCTCTCATCTGAAGATCTATTGTTACCATCCATAACCAATCAGTGAGTAACTCCCACTGATACCATAATCCCTTCTTGCCCCTGCGTAATCAGGATATCTATTGTCCTGATAGGTTATGAGCCCTGCTTGAACAGAGGACATCATCATACTAGTACCGATGCCTCTTGAGTTCATGCATTATGGTTCATGAATGGTTTCTGGATTCGTCATGGTGATCTCTATGATTGCTGCAGTATTTAGCTATGCTATGACACCTTCGCTGATAGAGGAAGACAGACTCGTTGAGTTTGCTGCTACTTCTGGAAGATTGATTCTTGAACGTGAAAGCGAAGAGTTTCGACTCTTTTTAGGGACTTGGATTCCATTGCACGATGAGACTCTAAACATTGTTCTTTATCTAGAATCACATGAGTCAGAATCCGCTCCAGAAGAGCAAGCCCCCTTTCCTCTTAGACCTGCTACTCCTGCACATTATCGTGCACATGCTACTGCACAGTCCAATAACCTGGTACACCCTGGTGTTCCATTCTACCTGCCTTGCCCGCTCTGCCATCGTACCTTAGAGCGAGGCCAATACTGCGATCACCATAAGTCTGATAGACGAGTGTTGCAACAAGGACCAGATGTTCCTCTTGAAAAACATCTGGCATACCCCTTTCGCACCTTTCAGGTCATATGAAGACACAGTATATTCCCCTCTGATCAGGTGGAAATAACCTCACCAGATGGACAATCCCCCACTTTCTTAAACCGACTGTCAACTTCTCACCCTTTCCAATCTCCGTCGACTCTCCCTATTATAGAGGTTATAGAACTAGAAAATACTTCCTTCTTTGAACTGGTTACTGAAAGTCAACCCTCTACACCTCCTACTCCACCGTCCACTCTGGAACAACCTCCTCCCTTGTATACCAACTCCACCTTGTCATCATCCTCCAATGCCTATTTTAACACTCGAGATTCCCTCCAATCCTCTCATCTCTGATAGGGAGAACTTTACTTATGCCAAGTTCAAAGATCCCATGAACAAGGAGCTCTTCGAGCTACCCGCCGACCCCGAGCAAGAGGAAGGTCTCTCCCCTCGAGAGATCATGGAACTGTGCTTCGCATGGTTCCAGAAGCCTCAGGTTCTAGGGATCACCGAGAAGAAAATGTGAAACAACTACATGGCTGATGATGAAACTGGTGAGGTTGTACTCAAGACACTCGTGCACACCTACCAGATAGACAAGCTCGTCCCTCTGACTGAAGCTGAGTTGTGCACTGCTGACCATGTGGTCTTACCTTTCCAGATTAGACCATGCGAGTTCCAATTGAGATCTTTGATTTTGATCAATAGTTTCATGTATAAATGTGAAACAATCAGCTCTGCATATGAAGGCACTGGCTGGGCTTTCCCAGTCAAGAAATATCTTGATGCCCTTCCTACTCACATTCACTTCCAAGGTTTCGAAACAATTCATCATGCTCACTTTTCTCCTTCCCACGGACCTCATCTCGAGATCAAATGTTCACTCAAGCCAAATTGGCTACCACCTGCAGACGTTATGGCAGACGAATGGGGTTTTGTTTAGCGAACAGAACCACCATACCTATCCTCATGGAATGACTCTTTCAATGCCCACCATTGTTTTCTCTACCACTGTGACCCTGCTTATAAGGTTCACTGCCATATACAGAGATTAATCAAATCCACTATGTCTAATGATGAGCGAGATGTGATTTATGAAGGTCTTGGAACAGGCTCTGGATGAAGAAGGCATCGACGAGCTGCTCAGGAAGGAGAAAGATATAGAAGGATTCTCCAACATCATTGAATACCTTGGACAATATCCGCTTCCTCCTTCATGGCTAATTTCATATGAAGATACTGTGTATAACTTGGACTTTACTCCTTGTTTCTTGAATTTCTTGACACTTAATAGTTTACTTTTCTTTTCATTGCAAGTTCTTTATTTTTCTTGTGATATATCTCAAATCTGTGTACAGGAAGGCACACTTACCAATAAATATATTGATAATCCACATTATTTTATGGAGACATTTTTCGACTTGTTCAAATCACATGCCTTCTTGCCAATGTCTAAACTGCATTGAGACTTTACACCGATCACTGAGAAATGCACCAAGAAGCAACAAACTGAATATTGGCATTCATAGAATAAAAGATTTACCAGATCTTCTATGATCATTCTAGGATATCCCTTACCAGGAAATATTGGACTTATCCATTCTTCTACCACCTTTTGCCTGCTTTTATATATTGTTGAATCTTGTTTTATTGATGATGTCTTTTCAGATCTCCTCTAAACAGAAATGGCACTCCCTACCACTGAAGTCAAGTTTGACACTTCTTTCATCACCAAAATCCCTACCCTCATTGGTCAATCGAACTATGACATTTGGAGTATTCGAATCCAATCCACTCTATCTGCTTATTCCGTATGGGAATTCATTGACAGCACTCTCACTTATGCCACTCTACCTGCTGGCACCAATTTGGTAGAACGCCAAGCAAAGTGGAAGATGCTTGACAAACACATCTTGGGCCTTATGGCCTCCACTATCAACAATTCCCTACTCACCCACGTTACTTACGAATGGATGGATCCTGCCACCTTCTCATCTGTCGCTAGAGCTCTATGGGATCACCTCCAAGCACTTTTTGGGACCATAGGTCTCACTGGACAATTCCTGCTCTTTAGCCAAGCATCTCGTATACATGTTTGACCCCAACACACCAATGAGGACATCAGCCGCCTCTCATCTCTCTTTGAGCAGCTTACACAAGCTGGCTTGAATCTTTCTCAGAACTTCAGAGCCATGTTGCTCTTATCATCCCTTCCAAACAAATACCACCAACTTGCCTCCACTATCACCCAAACTGTTGAGGTTGCCAACTTCAACATGGAGACCATTACCACACAGATATTCATGGAGATGAATCTTCGCACTACATGCAAACCTTTCCATTCCCAGATTTCTCATGCCAAGTCTTCCAGAGATGCACAGATTAACAAGATCAATGTCATTAAGTGTGGTCCTCCACAGCAAAATGCCTGGAGAAACCAGACCCTCTCTTATCAGAGACCGCATCAGACATCTGGACAATAGTCCAATTTCCAATAACCTTCTGCTGGCTTTATGCCGAGACCTTCTGATTCCTACCAGAACCAGAATCAGAGAGGAAGAGGAAAAGGTCCTGCTAAATCTAGGCAGCCTGGCCACAACCAGAAAAAAGACTGGTTCAATGCTTGCCAGAATGCCAAGGGTAAAGGCAAAGCTGCCACTAATGAAGTATCCTTTGCAAACAAGTTCATGATGGATAATGATGATCTTGCCCACAGGTTTATAGATCACCTTGGAGACCACGAGATTGGAGAAGTTCAGGAAGTTGAAATGAATGACTTCACTTTCACTATAGCCAATGCTGGCTGGGATGAAGAAAATGGGATGAATGTAGCTAGGTCATCTCAAACATCCTTTCGATATGGTTCCTTCAGAGAATGCCCCTTCTGAAAGAACTAACACTACATTGGAACAGATAAAGATGAAGAAGGAAAAGAAGAAGAAAGTTTCTTTCTCTCTTGGTGGACTTGCCAGTTCATCATCTCATTTCAACAACATTGATTTGTTGAATGAGAGTCATATTCAAACTGTACTCCCTATCACACCTGAGGCGTTGACCATGGCTTTACCACCATGAGACCCTGAAGAACGGTTACCTTTTTATTCCCTCCAAGTATTGGATGGATATGACCACAATGACAAATATTATTTGTATTCTGGCGATGGATATGATGCATTTTATGATTATCATGGTGCTTTTGCACTAGGGAGAGATACTGAGGCAAAATTCACCAGACACCACTGGATAATCAACAGTGGTTGCACTGATCACCTTTCACCTTTTAAAAGTGACTTTGCATATCTAGGAACATTCATTCATTCTGCTGTTGTTGCCAATGGAGAACACATTCCTATGTATGGTCCAGACAAGATTATAATTCAACAGAAAGCTTCTGGCATAGAATCTCTGGTTCTTAATAAAGTTTGGTATGCTCCACACACAGGTCACCAACTTTTATCGGTTCCTACGCTTACTAGCCAAGGCTATAAGTGTACTATCAGTGATTCCAAATCCAGAATCTGGGATGCAAGTGATCGTCTGGTCATTTGGGCATCTGCCTCATCTCCAGACAATAACCTTCATTGATTTCAGTCATCTCTGATTACTCCAAAGAAAGGTCATATCATGTCACTTGTTAAGGATGACTCCTACGATTTATGGCACCACCATCTTGGACATTCCTCCAAGAATACACTTTATCATGCTCCTCTATACCTCTCTAGTATACCAACTGTCAAATTCCCAGACACTGACTCTCCCTGCAAAGGCTATGCCCTTGGGAAGATGCATGATCGCTCATATCCTGCTTCAGGAAAATGTGCTACTTGTCCTCTTGGACTTGTACATTCTAATCTTGTTGGTTCTATGCCAACGGAATCCAGATATCATGCACATTATGTCCTCACATTCATTGATGATTATTCAGGTTTTGCAGTTGTTGCATTTTTATGCACTAAGGATGTTGTCTCATGACACTTCCAATCAATGGTTTCTTGGGCTGAAACCTTCACCAGTCACTCGCTCACCTCTGTACATTCAGACCAAGGGGGAGAATTTATGGCTGGGATGTTACAAGTGTTCTTTCAGTCCAGAGGGATTACTCATCAGACCTCTGTTCTCCACACTCTCCAACAAAATGATCATGCAGAGAGGTTCAATCAAACTTTGCTTGAAAAAGCTGAAGCCATTCACCAACATGCATATATGCCTAGATCTTTCTGGCAAGATGCTGTTGAGACTGCATTACATATTTATAACAGACAACCCATGCATTGTCATGAATGGAAGACACCTAGTGAGCAATTCACTGGAGACAAACCTGATGTTTCATACTTTAGGATCTTTGGGACTTGTGCTTATGTCTTTATATCTCCGGAACAATGACAAGACAAACTCTCTCCCAAATCTGAGGAGATAATCTTTATTGGATACGAACCGAATACTAAAGGCTACTGCTTTTGGTCCAAAGAGTGACGATGAATGTTCATCTCTACGAATGTCATTTTCGATGAGAAAGTCTTTCTTTATTGTTCCAGAGACAATACAGACAAACCTACCCCTATTTCAATTGACACAGATTATACCGATGAAAATGCTAATGAAGACAACCCACATGACCACTTTAAGGATGATACTTGACCAAGGGATCCAGAACCCTCTCGAGATGTTTTTATACCCATACCTATAGGACTAGGTCAACAACCCAATCAACCACGTCAACCTCCTAATGGGCAATCACAAGGATATACCACTTCATCTATTACTCCTTGGGAACCACTTCTAGAACGAGATCCTATATTGCCTCTCTTCTTGGATTCTTCAGATTCTTCTAATGATCCACCATCCTATCATACATCACCTCTTTGACCTGCTACTAAGCATGTCACCCCTGACACTGGTTATCAGAGTTCCATTGCTGACCGACATCAGCACAAATGCTACATGGTTACAGATTCACCTCCTAAAATGGAGAGATCATCAGACATTATGCTTTGAGTCTGGTTACCACCTCATCAATATAATGATGAATTTCTACCTGAATTTAGATCTTGACCTCATCAACATCAGCCTACTAGGAATGAACGTTCTTTTACAAGAGCACCTGCTGATCAACAACGATCCTCTTGCATTCCCATATCTAGGATTCTTCCTGATAATGCTTATGGGAATAGACTACCAATCAACATCGAAAGAGATATGTCTAGAGACCTTGATACTATCCAGGAGGAGATGGATGTCACTCCGACTAATAAAGATGATGATCTTGGACAGATGTATTCTTTCAAATGGATGAGAAGCCTGTTTAACGTGGCAATTGGATCAGGTTCTATTCCTAAACAATATTGAGATGTGCTAAAGCTCTTGAAACAGGAACAGGAACTATGGAACATTGTGATGAAGGAGGAGATACAGTCACTTCACAATTGCAAGGTATGGACATTGGTGGACCTACCTAAGGATCATAAATCCGTCAAAGGGAGATGGGTATTTGCAGTGAAATCTGACAGTTACAAGAAAGCTTGATTCATTGCCAAAGGATTTACACAGGTCTTTAGAATAGACTATGAAGAAACCTTCTCTCCAGTAGCAAGGTTTGAAACCTTCCGACTTCTTATTGCTTTAGCTGTGCTTCATGATTGGGAAATTGAAGCCCTAGATGTCAAAACCACCTTTCTGTTTGGCAAGCTGGACAAGGAAATCTACCTCAAACAACTTGAAGGATTCATAGTAAAGGGTCAGGAGAAAAAGGTTTGTCGCTTGAGAAAAGCGATTTATGATTTGAAGCAAGCTGCACTTCAATGAAACAAGCAGCTACACAAGTCTCTCCTGGAGATGGGATTTCTCAGATGTAAATCTGACCCAGGGACTTATTTCAAGATCATTGGTGATGAGATTATTATTCTCCTCATTTATGTTGATGATGCACTTTTTATGGGAAGCAATAAAGCACAGGTCCTTGCTCACAAAGCTTCATTCATGAAATGATGGGAATCAAGAGATCTTGGTCAAGCCAAAGAGTATCTAGATATGAGGATTACTAGAGATCACAAGAAGTGAGCTATCTCTCTAGACCAAACCTGCTATGTGGAGAAAGTCATTTTATGATTTGGTCAAGAAATTTGCAAACCAGTCTCTGTACCTCTTCCTACTGGATATAATCTGAGACCAAACTCTGACCAAAATCAGTTGAATCCTACTCTTCACAGTTATTATCAATTGGTCATCGGATCACTGTTATACATTATGCTGTGTACCAGACTGGACTTAGCCTACTCTGTCATAAAGATGTCTCAGTTCTCTTCCAACCCTACGGAAGAACATTTGCAAAAGGTGCTCTACATCATGCACTATCTATCATCCTCTCCAGATCTTTGCATCTCATACTCTGAACATGGAGACCAAAATGGCTTATGTGCCTACTCTGATACAGACTGGGCTGGAGACATTGAAACATCACATTCTACCACCAGCTATGCCATCTTCTTAGGCAATGGTATCATATCCTGGCTATCTAGGCGACAACATTGAGTTACGCTCTCTTCCACCAAAGCAGAATACTGTGAAATGACCAAGGTTGCTAAACAACTTCGCTGGATTTGTAACATCTATGAAGAGTTACAATTCAAGATAGGTCCACTACCACTCTGCGTCAACAACCAGGATGCTATATTCCTTGCTTCCTGTTACACGAAGTGTATACAAAGAAATGTCTTGAGGGATTACTTCTCTGGAGGTACTCACGAAGAGACTCAATGTCAGAGCAAGTACTAGGGTCAAGGGTTCTCGAAGGTGACAAAGGATGAGGGTTTGAGTCAGGATGGACTTGCTTGAAGTGACAAGGGATGAGGGTCTGAGTCAATCGGACTGCAGGATTCAAGAGTACGCTATGATTGCATAGAACGAGAATGAGGATACAAGTATACAACTGGTGGGTATAAGTACTTGGAGATGCGTAATCATGGAATGGCAAGGAAGGTAGGAGAACAATGATGTAAATGTACACGTCATCTGCAGTAACACGAGGAAGAGATAGGTACTACGGGGCCAACATGAGAGAGTTGGCCGAGGAGATAGTCGTTTGTAGAATAAGAAAGAAAGCGATAGAAGAAATCAAAGAAGTACAAATACAGTGAGGTGCAAAACCGTTGCAATGTCTAACCCCAAACCGGGGCGCGAAGCGCCCCGCAATCACTTGTGGGAATTTCACTTTGCTTTGGTGGGAACAAATAAAGTACAAACCCTTAGCTACAACTTTGTCCCCAGGGTCATGTGATTTCGCTTACATACTGCAAAGATACATCCATTTCAAAACATCAATACTATTGCAACAGTTTTGCACCCTTTGCTCATTACATTGAAATCAAGTGTTATTTGGTTATGTTTGGTCATACAAACAAACATACACATATTAGAAGCATGTCTGAGTTTAAAATAGTTCACACGCATCTTTGTTTCCAACCACAACCATCATGAGAACCATCTCTTCTACTCAAAAACAAACCATCCTCTCTATGCTTGATGCTGGCCAATCTGCTCACTCTATTGCATCCACTACTGGTCTTAATGTGTCTACCATATCCAGATTACGCTCCAAAGAGCGTTCTGAGCTTCAAAAAGTTACTGGAGGTCGTCCATCCAAGCTTTCCTCTGCCAATATCCGGCATGCCGTTCGTCTTATCTCCTCTGGAAAGGCAGAGAATGCTGTTCAGGTGACCAAGGCACTCACCAATATAGTCAACCAGCCTCTCTCTACCTCCACAGTGCGCAGACAGTTGAGGAAGACAGGTATGAAAGCTGTGGTCAAGTCCAAACGGCCTCTCCTTTCAGCCAAGCATCGTAGGGCTCGTCGAGACTTTGCTTATGCTCATAAAGATTGGACTCTGGAGGACTGGAAGAAGGTAGTATGGTCTGATGAGACCAAAATCAATCGCCTAGGGTCAGATGGGCGCAAGTGGGTGTGGAAAAAGGCAGGGGAAGGGCTAAGTGATAGGCTGGTGGAAGGTACAGTGAAGTTTGGAGGAGGTTCTTTGATGATGTGGGGCTGTATGACTTGGCAGGGAGTTGGCTATGCTACCAAGATTGATGGTAGGATGGATGGGGACCTTTACCTTCAGATTTTGAAGGATGAACTGCTCAATTCTTTGCAGTTTTATGGTCTTGATCCTCCTGACATCATCTTTCAGCAGGACAATGACCCCAAACATACTTGCAAAAAGGTGAAGGATTGGCTTCAGGAGCAGGATTTTCATACTATGGTATGGCCTGCACAGTCTCCTGACCTCAATCCCATTGAGCACCTCTGGGGTTATCTCAAAAGAAGACTAGCAGATCATGATTCCTCTCCTAAGGGAATTCATGAATTGTGGGAGAGAGTTCAGGTTGATTGGGAGGGGATAGCAGTTGAAGAGTGTCAGAAGTTGATAGAGAGCATGCCTAGAAGGATTGAAGCAGTTATCAAGGCAAAGGGAGGCTATACCAAGTACTAATATACCCTGGAAAGCAAAAGGTGCAAAACTGTTGCAATGGTATTGGTGTTTTGAAATGGATGTATCTTTGCAGTATGTAAGCGAAATCACATGACCCTGGGGACAAAGTTGTAGCTAAGGGTTTGTACTTTATTTGTTTCCACCAAAGCAAAGTGAAATTCCCACAAGTGATTGCGGGGCGCTTCGCGCCCCAGTTTGAGGTTAGACATTGCAACGGTTTTGCACCTCACTGTATAGAATGAAATGGACTAATGATTAAAAGGCCTGCATCCCATATCATCTGCGAGAGACCAAAGAAAAGGTGTACTCATTGAGGAAAGAGGAAAAGATAAAGACGAGGGAAAAGGAGAAAAACTGTAACATTACCCCCTTCGTACAATTGAACTCCAGGTTCGATAAAAAGTCCATCAGGCAGACGTGTTGCGAGGGAGAGAGGAAGGGCCGTAGAAAATAGTAGATTGTTCATAAGATAGTGCCTCAAATGGACAGTCATCTGCCACGTGCCCGTGTTGATTGCAATGGCTGCATACTCGTTCAGGGCAAAAGCGGCATCCATGTCCCCAATGATGGCAAAAGTCGCATTGCGTGTGAAGGCAAGTGGACTGAGGGTGACCAGGGGCTGACTAATGACAGTATGGGCAGGAGTAATCTGGACAATCCTCGCAATAGTGGCCGAGACGATGACACCGAAAACATTCAGTAAGGGCAGAGGCAGGGCGACGAGGGCGAATAGGCATAACATGGGTAGGCGAAGATAGAACATGGCTGCCATTAGGGAGGTGATGATGAATCCCATCAACTGCGTTGGACCAAGCTAGATTCTCAGGAGATTCCTCAACCGCAGTGGGGGAAGAAGAGGAGGAAGAGGAGGTAGGGGAGGAGATCTGAGTGATAAGAGCAGGAGCATGAGAGGGAATGGGTAGAATGGGAGTAGGAGGAGGAGAATCAGCGATGGCAGGTAATTGAGCCAGTTCGAGATAGCGATCACAATCAGCCAGAGATAGGGTGAGGTAAATGCGACGGAAGGTGGGGTAGATGACAGAGGGGGACAAGCGTTCAACATATTGGTGGAATCCATAAAGATGAAGAATAGTTAAAACTCACCAGGGAAGTTCGGCCAAGTGAAGATGAAGAGGAATGCTGAATTCAGCAGGAAGATCGCTGGGGGCCACCTGAAAGTGATACAATTGGGTGATGGATACCTCATGGAAGAGGCGAACTAGTTCTTGAGTAACGACATCTTTGTCATAGAGGGGAAGGGCCTCAATGGCATGGAGGAGAGCGGGGGTGGCAAGGATGGCAGTGTAAAGCGAATGGGCGGCAGAGATGGGTAGCAAGGTAGGTGAAACATGCCTGGAACAAAGCAGGAAAGAATGTAGAGAAGAAGAAGGAGACAATGAAGGCGCAGCAGAAGAAGAAAGAAATGACATATTGATTGTTAAGAAAGAAGAAATCGTTGAAGAACATATATTGGGGGGGTACTTCACAAAGAGACACTGCTTCCTGAGTAAAGAGGAGAAAGAAAAGAATGGGGAATTAAGACAAATGATGAGTCCGTTTATAAGAAGAGAGAATGGCGGGAGCATGGCGGAGATTATTTTCGGGTTCCCACGTGTTTTCAGCCGAAGAGTATCCTTTCCATGCGGTCAGGTACAATCGGTGACCTTGTGATCCTTTATGAGATACGATATGATCGACTTCATATTCTTCTTCGGTATCAGTGAGGTCCAGTGGAGGTTGGGCGAAGGAAGGACCATGTGCTTTGGTTTGGCGATAAGGAGATAAGAGAGTGGCGTGGAATACATCGTGGATTTTGCATGCGGGAGGGAGGCAGAGGTGGTAAGTAAGGGGAGATAGGACCTGGGAGATCTTGAATGGTCCATGACGTTTGGGGGTGAGTTTTCAGGAAGGGTAGCTGAGGTGGAGATGAGTGGCTTCTAGCCATACTTTATCGCCTACTTTCCAGGGGGAGAATTTGTGCAAGGAACAGGATGTCATGATCCGCTGAGCGGATTCATGTGCAGCGAGAGCTTCTTTTCGGGCGTGTTCCAGGGAGGATAAGCGGTTTTCCAAAGCAGGGATAAACATTTTTCTGAGAGCAGGGTATGCACAAGGTTCATAGCCGTAGAGAAGGGAGAAAGGGGAAGTTTTCGTAGAACTGTGGGGGACAGAGTTGTGGATGAATTCGGCAGAGGTGAGGAAGTTAGCCCAATCATGTGGATTATGAGCACAAAAGATACGAAGATAGATTTCAATCTCTTGATTGGCTCACTCAGTTTGTCCATCGGTTTGGGGGTGATAGGCAGTGGAGAGGCAGACGTCGTATTTGAGCAGGCGGATGAGCTCTCTAGTGAAAGCAGAGGCAAATTGTGGGCCACGGTCAGAGATGATGGAGTCGTGGAGGCCGAAGCGTTTGAATACAAAATCAAAAAAGAGTTGGGTGATACCCTTTGTATCAATGGTTTTAGAACAAGGAGCAAGAATTACCCCCTTCGTAAGGCCATGGTCGACCACAACCATCAAAGAGTCAAAGCCGTGGGAAAGAGGAAGGTCGGTGATGAGGTCGACAGAAAGTTGGCAGAACGAAAGGGAGGATGAAGAAGAAATGGGGAGGAGGGGTGGGGCAGTCGGGTGGGTGAGAACCTTGTTCTGCTGGCAAATGGAACATCCAGCAACAAAATGGGAGACGAAGGAAGAAAGACCTGGCCACCAAAAGTCACACTCCAGAAAAGCTTTAGTACGAAAACGGCCCAAGTGACCAGAAAGCAGAGAAGAATGAATAAAATGAAGTAACGCAGATCGAGAAGACGGGGGAACATACATACGGCCACAGAAATATAGATGACCATTGTCAAAGGTCCAATCTGAAAGGGAAGAACGAGGAAATAAAGGCGAACCGTCATCAAGATTGGCAATGGCACAAAGAACAAGGGGGTCAGAAGAAGAAGAATTGCGGATGTGAGAAGTCAAAGTGAGATCCAGAGCATTAATAACTACGGAATCCGGAACAATCGAGGAGTCGACATTGTCTTGTGAGGTATCAATAGGGTCACGACGAGAAAGGGCATTGGCAGGGGCCATCTGAGTACCTGGAAGAACCTTCCAAAGGATATCGAAGTCTTGGAGGAAAAGGAACCAGCAAGCCTGGTGGCGGGAGAGTTTTCGTGGGTCCTTGAGGTAGGAAAGGTTCTTATGGTCTGTGATAACTGTGATGGAATGAGTGGTACCGAGGATATAGTGACGCCATTCAGAGAGGGCGAGGATGACAGCGAGAAGTTCGCGATCATAAATATCATAGTTGCATTCGGCAAGTGCGAACGTGCAGGAGAAGTAAGCGCAGGGGTGAAGGTCTCTGTTGATATCGGCTTGGAGAAGAACAGCACCAGCGGCGAGAAGGGAGACATCAGTTATAATAGAGAAAGGACGAGTGACATCGGGAATGGCTAAGATGGGGGAGGTGGAAAAGGTAGCTTTGAGGGATTCAAAGGCGCGTTGTTGAAGAGGGGTCCAGAGCCAGGGTTGATCTTTCCAGGTGGGCAAGGTCAAGGGAGCGACGGTGTTAGAGAAATTGGGAATGAATTTCTGATAGAAATTGGCGAATCCAAGGAAAGAGCGGATGCCTTTAATGGAAGTGGGGGGTTGCCAGTCGCAGATGGCAGCGGTCTTGATGGGATCCATCCTGACTTGTCCTTGGCCAATGATCATACATACCAAGAAACTCAATGCGAGGAGTGTCGAAGGTGCACTTAGATATTTTGAGGGAAAGATTGTGCTCGCGAAGACAAAGAAGAACACGTCGAGTATGTTCGTGATGAAGAGCGAGATCACTGTTTGTATGAATTCCAAGGTCATCCATGTAAACTTCGAGCCAGCCTTCAGCAATCATGTCAGTGAAGACATGATTCATAAAGGCCTGGAAGGTGGGAGGGGCATTGCAGAAATCAAAGAACATGATGGTGGGTTCGAAGAATCCAAAAGAAGTGACAAACGCAGCTTTCCACTAGTCAGCTTCCTTGATCTGAACGTTGTTGTATCCCCATTGAATGTCAAACTTAGTGAACCAGGTGGAGTTCTTCATCCAATCGATGAGAGGAGGGATGAGGGGAAGTGGGTAAGCATTGCGAATGGTGTGGGAGTTCAGGTATCGATAATCCTGACAAGGGTGGAGAGAGCCGTCTTTCTTAGGGATGAAGAAGAAAGGTGCAGCTTGAGGAGATTTAGACGGGACGATACATCCAGTCTTGAGGTGTTCATCAATAAAGGCGTGACATGCGTCTTGTTCCTTTGGGTTAAGAGGATAAACCTTGGCAATTTTCAGAGTGAAGAATGGTTTCAGTTCAATGGTGTGATCAAAGGAGCGATGCAGAGGGAGTTGATTATAAGTCTTTTTGGAAAAGACATCTTCAAAGTCCTTACACCAAGGAGGGAGCAAGGTTTCAAGTGGTTTGTTTTCTTGGGTGAGTTTAGTGGACAGCGTGATCTTGTTGATTGTTTCGCCCTTGGAGCCTTGGGGGAGGTACTCACTGGGAGATGCATCAACCCCATCGGGATATCGTTCTGTGAACAAAGAAGAGATTTCTTGATCAACATCAAGATCCAGGAGGCGAAGAAGATAACGTCGGGGAGGTTCTTCTACAGGAGGGGAATTAAAGGGATTTCGAGGGAAGGAGAGGGTGTGGGATGCCCAATCAATCTGTGGGTTTCGGAATTTTAGCCAGGTCATGCCCAAGATGATCTGTTTACGCTTCAAAGAAATGACCATTAGTTCAAGATGTTCGGGTCGTTTAGCAATGTGGACTATGGGTTTGGCTTTCCAGAGAATGGTGCCTTTCTTGTTCAGGGTTCTGTCAACATTGTATGCCTCGATAGGCTGAGGAAGTCGCTGCATGGGGAAGTTCATATGAGAGAGAAGTCCTAGGTCCATGAAATTTCTGGTGGCACCGGAATCAATGAGAGCGGTGGTTACGACGGTTTGGTTTCCGACTTGTAGTTTTATGGGGAAACAAAGAGTTCGTTCATTTTGAGGTGCTATGAGTACATGGTGAATATCAAGAAAAGAAGACGTTGATGCAACTCCCCGGTTCAAAAATCCTGACTGATGTTCATAACTGACACTTCTTCTTTAGTGGGTGCGGAGTCCTCGTAACACATCTGGAGGACTTGGAGGATTTTCCCTTCGTCCTTTCCCAGGGTCTTGAGGGAGTTGACGAAGGAAGAGAGGTCAGAGGGGGTAGTAGTAGCAGGGGTGGAAGAAGTCATGGCGATGGAGGCAGAAGGTGTTGTGTCAGCAGTGCGAATGTTCTGGGGGCGAGTGGTCGGAGGGCGAGCTGGGCGAGTGAAAGGATTCTTGCATTGGTTGACATTATGTCCCGTGTTGCGACAACGGAAACATTGGCCTTCACGGATGTATTTGGCTCATTCTTGGGGGTTGAGTTTTGAGAGAGCAATGGCGTCAACGTCCATGGTGTTAGGGTCACGGGAAGAAGATGGATGAGAAAACGTAGGGGGTCTGCCTCCTTTCAAGGCGAGGATGCGCATCTTCTGCATGTGGAACGTCTTAGCCTTTTCAATCCATTCTTTTACGGTAGTAGGGATGGTGGCCATGGAGAGGATCATGGTCGTGAGTTGCTGATCAAGCCCCAAAGAGAACTGGTTGATAAGGGTGACATCATCGGTGATTCCTGCACAGGCGGAGAGGTTCTGAAAATCAGTGATGTATTTTTGGAATTCGTTGTCATGGACTCCATCAGGACGGTGGAAGGACTTCTGCATGAGTTTCGAAAGTTCGTGGCATGTGGTGGCTTTCGTATCGAAGGGGAAGAATGTGGATTCGAAGTTCTTGGTAAATTTGTCGAAAGTGAGGTCAGTTGGGTTGATGTGGACGTCAGCCATCTTATCATACCACATTTCAGAGAAAGAGACTCCTCGTCCCTGACTCATCTTATTAAGTGTGGTCATGATTCATTGAGAATCGAGGGTGTAGATATCTTTGTTGATAGCAAAGTATGCGCGCATGGTTTTGATCCATCACGTTGCATTGGAGGGTTCTTCAGAAAAGTCAGCGGGGAGGGCTGCTTTCAGCTCGGTGGGTGCATGGGACATAGGGATGGGTTCACTGGGGTTTCAAGGGGGTGCTGGGGTTCGTGGTTGTCTGGGGGTTCCTGGGGAGCAAGGGGGTACAGGGATTAAAGCTTGGTAAGGGTTCACGGTGGCACGAGGGGGTTCAATGGGTTCAGGGTCGTGGAAGTCGATGTCTATGTCAATATCCAAGATCTCGTCAGGTGGTAGCCCATAGGCACGTCGAAGGGCGTGGTTGGAAATCTTTTCAATGGGAGGGATGTCCTACTCCTGAATAGGAGGGATGAAAGATAATTCTTGTTCTTTTGTTACATGAAGTGTACACAAAGAAATGTCTCGAGGGATTACTTCTCTGGAGGTACTCACGAAGAGACTCAACATCAGAGCAAGTACTAGGGTCAAGGGTTCTCAAAGGTGACAAAGGATGAGGGTTTGAGTCAGGACAGACTCGCTCGAAGTGACAAGGGACAAGGGTCGAGGGTCTGAGTCAATCAGACTGCAGGATTCAAGAGTACGCTATGATTGCATAGAACGAGAATGAGGATACAAGTATACAACTGGTGGGTATAAGTACTTGGGGACGCATAATCATGGAATGGCAAGGAAGGTAGGAGAACGATGATGTAAACGTACGTGTCATCCACAGTAACACAAGGGAGAGATAGGAACTACGAGGCCGACATGAGAGAGTTGGCCGAGGAGATAGTCGTTCATAGAATAAAAAAGAAAGCGATAGAAGAAATCAAAGAAGTACAAACATAGAATGAAATGGACTAATGATTAAAAGGCCTGCATCCCATATCGTCTGTGAGAGACCAAAGAAAAGGTGTACTTGTTGAGGAAAGAGGAAAAGATAAAGACGAGGGAAAAGGAGAAAAACTGTAACACTTCCAATCCTGCACAAGAAGGTCATACCAAACATGTTTGCATGACCAACCATTATATTCGTGAATCTGTGGAGTTTGGAGAAATCCAACTTTACTACGTTCCCACAGATCAGCAGTTCACTGATATCTTCATGAAGAATCTTGGAAAGCAGAAGTTTGATGATGGAAGAAAAGCTCTTCAACTTATCCCCTTTCGTTCTTAACATGGACAGCGAGGAGGAGTGTTGAGAATTCTGGTATCTCTTATCTTATCTTTCATTTCCTGATACCAGATTCTAAATTAGTCTTTGACCTTATTCTTATGCTATTCCATATTACTCATCACATATAGATAAGTTCTTTCTTATCTCATGGTCTAGACTATGACATCATCCTTATTTGGTGTTTCATGATGTCATAAGATGTGATACACGTTTCACTATACGTTTCACATTCTCTTATGTACATGTTTCATACTTGACACATGTTCTTTCCCATTACATTTCATATCTGAAACATGTTTCATGGGTAGTATAGAATACTATATAAGACCAGGCCTTAAGCCCGTCTTTCTTTATCTTGTAAATCAAGTTCTTCACTCCCTCCTCTGACTCAGAACCACTTGAGCATTAGTCCTCCCATCTATTGCTCTTATCTGAAGATCTATTGTTACCATCCATAACCAATCAGTGATCAACTCCCACTGATACCATAATCCCTTCTTGCCCCTGTGTAATTGGGATATCTATCATCCCGATAAACTTCAGTCTAGTTCTCTTGGTGTTTCCCCTAAGCACTATAAAAAGGACTCATACTTGGCCTGACAAGCCTATTCTCATATCACTCTCCATCTAGTCCAAGTTACTTTTGGCAACCTAAGGGGGCTATACTCTAGGATTGTTTCAGATAGAAACCAATACATGGCAGCCATTGCACAGCCTAGCCAGACTTCAGGTTCCTATTATGTGTGAACCATTGCACCCACAAGAAATCAACATGCTTGGGTGCTTGGTCCTGTGTCTCTGAGCCACGATACTACACTTCAATGTGAAAGACTCTGATGACTCGTGTGTACCAGTAGGGATAAGCGTTATCATCATCCTCATATGAGAGGACCATGATGTAGGTGTGGGTACATGAGTTGACAGAATCTTGTGCATGCTGAAGGTTATACGTACTGTAGTTGACACGTAAGACTTTGTGTTGGTAGATACAATTGTTAATGAAGGCCAGCCCATTGTATTGTGCTTGTGTAAACTCTTCATCACAATTTCTAAACAGATGTCCAAGTATGTGGTTCTTCAGCTTGGGTAGGAAGTCCTACAACAACCAGCCCTGCATGAGTTTTGGTGCTGGTTTTCAAGAGGCCATACAGCCACTTGCCTTCACAGCCATGTCGATTCTATTCTGCAATAGCCATGTACTCATATTCTAGTAATATTTCTTGCTCTGCACAACCTGATAGTGAGCTTCTGGAGAACAGTTCAGTAGCAGTTCCAGGTCTACAAAATGAAGTGAGGGTCCTTTGTCCATCAATGATGCATGAGCTGTACTTCCTTCTATTGCGATGCAGTTTTCCTTGTGTATCCTGTGAAGCAACCACTCACATTGTTGATGTTTCACAATTGCATTGGTGAAGGTGTTCCTGTTCATCCTTGAATAGAACTGTTTGACACAGCAATGTTCCAGCTCTCCCTGTAAATGTACTGAGTACCAATGATGATATTCAAACTGAGGGAAATCCATTACCACCTGTGTTGAGTAGTTGTCTATGGTCCCATATTGCCAAATAGAAGCCACATAGTCCCTGAGGGCATGTAACTTGTAGGTCAACATGTTGAAATTCCAGGGCTTGCAGGCCATAGTTACATTACTGATATTTTTGTATTTTTCTGGTTTGGATACCTCAAGCCCTCCGTTGGACACAGGCAGCGGTTGAGTGTGGGAGATCATATGTCTTGAACTTTGCACAGCAATCACAAGAAAACTTGCAGAACATTTGTCCAATGTGAGTTGTGCTGTTCTCGAAATCGAATAGCATAGTCTCTGTATGCATCTGAAGCTTCCCAAGCACATGCCAGGTAGTGAGCTTGAATAATAGGTTGAGGATGATGAAATTATAGGGTGTAAAGAGTAATCCATCAAACATGGGTATTGCGCACTGAACTGATATGAGCATTTGAACTAGAAAGACATCAAAGTGGAATGTACCTGAAGAATATCTTCAAAGTCTCTTTCTGCTAGTTTTGACTAGTTGGAAACATTAGAACTGAATTCGCAAATTGTGCCTTGGCCAAATGTGGATATCAACCGGAAGCTTTGTACAAGTAAGTAATCCATCCAAACACTTTAATAATACAAATACCTACCAAGTGTTGAGTTCCTGTACTATATTTTCACCAGCTTCAAATAGAATTCAAATGAGGTGTGTAATTGTTGCTTTTCAGATGCCAAGTTTGAACTTGTGCATGAAGTCAGGCACGAGCATAGAATAAAAGTTGAAGCTGAATTTGCTGAGTTTCTCAGAAAAAGCATTCTAGACAATAACTGAATCAGTAACATAATATATATTTATCACTGTGTGAAATATATATGCATGTCAGGACAAGGGACTTGGCTCCAATCAAATATTCAACTGCCTTGCTGACAACACTGCATCCATACTCAAAAATAGCCTTGCGTACATGCTCAATTGACCATTAATGGGCTTCATTATCTACATGGGTCATCTTACTGCATACCCATCAATCAAGTTTTGTTCTGAGTTTGTAGATTTTGTCCTTGCCAACCAGACAGTGTGGGCAAGGATACTTTCCCAGGAATTTCATGCATGCAAGGAGAATCCTATAAAAACAACTTTAGTCAGTTAAATAAGTATGATAATGGGCAATCAAGCTTACTTTTCTGGATAGTCTATGGCATATGTAAATAGCCATGGAAAGACCCAACATGATGTACCATCAAGGTACTGGATTATTATTCTGTGCTTGTATGCATGGAGGAAGTCTGAGTCAAGTAAGTAGTATCAGATGGATTGCATGAGTTCGCACTTGCAGTGCATTAGCACTGCCATGGTTGCACTTGTGCTGAACATTCTGATGTAAAAGTCTTGGATTTTATTAAACAGCTGGAAATTGTGAGTTGTAGGACTCTATTGTGTGACAACCATAATAAAATGTACCTTGGAAATATATACCAGATGATGTGCAGCAAATGAACTTGGCTTTGCATGAATGTACTTTGATTAATTTCTCAGGAACATGTAGATGGGCCAGAGTGTGGCATTACCAAAGCTTGCCAGGTGGGTTGAGTCTGACCACAGCATGATTACAGCTATGACAGTTTCAATATTGCATCCTGGAACTTCAGGAGGCTTAGAATTGACCTTCTGGTACTTATTGAGCATTGCATCAGAGGTATACAATTCAGTTATTACATGTTCAGGTGAATGCATCTTGTTGGGCTACCAGAAAAGCTTGTATAGCACATGGTGGAATGCATGGGCTGCAAGCTCCTCAAAGGCAAATCTAATGACATCTGTGATTTTCTGATAATATAGTCCCTCTACTTGAAACTTGGGTGCAGCATCTTCTACCTGTTTGACTTTGTCATAGGGCAATTGGATGAAGACAAATGTTGTGTGCCAGCTGTCTGAGGTAGAAAATGATAAAGAAGTGTTACTGGGAGTGTCATCAAGCTGCCTGATTTCATGCTGAGCATTAAACTGATGTAGATTATTCAGGTTGAAGTTGTTAGCCAGAATTACTTCATGAATGAGGTGGTTAAGGTTATTGAGAGATTTCTGAGATGTGCTATTGTAGAACCAGCTCATAAGTCACCAGACAGTTGCATTCAGGAAAGGGAAGAAGTAACTCTTGTGGAGAGCATCCTAAATCAAAGCCACTGGTCTTCTACTGAGTAGCTATGCATCTTCATTATCCTCAATGTGCTGGAACATTGGGCCATCACAGAGGTGCTCAAGTAAGGTTGTATTTTCTGGGTCATATGAAGAGAAATGGCTGAGATATTCATAAAACAGGTCATTCTCATCAGGTTTTGTCCAAAGATGGTGAGAGGTATTGATTGGTAGTTCTTGGCTGGTGGTGATCTCACTAGGGCCAGTGAAGTCTGTTTCAATATCTGATGGGATGGTGGATAGTCTGAGGTCATTCCTGAAGGGTTCCTTCCCGAAGTCTGCAATTGCAAAAGCTGGCACAGGAATGGGTAAGAGTGGGGGATCATCACGGTAATGCTATGGTAAGTGACAGTTACAGCTGGGAAGACCTGATGAGCATCATTCAATATTCTCACCCAGATTGGGTGTATCAAACTGATGCAAATGTTCAATACAATGCAGCAATGTTTAATATTTAAGATGAACATACTGATAGGGCCTGATATTCAGTGAGTTGCTATGCTTGCAAGGCATTCTGCTCCCTCTCCAACTGATTTCTCTCTGCCTATTCCTCTGCTTCAACACAGAGCCTCCTCTGTTCTTTTGCAGCTACACTCTGGGCATGTTCTCAATGTGTTTGAAGTAGATTAGTAAAACTAGATTGATTTTTCCAACACCAACATGTGATGTAGGAAGAAAAACCATGTTCTTCCTTAACAATTTTGCCACAAGAGGGGGAGGCCATCTCAGCCATGGCAAGGATGAAATTAAATGAATAAATCAAGGGCACCGGGTAGGTGCATCCTTGGAGTCAAGGGTTGAGTAAGTTTTACCTTAATAGTAATTCGTAGTGCAAGTGGTATCAGCAGAGTCTGAATATTTCAATCTCAGCAGTTATATAAATTCATCTTCTGCTCAATTAGCTTCTAAATTCCCACCATCATATTTCAGCTACAGATTGACTCTATGTTGCCAACAGAAGAATCTACCTCTGCAAACAAGTGTAAAGAATTTCTTGCTGAGGGGGTGGCAAGTACTTTGCTGAGAAAAAAGAAATCCAAGTAAGTATCCTCAATTTGCTCTGTAAGCTAATTTGTTTTGAAAAATGACTGGGAGCACAATTGACTTTGAGAAGGCAAAGTATGAGCTTGTCGGAAGAAAGCTCACATGCTTCTTGCATCCATTTGGATCCCCAAGAACCACCATCAATGTCAGACTCAAGGTCAAATCCAGTTGTGAGGGTGAGCTGGACCTGTAAGCTGTATCAATTTCTGCATAGCAACATTACTAGTAACAGATTTAATAGTGATTCATTAGACATTGAGTGACACCATCAGTTTTATGATGCAGTTCTGAGCCATGCTCTAGGACTGCCTGAAGAACTCAGCAATCGGATGAAGGCAAATGAGTTGCAGAATATATGTACCTGGATAAGTTAGTACATGAAGGGCATGAGCAACCAGCATTTGACTGACCTTAAGTCAGTCAAACACACTGGTCTGGCCTATTTATTGGCCAATGGAAAGCCACTCAAGCCATTGATTGCAAAGTCAGAGGATAAGCTGTTGCGTGAATTTAACCACCCACAGATTGCACATATGCTGTGCCTTTGTAAGAAGCTGGAGGTGTTTGACGAAGACACTGACATATATGCAATGCTTTTACTGATTGAATTTACTTATCTGTTTTAGAATCATCAGAGTACTTCAAGATGGCACAATTAGGACCACAGCTGCCAACTGGCCAACATGCTTTTATGAAGATGGAGTGTATGATCCAGAAAATAGAGCAAAGGGACTCTTTTGTGGACATGCTGCTTTTCAGGTAAGTTGTTACTTTATTTTCAACCAGCTATTAATGGTTTGTTGCACATTTTTATATCCATCTATTTATTGGACCATTGGTAGCATCCACTGACACTAATGATGGTTGGCAGTTATATTTTATGTTGAGCACTACACTGCAATGATGCACAACAATCAGCCAAATGAATCTAGCAGAGATGGCTTGATCCATCATTGAACTGTTTGATAAAAAAAATAACTAGACCAAAGAGACATTAGCCTGGTGGAATTCATACGTGTTTTGATTTACTTTCATCCATACATTTAATAATTATCAGTTGGGCTTTCCCAAAAGGCCATGGATGCTTTAATGACTTGGATTCCAATGATGATATGGCTAAGATTCATGCACAGCATGCTTGCCTCTCGAAGAAAGCCACCCATCCATCAAGGCTTGAAATACGTGCTGCAGAGGCAATCAAATTTGCAACTCCACCACCTGAGACCACAAGCATTCCATCATCTGAGGATCCAAGCAATGAAATACAATCCCATTCATCTATCTCTATTTTGAGCATCCTTAGTGCAGCAACTGCTGCTGCGATCAAGTCTGACTTGTCTCCATGCATGTCAGACAATGAAGCCGAGTCCACCCAGATACCAGTGGCATACAAGACCACTGATGTCACAATTGCATCCACCAGTATGGTTGCATCACTGCTCTCAGCACCAGCTCTTTTATCTCACCTATCCACTGGTCCTGTTGAGCTAAAGAAAGGCTATGCACTAGCTACCAAGAAATCTCATTGCTGGGGTGGCAAAAAGTCAAATAGATTTTGATTGCATACTCTAAAACCATTGCATCACATTAGAAACCTTGTCACCAGGGCAGCAAGGAGTCAAAGGGATTTTGATTGCACACTCTGAAACCATTACATCATCTTTTGTTCATTTTCTCTCCACTACTTTCCCTCATTTTCCATATCCCGCAATTACATCCATTACTCCCACCATCACATCATTCACCTTTTAATCACTTTCCATTGCTCCCATTGCTTTTCACTGCTTTCCATTATTCTTCACTTTCTACTACATATGCTTTTTAATTCTTGGGACTTGGGACACGTTTTAAACTGGATTGTTGTGGTATTATAATCATGTACTACTGAGAAATGAGTATGATTTGGTGTGGTGCAAAAACTAGTGTGATCTTGTAAGCTTAGTGGTAGATAGCAAGAAAGTGAGAAGCCAGCAAGACCTAGCAAGGAGAGGAATTTTGGGCAATATATTTTATATCTGTATCAGATCTAGCTAAAAATTATGGGCCAAGCAAGGCCAAGCAAGGAGGGAATTTTAAACAATAAAGATTACATCTGTACTAGATCTAACTAGATTTTGTAAGCCTAGCAAGGCTCTGCTAAGGGTAAGGGCCCTACTATACACTAGCTATAATGGTGTGTTGCTTGCAAGACATAGCAGTGGCATGCAAGAAAGAGTGCTTCGATGCAAGAACTGTCAGATCTGACAGCCCTCATGCAGCTTATTATGACCCAGCTAGGCCTAGCTACATAGATCTGGGCATTTTTTCTGATGTGGTGAAGGTTCAGTGCAACAGGCTGGTGAAGTTTCAATAACTGTCACATTCAAAGTTTCACATCTTTTACAGCAACTGTAGGAAAAATGAAGCCTCATTATTACAACCCTGCCTGACCATTGCATGTCATCATGCCTCCTCATCTTTTCACAAGGTCATTTATACAGACCAAGAAATGGAAATGGCAAAGGGTGGTTCTAGAATACTCCAGGTAAGTCTTCATTGTCTTGTAAAGTGCACCAATCATTTTATTCAATTATCGTCATCAATCACACATGCACTGACTCGCTTCCTTACCCCTTATTGATCAATGTGTCCACTGGCAACCACATATTCTACACCTCATCTCCCCTTATTGATCAATGTGTCCACTGGCAACTGTACATTCTACACCTCATCTCCATGTCTCAATGCATCTTGCAGACCTCCTCATAGACTCTTTTTTTTGCGCTATCGAATATTAAAAAAAATTAAAAGATTTAAATAAAATGTCGAGGAGGCTTTGTGAATCTCCTAGGTACATTGTCGTATTGACTAAGATTATCTACATATACAGCATATGTATGGAAACTGGTACAAGCTCTGGGCTTGGACTTCTATGCATCCCGTGTTAGAGTAATTGTTTGCTACCTACTATGCCACTTTTTGCTTATATACATTGAGCAACAAAACTGTTGCAATATTTGCAACATTTGGATTGTCAAGCTAATAACTTGAAAGGTGTTGATCCTGAATCCATGGACCTGAGTATCATTAGAAAGCCCTGATCAAGGGCTTTCCAAATATATATATATTGCTTAGGTAATTCCTACTCTATCAGGCAATATTCCCAAATTAATCAAGGATACTCATTGCAATGGTTTTGTTGCTGATATTAAGCACATTACAAACTAATATGAAATATATCCTCCATCAGCCTTGATGACCTCCTGAACCCTTCTAGGCATACTTTCAATCAATTGTTGACACTAATTCACCCCAATCCTCTTCCACTCTGTTTGTATGCACTTCCAAAGCTCAATAATTCCTTTGGATGGCTCAGAATACTCTGCCAGCCTTCTTTTGAGGATAACCCGTAGATGCTCTATGGGGTTAAGGTCTGGAGATTGAGCAGGTCATACCATGACCTCAAATCCATGCTTAGCAAACCACTCCCTGGCTCTCCTACTGATATGCTTGGAGTCATTATCCTGCTGGAAGATAATATTATCTGTAGTTTTGCCATAATATTGCAAGGTTTGCTAAAGTTCCTCCTCTATAATCTGCACATAAAGGTCAGCATCCATCTTACCATCAAACTTGCAAGCTATTCCAACCCCTTCACAGGTCATACAGCCCCATACCATCACTGATCCTCCTCCAAACTTGACAGTTCCTTTCACAAGTCTGTCACTAAGGCCCTCTCCTGCCTTTTTCCATGCCCATTTCTTGCCATCTGACCCAATGCGATTAATTTTGATCTTATCTGACCATATAACATGCTTTCAATCCTCCACAGTCCAGTCCTGGTGGCTGAGAGCAAAATTCAATCTTGCCTGTTTATGCTTTATAAAAAAAAAGAGACATTTCTTCTTCACCACACCCTTCATACTCTCTTTCTTAAGGTGACAATGGATGGTCTGAGCAGAGATAGGATGGTTCTTGACATCCTGAAGGATTCTGGTGATCTGGACAGCATTTTCAACCTTTCCAGTTCCAATAAAACAAATGGCATGTCACATATCAGTAGAAGTAATGATAGATGGACGGCCACCAGAGGCTTTGTGCAAGTCAGGACAAAGTTTGGAGCGAAGTCTACTGATGGTGGAGTGGTTTATACCAGTAGCATGAGAGATTTGTCGAGTTGATTGACCCAATTCCAGAAAATGAAGAATTTGGTTGATTTGTTCAATGAAGAGGGATTTCATGATGGTGGTAGTGGACAAAGCGGTGGTATTTGGATGTGTTTACATCATGTTGAACTTATTATACATCACATGACTCATTTCTTATGTAATAGCTTATGGCAACATAGAGTTTCAATACTTTATAACATTAGCAACAAAACTATTGCAATGAGTACCCTTGATTAAGTTTAGAATATTGCCTGATAGAGTAAGAATTACCTACGCAATATATATATATATTTGAAAAGCCCTTGATCAGGGCTTTCTAATGATACCTGGGTTGATGGATCCAGGATCAATACCTTCCAAGTTATTAGCTTGACAATCCAAATGTTGCAAACATTACAACAGTTTTGTTGCTTAGTGTAACTACATAGATTATCTTGCAACTCACCACATACCACACTTTGTCCATTATCGTGAATAACATCTGCCAATTATTCTGCATTGCATTCTGCTCTTGGCATACAACTTTTCAAAATAACGGACCTACCCTTGCGTTACCAGAGTACATCAATTCTGTTACACGTACTGTACACCAAAAGAAACTCAAGGGATGGAATACTTCTCAGGAGGTACTCATGAAGAGACACTTCATCTGAGAAGATATTCAGGATGAGAGTACTATGGTTATGAGGGACAAAGGCCAAGGCTGAAGTCAATCACATTTCTGAAGGGTCTGGGATTGAGGACAAGGGACAAAGTCACTTGGACTAAGGACACAAGAATACACTAGATTGTGCAGAACAAGTATAAGGACTATAGTACAGGTAGCAAGGATTTAAGTACTACATGACATGTCATTATAGAATGCAATAGAAGGTCAAAGAACACTTAGGTAAAAAGGATGTGTCGTCAGCTACTAATGAGGATAGAGACTATGAGATAGATACAAGAGAATTGGCCAAGGAGTTAGCTGTCCGAAAAAGCAAGAAGAAAACTAAAGAACAAGTCAAAGGATAACAAACATAGAATTTATTGAACTAACAAGAAATAAGCTGAAAACTCATATAGTCTGATGCATGCCTAAGAAGACATGAATGCACTTAGGAAAGCAGAAAAGATAAACATGATTAACAAGTAAGAAAACTATAACATTACCCCCATTGTACAATTGAACTCCTGATTCGATTAAAATTCCCCTAGGAAGAGTTGGCAGGAGGAATGTTGGTGGAGCCAAAGATGAACATGGCCTGGTTAGGGGAAAGCATCTCGAACAGACAGTCATCCGCAACATGTCCATGTTGATTACAATGTCTGCAGATGTGCTCAGGGCAGAAACAGGGACCATGTTCCCAGCAATGACAAAAGTTGCATTGGGTACGAAGGCAAGCAGTCTGAGGATGACTCAGAGCTGATTGAAGGCAAGAGGGACAGGTGTAGTCAGGACAGTCTTCTCTATAATGACCCAGATGATGACATCAAAAGCACTCAGTGAGGGAAGAGGCTGGTTGTCAGGGAGGGGGATTGGTACTAGAAGGGGCGGAGAAGATGCAACTTCCATCAGGTAAATACCTATGAAGAGCTTCAGTTTCAACATGGTGATGATCTTCCTCATTTTCGATGATGTCCTCAATGTCCATGACAGTGGGGGATGAGCGAGAGAAAGATGGGGGAGGAGAAGATAGTTGATCAGCTAAGGTAGGTACTAGAAAGGGGGGAGGAGAGTCAGAGACTGTGGGTAATTGAGCATGTTTGAGGTAATGGTCGTGATCCTGCATGGGTAGGAAAAGGTAGATGTGATGGAAGGTGGGGTAAATGACACAGGTGGAAGTCATTCAACAAAGGAATGAAAACCATGTAAATGCAAAATAGATAAAACACATCAAGGAAGGGCATCCAGGTGAAGTCATAGTGACAAGCCAAACTCAGAAGGGAGGTCACTTGGGGCCAACTGGAAGTGGTAGTGTTGGGTCATGGAGACCTCATGAAACAGATGAACCAATTCTTGAGTAATCATATCCTCCTCATATAAAGGGAGGGCCTTGATGGTGTGGAGAAGAGTGGGGTTTGCGAGGATGGCGGTGTAAAGGGAATGAACAGCAGAGATGGGTAGCAAGGTAGGTAAGATAGGCCTGGAATGCAATGGGGAAGTAGATAAGAAAGAAGAAGGTAATGCAGAGGAAGCAACAGAAGAAGAAGGAAATGACATATTGATTGTTAAGAAAGAGAAAATCAAAGTAGAGCATATATTGGGGGGGTACTTCACGAAGAAATACCACTTTCCAGTTAGAATGAGAGGTGAGGAATCAGGAGAGGAAATGAGTCCATTTATAAGATAAGAGGATTTCAGGGACATGATGGAAATTACTTTCAAGTTCCCACATATTTTTGGCTGAAGAATATCCCTTCCATGTGATTAGGTACCAATAACGACCTCATGTTCCTTTGTGAGATATGATATGACTAACTTCATATTCTTCTTCAGAATTAATAAGATTAGGTGGAGGTTGGAAAAAGAAGGGGCCATGTGCGTCAGTTTGATGATAAGAAAATAAGAGGGAGGTGTGGAAGACATCATGGATCTTCCATGTGGGAGAAAGTCAGAGTCAGTATGTAAGTGGGGATAGGACCTGAGAAATTTCAAATGGTCCATGGTGTTTAGGGGTGAGTTTGTGGGAAGGATATCCAAGATGGAGATTGATAGCTTCTAGCCATATCTTATCACTGACTTTCCATGGGGAAAACTTTTCAGATAACCATAGGATCATGATTCATTGAGCAGATTCATGTGCAGTGAGAGCTTCTTTCCAAGCTTTATCCAGAAGGGACAAGCAATTTTCTAAAGTGGAAAGAAAAGTCTTGCCTAAAGGAGGGTACATACAAGGTTCAAAGCCATAGAGAAGGGAGAAAGGGGAGGTTTTGGTGGAGCTATGTGAAACAGAGTTGTGGATGAATTTGATGGAAGTGAGGAAGGTAGACCATTCGTGTGGATTATTGGAGCAAAAGATATGGAGATAGGTTTCAATTTCTTGATTGGTTCATTCAGTTTGGCCATCAGTCTGGGGATGATATGCAATAGAGAGATGAACATCATATTTCAGGAGTTGAGCAAGTTCTCTGGTGAAGGTGGAGGCGAATTGAGGTCTGCAATCAGAGATGATGGAGTCATGGAGGTTGAAATGTTTGAATACAAAATCAAAAAAGAGTTGGGTGATTTCCTTGGCATCAACAGTTTTGGAACAAGGAGCGAGAATTACCCCCTTTGTAAGGCCATTGTCGACCATGACCATCAAGGAATCATATCCATGAGAAAATGGGAGGTTGGTGGTAAGTTCAATGGATAGTTGGCAGAATGGAAGGGAGGACAAGAAAGAGATGGGGAGAAGAGGAGGTATGGTGGGATGAGTGAGGACTTTGTTTTGCTGACAAATGGAGCAACCTGAAACAAAATGGGAAACAAAGGAAGCAAGACTGGTGACCTGCACAAAACTAGTTTCATGCATGTACACAGCAAATCAGTTACCTGAGAAGTGGAATTTCCATAGCTCCCTGTAGATCATACCCTTTGATACCATAGGGAAAGATAGCCCCTATTATGACCTACAAACTCCTATTTTTTAAAAATTTTCCACCTACTGGTTATTGAGATATTCATTAATCTCTCTAGTTATATCCTTATACTCACGTATTTGTACATAGCTCACTATTCTTTTTATAATCATGTGACTCCTAGCTACCATGTGACCTTGTCCCCATTAGTCTGAACAGCCCTGCACAGCATAGCCAGCCTGTTGGGCAGAGCATCCCAGATTTGGACTCCTCTACTCAAAGTGCTTCCCCTTAATGTACCTGGGTTTGACAGCTTGTGCCTGGTATTAGTAAGTGATTTTGCCTTAATTTATAAGCCACCAGTCCTCTGATTGGCTGGCACAGCCTCCTGTATTTATGTATATAAAGGAGAGCACTTTGGCCTGCAGAAGAATATCATCTTCTACCTTAGATAATCTCATCTGATAAGAGATCCCCTGGGAAACCTCATAAGACCTAATAAGGCAGGGTACCCAGAGTGAAGTAAATAGGACTTTAGAACTACTTTTAGGCTATTAGGACTTGTACCTACAGTGACTCCAAAAACCATTGCAATGCCTAACCCCAATCCAGCACGCGAAGCACGCTGCAATCATCTGTGAGAATCTCGCTTAGCATTAGTCAGACGAAATTATGTACATACCCCTGGCTACAAATCGGTCCCTGGGCCATGTGATTTGGCCCAGTGGCTGTGGAGATATGATCATTTTAAAATGACAAGTCCATTGCAACAGTTTATTCACTTTCATTATGAAGTGGGTATTTTGGATATACGTATCAGTACTTTGTATAGCCTCCGTTTGCCTTAAACACTGCCTGAACTCTTCTAGGCATGCTTTCAATCAATTTCTGACACTCCTCAACAGGTATCCTCTCCCACTCCACCTAAATCCTATCCCACAACTCCAAAATTCCATTAGGGGGGTGTTCATGCTCTGCAAGCCTCCTTTTGAGATAGCCCCAGAGATGTTCAATGGGATTTAGATCAGGAGACTGTGCAGGCCACACCATAGTCTCAAATTCCTGCTCCTCCAGCCACTCCTTCACCTTTCTGCAAGTATGCTTGGGGTCATTGTCCTGCTGAAAGATGATGTTAGGAGGATCAAGACCATAATGCTGCAGGGTATTCAGCAGCTCATCCTTCAAAATATGAAGGTACAGGTCCCCATCCATCCTACCATCAATCTTGGCAGCATAGCCAACTCCCTGCCAAGTCATACACCCCCATACCCTCATAGAACCTCCTCCAAACTTGATAGTTCCTTCCACTAATCTGTTAGTAAGCTTTTCACCTGGCTTTTTCCACACCCATTTGCAGCCATCTGATCCTAGGTGATTGATTTTGGTCTCATCAGACCATACTACCCTCTTCCAGTCCTCCACAGTCCAGTCCTTGTGAGCAGAGGCAAAATCCATACAAGCTCTATGATGCTTGTCTGAGAGAAGAGGTCATTTTTTCTTCACCACAGCCTTCATGCCAGACTTTTTCAAGCACTGGCAGACTGTATTAGGGGAGAGGGGTTGGTTGATGATATTGGTGAGTGCCTTGGTCACCTAGACAGCATTTTCTGCCTTGTAAGTAGAGATGAGATGGATAGCATGACGAATGTTGGTAGGAGAAAGCTTAGATGGACGACCTCCAGTGGACTTCTGGAGCTCAGAACACTTTTTGGAGTGGAGCCTGGATATGGTGGAGACATGAATACCAGTTGAAGAGGCAATGGAGTGAGCAGAGTGACCTGCATCAAGCATAAAGAGGATTGTGTTCTTTTGGGTAGTAGAGAGAGATCTCATGATGATGGTGGTTGGAAACAAAGAAGTGTGTGAACTTTTTCAAACTCAGACATAATGTTTATATGTGGATCAATGTTTATATGACCAAATATTACCAAATATCATATGATTTTCCCAAGATTCCACCTTATCCACCAAAAGTGAATAAACTGTTGCATTGGACTTATCATTTTAAAATGATCATATCTCCACAGCCACTCAGCCAAATCACATGACCCAGGGGCCGAATTGTACCCAGGGGTATGTACATAATTTCGTCTGACTAATGCTAAGCGAGATTCCCACAGGTGATTGCAGCGCGCTTCGCGCGCTGGATTGGAGTTAGGTATTGCAACAGTTTTTGGAGTCACTGTAAATAAAGGACAAGTATCTAAGACTATCCTTTTGGGAGAAACCCCTTTTAGGTAACAAAAGGCATCTGGTCCCTATTAGTAAGCAACCTAAGCATCCTGTAGTACCAATTAAGGGCTACACTTTGCCTCTCTAAGCCAAACTTGCCTATTCTTTAATTGAGACAATAAGATTGAGTTATAATAACCTTTCTGAGTCTACTAAGTGTACCATCAAGTTAACTACCAACCAGGAACTGAGCATCTTGACATCTCGACATCTTAGTATATTGCCAGATTACTCCACCATCTTGCCATCTAGACATACATTCCTAGAGCAAACCTATACTCTCCTGACTTCTACCACACAATTCCTAGACTTACCATTCTAAGGGACTAGGAAGTCTCTTACTCATATACCATCAGCATTAGTAGGGATTTAAGGTGTGTATTTCACCTAGGATCACCCTTACTCACCAGACTTTAGGCTGAAACTATCTTGAACAACCAATCTGTAAACTTACATGAAGGATTGGCAAACAAACCACAGCTCCTAGTACACTAAAATCTCCCTCTTACTTAAAACTAAATGCACTACCATTAGCTCCGCCAAGGGTAGACCTTTCATACTTCCCTTGAGCAAAGTATTCTAGCCTGTGGAGACAAGACATGTTGTCTGGGAACCACCAAATTTTGGTTGGTTCTTTGTTGTCTTGTCTAGAAGGAAGACACCAGGCTATCAAAAGTCATGCTCAAGGATAGCTTTAGTATGAAAGTGATCCAAATGACCAGTGAAGGGGGAAGAATGAATAGAGTGGAGCAAAAAGGAATGAGAGGAAGGAGGAACATACATACAACCTTTGAAATAAAGATGACCATTGTCAAAGACCCAATCATTAAGGGAAGAATGAGGAAACAAAGGGTCACCATCAGCAAGGTTGGTAAGAGTGCGAAGAACTAGTGGGTCAGAAATGGAAGAATTTTTGATATGAGTAGCAAGGGAAACATCTAATGCATTAATAATGGCAGAGTCAGGTAGAATGGGAGTGTCTGCATTATCCAGGGTTGTGTCAAGGTGATCGTGGCAAGAGAGCACATCAGTAGGAGCCATCTGAGTGCCCAGAAGAACCTTTCAGATGATATCAAAGTCCTGAAGAAAGAGTGACCAGCAAGCTTGCCAGCGAGAAAGTTTGCACGGATCTTTGAGATATGAAAGATTTTTATGATCGGTGATGATAGTAACAGGATGGGAGGTTCCTTGGACGTATTGGCGCTATTTAGTGAGTGCAAGGATGACACCAAGGAGTTCACCGTCATAAATATCATAGTTGCATTTGACAAGTAAAAAGGTGTGAGAGAAGTAAGCGCTAGGGTGAAGATCTCCATTGGTGTCTTCCTGCAGAAGTATGGTACCAGCAGCAAGAAGAGAGGCATCAGTCATAATGAGAAGGGTCAAGAGACATCGGGAATGGCAAAGACAGGGCTAGTAGAGAAAGTAGCTTTCAGAGAATCAAATGCTCTTTGTTGGAGAGAGGTCCAAGCTCAAGGGTAGTCCTTGCGTGTAAGAAGCGTCAAGAGGATGATAGTGTGAGAGAAGTTGGGGATAAATTTTTGGTAGAAATTGGCAAAATCAAGGAAGGATCAGATGCCTTTCACAGAGGTGGGGGGGTTTCAGTTGCAAATGGCTGAAGTCTTAACTGGGTCCATAGCGACTTGTCCTTGGCCGATGATCATGTCAAGAAATTCCATATGGAGGGCATCGAAGATACATTTGGCCAATTTGAGATATAGTTCGTGTTCCCAAAGGCAAAAAAGAATACAATGAGTTTATTCATGATGTAGGGCAAGGTCCCCATTGGTATGAATGCCAAGATCATCCATGTAAATCTTGAGCCAACATTCAACGATCATATCGGTGAAGATGTGGTTCATAAACACTTGGAACGTGGGAGGAGCATTGTAAAAACCAAAGAACATGATAGTAGGTTCAAAGAGACCAAATGGAGTGATGAAGGCAGCCTTCCATTGATTGATTTCTTTGATATAAATGTTATTGTATCCCCAGCGAATGTCAAACTTGGTAAACCACATTGAATCTTTCATATCGTCAATAAGTTCAGGGATTAGAGGGAGGGGGTATGCATTGTGGATGGTGTGGGAGTTTAGGTAATGATAATCTTGGCAAGAGCAAAGAGAGCCATCTTTCTTTGGGACAAAAAAGAAGGGCATGGCTTGCAGGAATTTGGATGAAAGAATGTGACCAGTCTTCAAGTGTTTGTCAATGAAAGCTCAACAAGTGTCTTGTTCTTTAGGGTTCAATGGATATACTTTGGCAATTTTTTGCAGGAAAGAGGGTTTTAAATCAATAGTGTGGTCAAAGGGACAATATGGAGGTAACTGGTCATAAGTCTTTTCCGAAAAGACATCTGCAAGATCAGTGCACCAATCCAGAAGTGATGTTTCGACTGGCTTATTTTCTTGGGCAAGTTGAGTAGACAGGGTAATCTTGTTGATATTTTTGCCAGTGGATTCCAAGTGGGGAAGGTGCTCACTAGGAAACACATCAACCCCATTGGGATATTGTTCTAAAAAGAGAGCAGATATTTCTTGGTCAATGTCGAGATCAAGCTATTGGAGAAGATGAGGCAAGGAGATTCTCGTTGTAGTCAGGAAAGAATTCATCTTTGAAAAAGACAAAGTGTGGGATTTCCAATTGTTAGGAAATATGAACGAGCGGTTTGGCTTTCCAATCTTATTGGTAGTTCCATTGACATTGTAGGCAGTGATGGATTCAGGCAGACATTTTATTGGGAAATTCATGTGGGTGAGAATGCCAAGATCAATGAAGTTTCCGGTGGCTCTGGAGTCGATGAGAGCAGAGACGATGACGATTTTGTTTCCAACTTGTAGTTTTATGGGGAAGCAAAGGGTTTGTTCATTTCAGAGAGCTACAAGTACATGGCTAATTTCATGGGAAGAAGACATCAAGACAACTTCCTGGTTTAAAAATCCTGTTCAATATGAAGGACAGAAACTTCCTCCATTTTTGGTTCTTCATAACACATTTGTAGAACTTGCAAAATTTCAGCTTCGTTCTTTCCCTGCATTTTGAGGGAGTTTATGAACATGAAAAGGTCAAAGGGAGTACTCACTGTGGGAGTGGGAGAAGGTTATGTTTCTGAGAAATGGATGGTCTGGGGGTGAGGAGGAGGATGAGTGGAGGGGTTTCGGGATTTGGTACACTGGGTGGCATTGTGTCTGACATTTCAGCAATGGAAATAATGTCCTTCTCAGATGTATTTAGCACGTTCTTGGGGGATTAATTTGGAAATCATGACGATGTCAACATCCATAGCATTGGGGTCTTTGACAGAAGAAGGTCAGGAAAAGTTGTATGATCTTCCTCCTTTCAAAGCTAGGATACACATCTTCTGCACATGGAACATCTTTGCTTGGTCAATCCAACCATTAATAGAGTTGGGGATGACAGTCATGGAGAGATTCATGGTGGCGAGTTGTTGGTTAAGTTTGAGGAAGAACTGGTTGATGAGGGTCACATCATCAGTGATTTCAGCATGAGCAGAGAGATTCTGGAAATTGGTGATATATTTCTGGAAACCATCTTCAGTGACTCTGTCAGGATGATGAAAGGATTTCTGAACTAATTTGGAAAGTTCATGATGAGTGGTTGCTTTGGTATTGAAGGGATAAAAAGTGGATTCAAAGTTTTCAGTGAACTTCACAAAGGTTTTGTCAGAGGCGGCGACCTGGACGTAGGCCATGTGATCATACCACATCCCAGAGAATGAGATGCCATGTCCTTGGCTCATCTTGTTCAACATGGTCATGATTCGTTCATTGTTGGTGGTGTACAAGGTGAGATTGATGGAAAAGTAGGTACACATGGCTTTGATCTATTGAATGGAATCAGCGGGTTCATGTCAGCTGGAAGAGCAGCTTTTAATTCTGTGGGTTGAGACATGGGAGTTACTTGGGGTTAGGGAAAGACATGGGTAACCCATGGGTATCAAATTCTCAATCCGTACCCATACCCACGTCTAACCCATACCCACAACCCATGGGTACCTGTTTTCGTGGGTTGACCCATGGGTTCCAGGTCATATGTACAGTAGCCATGCAAATTATGTATATATGTACTACTCGACAATGACATCCCATCCATCAGGGAGCACTACGTCTACATCTCCGTTGACATCATCCATAACTACTACCTTCTTGACATCCACATCCTTGACGAGGCCCATCGAACTCCACAATCTGAGGCAGAGCAGCGCGCACACACTTTGACTTGATAAGCGATTACGGACATGCGAGAGGATGATGCAGCCACAACTAAAAAGACGCTCTACATCGACTGACGTAGCTACATATATGTGTCAATATCAGAGTGTGAAATGAGTAGACGACTTACCTGGGATGCTCAGATAATCAATAGCCATGCGAGAGAGACATGGGAATGTAGCACGATTCTTGATCCACCATTCCAATGCATCCGTGACATCCTCGATGTTAGCGGCAAGGTAGGCATCGAGTTCATCGTGTGTGAGCTTTGGCTTTGGCTTGGCCAGGCACGGGAGGTTGTCGAACACATTGCTCGATACCTGCCTCTTGAGGGTTGTAGCTGTTGCGTCATCGGTAGGGGTTGGCACGGAATAGGAGTGGTACGAGTTCTCGTAGATGTCCACTACGAGCTGCCTTGCCATTGCAATCCAATCTGTGGGCCATTCAGCGGTCTTGAAGTACTGGAGTTTGTGTTGAGGGTGTAGAACTGTGCAACGTTGTCAAGCGCTCAAGTGTTAGGGCATGAGTACGTACCGATGGCAATTCGATACACGTCAGACGAGTCGGTGAGCGAGTAGTAGTGATTCAGCGTCATTTTGGCAAGTTTGAGGGCAGCACGGATGGCTGGGCTGAGTGATTTGCTGTCTAGCACTCCACTCATGAAGGTCTCGTCTATGTAGTCCATGGCTGGGATAACCATGGCGAGATTAGGCATTGAGCGTGAAAAGAACAATGTTGCGTCCTTCAGAACCTGTCCATCGTGATATTAGTAAGCCGAAATGCTATGCAGCGCGTGCTCACCTTGAGGACATTGCGCAGCTGCTTTAACAGCTCCCACTCCTCGTTGCCCAGTGTGTATTGATTCACTCCCAGCTTGTTCTTGTCAGTGATTACATCAATTCCAGCCCGGTACTCCAGTGCGAAGTCCAACATATCAAACATTGAGTTCCAGTGCATTGCCACATCCCGTGGGAGAGTCCTGACGCTCATTCGCAACCCCTCCATGATCTCTTTCCAGGCCGGCAGCAACTTCATACTTGAATGTATGATTTTGAAGGCCAATTTTCGGATCTACAATCAACCGGAATCGAGGTAAGTCCATCACCAAAATAGTCTTTCAACTAACCTTTGCAAGCATTAGTCAGAGCGGCTCAAGATGCACATCCAGTTCCGCGCTGTCTTCTTCTAGATAAGATCAGTAGAAACGCTAAGAAAATGCTTACCAGACAACCAATCTTATCTCCACGGGTAGTAAACCTTTAGCGAGGTGAAGAGAGTACTCTTCCCTGGTCGAGTTGGTACTAGAAATAAGTATCAATCTCGTAGAAAGGGGTTGACTATCAGGCACGTGGTTTGTTCGTCAATCGTCAATGAGGTTGAGGGTGATTGGGGGTTCAGCAAACTGTTGAGGGTCTGGATTTCAGCTGGGGTGGTGTACAAATTGTACACTGGATAGTTGGGGGAATGGTCTAGACAACTTCTTGGGTTGCTAGAAGGGTACTCTGTAGTGACTGGGGTTACTTCTCTAAGATGCCAATTAGCTCCAGTCGATTAGGAATGCTCAATTGGGTAGGTAGCGTAAATACGCTTCACTTTCGCTTACTGATTTACACACGTCACTTAGTCACACAGAACAGCTTTTCCTAAACTGAATCTATTATGTACTAAGGAGTTGGCAATCAGCTTAAATGTGCTCGACTCGACCCTTTCCCAGGGTACTAATGAACTATTAGGTCTCCCTACTAGCTGGGGATCTATTCCCTTTAGTTGCCCGCTCTGGGGCTTTCTCCCTAAAGGTGTCCTAACTGTCCCTATCCTAAGGGATACAGTATACTCCTAACTTGGGTCTAAGTAGTTCTATTTATAGCGTGGGAATTACTCTACACAGCCTCACTGTTTGTTTGTAGAGGGGTGCACTTGTGAGTACTCGTTGGTTGAGATTTACTCAAGTAGGAACCTTTTTCCTAAAAGAGGGAACCTGCCAAATGGGGCTGAATCGCGCTCCTTATATAGTAGTTTACATGTGGCTGTGCTACCTTCGGTTCCGAGGTGGCTGTGCCGAGATATGACTCATACTGACTCATACTGACTCACTTTGACTCAACCTGTCAGAAAATGACTTGCAATGAGCTAAAAATAGCCTTTGGCTTGGCAATGACTCATACTGACTCATGCCGACTCATTATGACTCACTATGACTCATGCTGTGCAGGTCACATGATCATTCTGCTAGTCTAGGGGCAGTGCTTTGGCTAGTCCTCATCTGACTCACTTTGACTCATATTGACTCATTATGACTCATGCTGTGCAAGGTCACATGATCTGAGTCAGGTGATTCGCAACTAAGGTCACATGCTCCAATTGCTTCTCTGACACTTGGTTAAGTACTCAAGGATAAAAGAGATATTAAGAAAATGGTTTGCTAAGTAGTTATAGGTAGTAATAAAAGTATGTTGGAAGAAATCATTTTGTTTCTCCACAACCTGTGAATGAACAAATAAGGAAAAATAGGGATACATACTAGACACTATGGTCTATATGTCCCTCAATTAGCTAAGCATTTGGACCGTGGGAATATAGTAAAAACTCAAATCTCGGGTCAAATGTCTAGCATCACATATACAATAACTATGTATCCGCATCCAAACAGTTTGGTGCAGGTCAGCGCGCTCATCCCCGGTCAATGTTTCAAGTTCGTCGACCCATCCTTCAACATCATCATCTGTCAGATCCCTGGCCTCTCCAGCACTGTCTCCGGCCTCATATCTCGTCTGGTAGGCATCGAGCCTCGTCTGGAGCTCCTCAATGTCAGATCCGTCGCCAAGCTCCTTCAATACATCAGCCAGACCCTCCCGGTTCCTATTTCCCTTCTTTGTTGGTAAGTCGAATGCCCGAATTAATGTTTTTGCTACCAAATTGATGACATGTAGGAAACAGCACGTTCGCGCCCCTTCACTGCCGAAGTGTGCCAGACGATCGGCTAATTCAACTGTCATCGTGTCATTGGATGACGCGTTGTCCGCTGTCATACTCAAGATCTATTGTCATGCATCAGGTGAGTTCACAAACGATATTCTTTGACCTAGATACCTTATCTGATATTCCAAACTCGGTCAGGATGTCTGCAAACGCATCCACCATGTTTGCGCCACTGTGGGACTATTGTACGCGGTGTTTCGATCAGGTATGTCATTCGTAATGTTGTTGTAACATACCGTAGCCAGCTCAACCACATCCAGGACCATGGCAAGCAGCTTGCCCTCGTGCACCAGATGGACCGTCACAGCCACAAATGCTGTATGGTTGGGTGATGTCCATGCATCAGTTGCAAAACTGAGCTCGCCGTCATACTCCTGGTGGTATGTGCAGTGTTATTTTCACTCAACGATACACCACAACTCAACTCACTTGTAACATTTTAGCAATCCGCTTACGTGCGTTGGCAAAAACAAGCCGAACATCACGCGACACTGTTTTCGGGTGTGGTAAGTAGTATTCAGGTTGCTCTGTTTTCATCAAACACTGAAAACCCCGGTCACTGATAATGTCAAATGGACGCAGGTCTTCCAAAACCCAGCGGACAATCTCTGCCCTGGGTACCAACATGATCAGTCGATGCCAACAACTGCATGATGCAGATACAAGCGCGCACCGTGTCTCCATTCGAGTATGCTGTCTATGCATGTAAGTAACGCCCCCTTTCCTCTTCTGCTCGAAGGCAATTGATATTGTCCCGTTTTCAGTGTGATCTTTGATAGCTTTCCGTGCCATTTCAAGGTCCTTGGCATCACCAACTTCATTCAACATGGTTTCACCCCAGCACAGGCGGACGTGCTTGTGCATGTTACCTGTTGACACCCTGTCGCTCTTGTCAAGGTAACGGCGGACCTTGTGGTTACAACCCTTTGCAAGGCACCTGAAAACATGACTGCGCCGACTGTCGACATATTCAATATTGGGAACTGGACTGAAAAATGCATATATGGGTGAGTTCCAGTCCCTCATCATCTGTTCTACATGTAATCTGTCAGTCTCACAAACTTGAATAGATTGGATCCTCACGAAGCTCGGAATCAGAATCCTCTTCAACCTCACTATCTCTATCTATTCTTGGTTTCTTGGCCTTGTGCTTGCCTTGTTTTGCCTTTTCTTTACCTTGTTTCTGCTCTGGCTGCTCTGGTACATCAGCCGCTGCATCCTGGATGTTGTTGGACTATGGTCAGACGTGTTTTTTATCAGTCGTTAGGCTGCTAGGTGCTGACTCATGGTGAGTAAAAAATTGCCCTTCCTTGTGAAGCTAAGAACCTCTATTTGCCATTGCAGGTTCCTTGGATTCCATAGATTTGGTTTGGTTGGGTGCGAGAAGGGCTTGAGCCTTCTCTGTGGGACGAGATACCTGTTTGGAAAGCATGGTGGGAATGATGGGAGTAAGTGGAGATTGGGTGGCTTGTCGATCTGAATTTGCTTAGTCTGGACATATTTTAAGTTTGATGAAACTGTATAATATCTGTCAACTGCATTTGTCCACTTGTAATAGTATTGAAAGATTCCCACGGGTTGACCATGGATTATGGGTATGGGTTCATGGGTTCATGGGTTGGCTGGTACCAACCCATACCCACAACCCATGTGGGTTACCCATACCCATGTCTTTCCCTACCCATATGCCAGGGTGTTGAAAAGTTGGATGCCGAGAGTGGGATGCGATGCGGAGCAATTGGCAGATGTTATTCGTGATAATGGACAAAGTGTGGTATGTGGTGAGTCACGAGATAATCTACATAGTTATGTAAGCGAAAAGTGGCATAGTAGGTAGCAAATGATTACTCTAACACACCCCCGGAATTGTGAGCAAGTGAATAATAATAAAAGTGTCCGAATGCACCCCCAGAATGGTCCAAAATTACCATGCAGAATCAGGTAACTCCTCAACAAGGTTGGCATGCTCTGGACAGTCCTTGGCATAGTGACCTTTCTTGCTGCACTTGAAACATGTGACATTGGCCCTGAAACAAGCAACAAAAGCAGCATCAGAGCTGTCAGATCCATCCTTCACAAGTGATGCTTTGTAATCATTGAGCTGTCTGCGGCTGAGATGACATTCTTCCTCATTGAGCAAGTGAGAGGTGGCGAGTTCAAGGGTAAGCTCATCTGGTTTGACAGCATCGAGAGCAACAACAACAGAGTCATACTTAGGGGGGAGACCAGAAGTAAGGACAACAACAGTAAGGAGATCCGGGAGGTTGATACTGATATCCTTTACTGTTCTTTTTAGGCAACTTTGTCATGTGGGAAATTTGTACCTAAAAATACACCCATCTCGGCCCTACTGTATCTCCTGCATCATGAGTCAGAATTGACTGAAAAAAATACTGCTTGACAGCGACTAGCCCCCTGAATTTATTCTGCATTGACTAACTAGAGTGGAAGGATTTTGGGGTGATCTTGATATTTCATGCCCTTGGCATTGAGTTGGGTCGGAATTTTGAAACCTTGTGTTGTCTCAATCAGTCCAAATAGAATAGATTTTATCAGTCTGTCAGTGCTCAGCAATAAGTTTTTTTATCTACTTCCAGTTGGTAGTTGTGGAGAAATAGCAATGCCAAGATGGATGTATTTCGAGTGAATTTTTCTCACACTGCAAGGTTGCCTGAAAGGGACAGTAAGAGATACGCCTGTGTCTTAACATTGTCAATCCAAGATGTGATTGTTACGGTTTTTCTCCTTTCTCCTCGCCTTTACCTTTTCTGCTTTCCTCACCGAGTATATCGTTTCCTTGGACTCTCGCAGACAACATGGGACGTAGTGTTACTCATCATTAGTCCTTTTCATTCTTCATTCCTTCTCCTTTGATTTCCCTCTTGTTTTTACGAACACTTATCTCCTCGGCCAATTCTCTTACATCAGCCTCGTAGTTCCTATCTTTCCCCTCGTGTTACTGCGGATGACGTGTATGATTACTTCATCGTTCTCTAACCTTCTCCTCTATTCCACGATGACACGTCCTCTAGTATTTATACCTGTCATATACTTGTATTCTCCATTCTCGTTCTATGCAATAATAGCATACTCTTGATTCCTGCAGTCTGATCGACGCAGTCCTTCGTCCCTCGTCCAGCTTGTAAATCCCTGCAGTCCGATTGACTCAGGCTTTCATCCTTCAGGAACCATTAGACCTTTGTACTTGCTCTGACGTTGAGTCTCTTCGTGAGTACCTCCAGAGAAGTAATCCCTCGAGTCTCCTCTTTGTGTACGCTTCACGTAACAAAAGAACGAGAATTTTCTTTTGTCCCTCCTATTCAGGAGTAGGACATCCCCACCGTTGAAAAGATTTCCAACCGTGCCCTTCGACGAGCCTACGGGCTACCACCTGATGACGCCGACGTTGAAACCTCAGACATTGACATTGATTTCCAAGACCCCGAACCCATTGAACCACCTCG